>VWZE01005058.1:90896-107630 GCA_013396675.1 Eubucco bourcierii | reverse complement strand
CCCCCCCCCCCCCCCCCGCCAGGTTTGTTTCAGGAACTGTTGTGCCACTGCTGAGCCCCAGCAGAGAGCCCCAGGGGCTGTATTTGCACCCCCACTTCTGTTACCTCACTTCAGCTCACTATGGATGTTCTGGAGCCACCTGGTGTCACTGCTCTGCTAAGAGAAATGATGGGGCCAGCTTTGGAGTCCTTGGCACAGCAGACACGGACCTGTTAGAGCACACCCAGAGGAGACCACAGCAATGATGGGAGGGCTGGAAGGGCTCTGTTGTGAGGACAGGCTGAGAAAGTTGAGGTTGTTCAGCCTGGAGAACAGAAGGCTCCAGGGAGACCTTCTGGTGGCCTTGCAGTGCTTGAAGGGGCTGATGAGAAAGCTGAGGACAGACTGAGCAGGGCCTGTTGTAACAGGACAAGGAGTAATGGTTTGAACTCAAAAGAGGGAGATTCAGCCTGGACAGAAAGGAGAAATGTTTGATGCTGAGAACACCTTTAAGACCATCAAGCCCCAACCACTAACCCAGTGCTGAGAGCTACTACAAATGCTCATCTGACAGAGATGCTGACCCCAAGCCCCAGTCTTGTAAAGCTGATGTTTGTAATCCTCTGGTTTCCATCAACGCACAAAGTCCACCTCAGCCCAGTCAGCTGGGCACTGGGGATCCTTTCCAGCACAGCGAACCTCACACGAAATTTCTGGAGCAGACCAACTTCCACTCACATCCTCAAAACCAACAGAGAAGTTGGTAGGAACCAACTGGCAGAATTCCCGCAACGCCGAAACGGCAGATCTGGGCTGTGCAGGCTGCTCACATCTCGCCCATCATTGTGCTCAGGGGTTTCACGCAGCAAAGCCAAGCACTGGATCTCCAACCTGTTATCCCACCACCACTCCTACTGAGATGTTCAGTTTCAGAGATGGTGAGTTTGGAAGGCACCTCTTTGATCATCCAATCCAAACTCCCCAGCTAGAGCAGGGGCAGCCATAGTGCTTGCCCAAGATATCGATGGCCAGGTAGGTTTGAAATCTCAACACAGAACGACTCCACAGCCTCTCTGGGCAGCCTGCTCCAGGGCTCCAGCACCCTCACACCAAACAAGTTTCTACTCATGTTCAGGTGGAACTTCTTATGTTCCACTTCCAAGGAGGTTAACCAGGCAGGATGAGCAGTGCAACTGCTTCCAGGAGTCAAGGGAAGTATCTGAAAACACAACAATTTGATCAAATTGACAGTTTTTAGATACAAGGAGATGGTCAAAACTGGTTTAATTGGAAGTGGTACAAGCAGCTTGTGTTTGATAGCATGGATTTCACCAAATCTATTCTCTTTGCACTCAGATTCCACTCACTGCCTGAAAAAATAAACCAAAACTAGACGGCACTGATCTAGCCAACCAAGCCTCAACAAAGAACCTTCAGAACCAACTCCAGCACACAATGACTCTTCCAGGTGGAGGCACCTCAGCCAAGTGTCTCCTCACAGAGCGCAGCTGTCATCAAAACAACACAGGGCAAGGCCAAGTAAACATTTAAAATTTATTAATTCAACTTTTTTGGTCAAAATAACTGAACAATATGTACAGTCCCGGGGTGAGCTCGAGGAGGTGGGTGAGGAACTGAGTCATCTCAAACGCTGTGGTGACCCAGAAGCTCCACACCTCAAGGGTTTCATGGTGTCCCAACCAAGGTACAGCAGATTTGGTTGTAGTTTAACCGTTATTGTTGTGGAACCTGGGTGAATTTGGAGCCTGCTGTGGGGTGGCACTTGCTGGGTGTCAACCAAGGGGAGGAGGGATGGAGATGTTCTGCTCCTCCACCGCAGGTCTGCTGGATCAGAACACCTTCAGTATAAGGTGTTGAGCAAGGGACACCTGGGTTTCAGACAGAACCCCTCATCTGCAGGCACATTTCAGAGTGCAATATCTAACTGCTGGGCGCTGCAAGGAGCAGCCTCTCAGCCAGCGTGGCGTGGGCACGAGGAGAAGGTTGGTGCATTTCAGGCCTCTTTGGAAAATAAAATTAGTAATAAGAATTAAAAAAACCCACCTCAACAAAGTACCTAAGGCTTAAAAAATAAACGTTAGTAAGGACGGAGTCAGAGCCACCCCAAGCTCCCGCCAGCTGGTGGTGCTCAGGTTGGAAGGTGCTTGGCATCATCAAGGGTTTTGTGTCTTCTTTCTGCTGGTTGAACCACGCTGTGACAATCCGATCGTCACACCCAGCGGTTAGCATCAACCCCATCTCCACTACCAAGACTCAAAAGGTTAACAAACGATAATGCACGTAAGGTCTGACTCTATCTAACGGCGAGAGGCATCAGATAAACTGGGGAGGGGTTACCTTCAAAAGAAGAGAAAAAAATCTGCAAAGGGTTCTGCTCTCCCTTCTCTGCAAGGTGGCCACATTTTCTGCTTAAGGCTGTGGACGGTCATTGCCGGGGACCTTTCCAACCTCCTGCTGGGGACAGAGAGAGTGTTTAACAAAAACATAAAACACAAACACAGCACCGAAGGGCAAGTGCTCTGGAAACTCCAAGTCAGGGTGTGAAATACTACAAACAAAATGTTCATCTTAACCAGTCCCCCAAAAAAGCAAAACAAAACAAAAAAAACCCCTCTAAGGACTGGGGCAAAGCCTGGTGAGGCTGCCCCTGGAGAAACTACCCGACCTGGGTCCATGCAATAGAAAAATAAAAAGACTAGATACATCCCTTTGGATTTAAAAACATTTTTTTGAGAGCTCATTATTTTATTAAGTGGGTTTCTTTTTTTTTTTTCTTTTTTTTTTTTTTTTCCCCCCCCACCAGAAGGTGTGGTTATAGATACAGTTGGTGAGTAAATAAGTCATGAAAAAACCTGTCTACCAACCCAACTCAAGACCTACCTAAGTGCTCCAAGGTAAAAACACCTAAGCCTAGACACCAGGCCAGAGGAGGAATGTTCACAGGCATCAAGCACGATATATGTTCTGAAAGGCCCAAATATTACAGCAGAGAGAAGAGCGCAAGAGAGAGAAAGGACATTTTGATGACCACTTTTGTCTTCATGGGTGTTCAACTTTTTTGGTGGTTTTTGGTCTATAAACTGGAAAGGAAGGCTCAGACTTGAAATAAATACATTTGAGTGGTGGCCTTCTTGAGCACTGTCCATCGATTCTGCCTCCTGAGGGTTCCTCCTAGGGAGCTGCCAGCAACAACTCCCTACCCTGGCTAAGGCAGAACCATCCCAGGAGCTCAAAAAACCAGGCCAGATCCTCTCCTTTATCTAAAGGGAAGTAAGTGCATCAATGTTCTTCACTGGTAGGACAACAAGGCCTTCTCTTGGACAGATAACAACTGAGCTTAACTATGTAAGACGACGACTGTGTCCTGGAGTAAAGTCATCTCTAGTTAATTTTGTCCTGGAATATATACAAATTATTGGTGGCAGCCACAGCAATGATGTTCTCCATGGGGTGCCATGCTGTATGAAGGATCTTCTTGTTGAAGTCCAGACTGTCAACGCTTATTTCATCCTTCTTTCTTTTCCCACCCGTACAGACTTTACGTGGCTTTAGGATGGCACGAGGTTTGCTGCTCTCCCTGGAAGCTTCTAGGGTGATGTCTCGTCGCGTGTTGCGGTCAAACATCCTGAAGAAGTTGTTGTAAGATCCAGTCATGATAGCACTGTTTGGAAGCAGAAAGAAGGAAGATCTCGTTAGTTCGGAGAGTTGGATGAAGTTGAGACAGTTTGGACCCCATGAAGCTTAAGTTATCTCTGTGATGAGGAAAGGTTGTGAGAATTGGAGCTTCTTAGTGTGGAGGAGAGCAGCCTGAGGGGGTATCTCATCAACGCTGATCCATACTTCAAGGGTGGGTGTCAGGAGGATAGGACCAGGGTTTTTTCACTGGTGCCCAGTGAGAGGACAAGGGGCAACGGGCACCAACCTGAACATGAGAAGTTCAGTTAAATGTGAGAGGGAACTTCTTTAACTTAAGGGTAGTAGATCCCTGGAGCAGGCTGCCCAGAGAGGTGCAGAAGTCTTCATCTCTGGAGGCATTCACAACCCACCTGGTTGTGTTCCTCTGTGACCTCCTATAGGTGAACCTGCCTTGGTGAAGGAATTGGACTTAATCTCCAGAGGTCCCTTCCAACACCTACCATATTGTGATTCAGCAAGGACAAGGGCAGGGTCCTGTACCCGGGGAGGAATAATCCTTGGACCAGTGTGGGTGAGGAGTGACCTGCTGGAAAGCAGCTCTGTGGAGGAGAAGCCCCAGAGCCGTAACTAATTACACCCTTTCAGTTAAGCACTGCTTGTAGCTTTCAAGGCCAGAGACCAAATTCCTAATGGTGAGGGGAAAAAAAAAAAAAGCAATCCCAAGGGCCAACATGTACCTTAAAGGGGGCTGCAAGAAAGCTGGGGAGGGACTTTTAACAAGGGTTTGTAGAGATAGGACAAGAGGCAATGGCTTTGAGCTGGAAGAGAGATTTAGATTGGAGATTAGGAAGAAATTCTTTACAGTGAGGGTGGCGAGACACTGTAATAGGTTGCCCAGGGAGGCTGTGGATGCCCCCTCCCTGGAAACATTCAAGGCCAGGTTGGATAAGGCCATGAGCAACGTGGGCTAGTGGAAGGTGTCCCTGCCTATGGCAGGGCAAATGGTACTGGATGATCCCTAAGGTCCTTTCCAACCCAAGCCACTCTATGAATCTATGAAGCCCGAAAGCCAACCCCCACAAGGGCCAACCAACCCCAAGGGCCCCTGGCACCTGTCAGAACCGTTCCAGCAGCACTCAAACTTGTCGAAGATGCAGTCATTCTCATAGAGGGAACAGAGCTTGCTCCGGAGATACTCATGAACCTTCCAGGAACACAAACACTGCTATCAGATACCAAGGAAAGGAAAAGAAGGGCAAAGGGCTAAGGGAACTGGAACACCATACTTGGTATGTCTCCACAGGCCTGTTCTCCATGTTGAGGTCCCAGACTTTAACAGAAAGGTAGTCTCTGGTCATCATGTAGCGGCCGCTGTGGCTGAATTTTACATCAGATATGGAGGATATTATTTCTGAAAAAAATGATCTGCTGCTAGGATCCTCGGGTTCCTCAAAGACTGCAGACAGAAGACACAATTGCAAATGAAACCAACACCAGGTTTTTTACAGCTGCAACATTTTCTGGAAAAAATTAAGTCAACAGACTTGTTTCTCTTTAATCAAATCTGCTGTGAAATGCTTTGTTTGGACATAATGTTTTTGAACACTGTTATTTCTCTTGGCCAGCAGGTTGGTAAATGCCCGTTTCCAACATGAACTGGAACACAGCATCAGTAAGCTACAGTTCACAAATATTTGGGATGAACCAAAGCAAAAAAATGAGTTAACAACCAGCAGATGGGGACAGCAAACAGCAGAGCTGGTCTACAAACCATAGTGGGCAAGACCAGGTGAGGACAGCAGCATCTCAAGCACAGCATCTTAACATATATGAGACTACTGTACCACACACTTCTCTCTAGATCCAAACAGTTGTACCACACAATCTACTGCCATGAAAAATGCATTTCTGTATTCAAAAGCCAACCTGTATGCTTTTGAAAGCTGTTAAAGAAATGGCTTCAACTGAGGAGTCAGTCTCTGAAGCCATTTCACAACAAGCTACCCAGAACTATTTGTTTTAGCTTTGAGGAGACACCTTCAACAGGATGTTCCTCAGTGACAAGGAGTTAAATAGTGTTCCCAAGTAATTCAGTCACCGGATGAAGTGCCTGAGCACTCCTCACCTCCTGTTGCACAAAGGTTTCCCTCCATCAGCAAGAAAACCTCATGTGCTCTACAGAAGGCTTACCTGCAAGCAGTGTGGTGGGTCACCCCACAGGACTGGTTAATATCAGTAAACCACAACTATTGTTGTGTTTTGTGGGTAATGGTTGCAAACTGGAAGAAGTAGGATTGATATGTGACACCAGTAAGAAATCTTTCCCCATGAGGACGGTGAAACACTGGAACAGGTTGCCCAGAACAGCTGTGGAGGCTCCAAGCCTGGCAGTGTTCAAAGCCAGGCTGGATAGAGCCTGGAGCAACCTGGTCTAGTGGAAGGTGTGTCCCTGCCCATGGCAGCGGACTGATCTTTAAGGTCCCTTTAGACCACTCAATGAACCTATGAATTCAACTGCCCTGAACTGACATTTGGTAAGCTGGTACCTTTGAGAAGTACCAAGCCTGAGCCTGGCCACAAGACAGGTCTCAGGTGCCAAAAGCATTTGTTCCCACCAGTTTATGAAGCATAAAGGAGTAAACAGCCTCATGCTACACTTCTGCTTGTGGATGTCCTAGAACAAGACAATTCAAACGGTCCGTTCCACCCAGCTCCCACCCCTCACCTGCTGTGCTCCTCACCCACAAGCAGCACCCATTCAGCAGCACCTGCACACTGTCTGGAGACAAAAGCAAGGAAGCCAAAGGAGAGTCCCTACTTACATTTGGAATGCCTGTCGCAGAGGGCTGAGGAGCGCATGTCACAGAGCCGGATGGTGCCCTTGCTGCTGCTGTAGACAAAGACGTTACAGTGGTGGGGGTGAAACTCTGCAGCAGTGATCACTTCTGTCAGCTCCTCCATGTTGGCAGGCTTGATATCTACAATATCTGGGAAGGGGCTGGTGAAGGCAGCTAACATTACACACCCAAGGCACTTCCAGCAGCTAATCGATGAACAAAAGGGTCAAGGGAGATTCTTTCCCCTCTAGTCTGCCCAGGTGAGAGCACAACTAGAGGACTGGGTCCAGTTCTGGGCTCCCCAGTTCAAGAGACATGGAACTACTGAAGAGAGTTCAGGGGAGGCTATGAGGATGATGAATAGATTGGAGTATCAGCTCAACGAGGAAAGGTTGAGAGATCTGAGGCCACTGAGCCTAGAGAAGAATGGCCTGAGAGAGGATTTCCTCAATGCTCAGTAAGAGTTAAAAGCCTTATGGGCTAAACAGGATGGGGCCAGACGCTAGTCAGTGGTGTCCAGGGACAGGACAAAGGGCAGTAGGCAGAAACTGGAACCCAGGAGGTGAAACTTCTTTGGTGTGAGGGTGCTGAAGTAGGCTGCCCAGAGAGGTTGTGGAATCTCGTTCTCTGGAGAGAGTCCAACCCCAGCTGGCTATTGTGATCCTGGACAACCTGTGGAGGGAGCCCCTGCTTTGTCATGGAGGGTTAGAATGGATGACCTGTAGAGGTCCAACTCCCACCATGCTGTCATCCTGTATTTTAATCCCTAGCTTCAATGCCACGCTCAAACCAGTGACATTGAAGTGATTCTTTTACTCAGCCACACCCCAGTGTCCCAGAAAACAAACCAAGGATACTAAAACTTCTATCTGTGATTTCTAAATGCCAGAGGTTAATTCTTAGGTCATCTGCAGACAGGTATGTTTCATGATCACTATTTACTGAAATAGAGTTTATGTGGTAAGTGTGTGCATTTGCAAATATCCTTCTGGGACTTGCTTCTACCATGAGGTCCATGGGTTTCAATATAGGCACCTGGAATGGGAAAAAGAAGAGTCAGTGTTGGACTTAAATGGATTTCTTATTTGGAAGGTATCAACTGCACACCACAGGGCCCTGCCTTGATTTAGTGACCCAGCACTTGTCAAATCCACTGAACACGGGAAAGGAGCAAGCATTCTAAGAGAGTCGACCTTGCAAACTAGCAACCCAAAACCTCAGGCGCTGCCTTCTGCAGAAGTCAGCTCTCAAACACAGCAGCTCTGGACCTGATCCAGCAGGAACATGTGGTATGTTCATAGTGGTATCTGAGGAGGACATTGAAACAAGTGCTCAAAAACACCACCCACGCTTTAGGAGGGTGCTCACAGGACAGTTGGCCAAGAACATCCACCACTTGTTCAAGAAATTTCAGGCTGTCCTGTTCCCATAGCTAGCTGAGCTAATGGGTGACCTGCTTTGTCAGAGCCAAGTGTTCCAAACTTCCCTCTAGCTCCTCCTCACTGAATTGCAAGTGACTGGTTTGAGGCTGCCCAAGGGCACCATAGGCTGCTCCAGCATACACAACTCCAGACAATACTGCCTTACATCATCCAACCAAGAAAGAAGGTATGACAGTGCCCCAGATAATCTGCTCTTCCTGGAACAAGCAGCAATGAACCCAGGAGCTCTGTGATCACTTTCTCCATGTTTGTATCTCACAGCCTATTACAGCTGAATGTAAATAATAACTCCAGGCAATCCATTTCTTTTTACCAGGCAATTTTCCTCTCTGCCCATGTGAGAGCTCCTGGCCTGCTTGGGAAATCAGAGAGAGGCTCATCTGTGTGATCAGGAGTGGGGCTTGGACATGCCATAAGCTCTGGGAAAGGCTGCAGCTCTCCAGTGCTATTTCCCCATCTCAGCTGCTTCACAAACACATGGACATTGCATTTCTGCAGCACCACAGGCAAGCCAAGCCCATCAAGCCCAAGGTGCACACACTTCACATTTCCAAAACCTGATCACTTGAACGTATGGAGCTAACTCCAGGCAAGGTTTTCTTCCCTTCTAATCATGGTTGTTCAGGCTTGGTTTAGCCCATCAGTATCTCTTGGAAGATCACAGAATGGCTTAGGTTTGGAAGAGACCTTAAAGATCACTTGCTTCCACCCCCCCCCATCATGGGCAGTGACAGCCCCTAATAGACCAGGTTGCTCAGGGAGCCATCCAACCTGGCTTTCAACACATCCAGGTTTACAGCCTCCACAGCTTCTCAGGACAACCTTTCCAGTGCCTCACCAGCCATACAGGGAAGAATTTCCTCCTAACGTCTGACCTAAATCCAGCTCTGTCTAATCCAAGATGCAGCACCTGATAAGGCCTGCAGCACAGGACCTTCCTGTTCTATGGGTCTTCATAGATTGCCTCCACTCAGCCTGATGACTCCTAAACATATCCCAACGCTTAAAGAACATGCTAACACCCTCCTGCAGTGACAAGGCCAGCAGTACCTTGTGACACCACCAGGCCACACTCTGGACTCTTCACATTTCTAGCTGGGTAAGTCTACTCCTACATGAGGGCCAAGTTATAGACTCCCAAATTCTACCTGCACCTCCATCCAGCTGCTGGGCTGAGGCACTGCACTCTCATTTAGTTTCTTGGGAGATGTTTTCATGGAACACTCAGATATTGGCCCCCACACTGGCCAGAGGAAGAGGAAAACCTGTTTCCAACGTGGTTATGTCTTCAGCTTCAGTTTAGCATTCAATTTGAGCAAAAGTAGAGCAAAGAACTCCAACTAAACCCCACACTGTCTGGTCTCGGCAACTGTCAGGAGAAACAGTGGCTCTACAAGGAGCAAGAGCCTCACTTCCAGTCCTACTCATGGGAACAACAAAGACATCCAACAAGCAAAACCCCAGTTCCACCTGATTTGATTTCTGGAGCTCCTGCTTTAAATGATGCTATGTCTGAAGCACTGACGCTATCACCACATCCTTATGCAAACAGAAGTGTGTAAGGGCTCTTCAAGTAGACATTAGGTTTTCCACATGCTCAGAACCTGCCTCTAACTAAACCACCTTCTCCCTACCCAGCTGCCCATGCTTCACTCTTGCTCTTAAAAAAAAAAAAAAAAAAAAAAGACTGAGCAAGTTGAAGATAAGCACAATTAGAATTAATCTCCATTAAGCTGGGGAAGCACTGGAACAGCTTGCCCAGAGAAGCTGTGGAGGCTCAAAGCCTAGCAGGTTGGATGAGAGCTTGAGCAACCTGGTCTAATGGAAAGCATCCCCTGCCCCTGGCAAGGAGTTTGAACTAGGTGATCTTCAAGGTCACTTCCAACCCAAACCACTCTCTCATTTTGCAAATATCAAGGGGAGGAGGGGGGGTGGAAAAAAAGCATTATCAATACAATCAAAGCCAAATTCTTCCTAAAGTGGCACTTGCCTTAGGGCAAACAGGACCTACTCTGCCAATGCCAGAAAGCAACACTCAGGGGATGTAAAAGTTAATCTGGGCACCTAACTTGTCCTCACCAGTGACTGCTACAGGCCCTGCAGCACTGTCTTCTCCTGGAAGAGAAGTCAGTCTTTTGGAGGTCTTGGAAATGACTCTGCTCTCCTTCTTGTTGCACTTACACTATAAAAGCAGAGCAGGCTAAGTGTGTGCTTTCCACAGAACAGAGCAAAGAGCAGTGCAGTCCCAGCCAGAGAGACTCCAAAATGCTGGAATAACATTTTATTGCTGATGAGAAATCAGTGAATCTCTTTCTACAATTTGAATGTAGTGAGGTGGATGACGTCTGCCTCTAACAAAATTTAATTGGTTAATTAAAAGAAAACAAGTGAAACAGCCTAAATTTCAAATCCATTTCAAGTATGTTAAGATATTCCAAGATACAAAAAGCAACCAACAAAGTACTGGGAAGTTAATAATACAATATAACAGAACATAAGATAATAATTACAAGAGGCTGGCCTCAGGCTTTGCAAAAGAATCTCCTTTAGCAATTATTTATATAACGAATTGTCTCCATTTTGCACAAAATGACCCTGATCAAAGCATCATTTTTAAAAATTACATTTTAGTTAACAATTTTGGTAGTAGAAAGATAGGAGGACATGCAAAAGATAGAAGTACTTAAAGGCAAAGAGCAGACACATACCCGTAGTGCTGTGATTCTGAAAGGATCCCTAAGTCTTCCATCTTCATCTTTTAAGTTATAACCTTCGGCTCTTTTATCCCTTTCACTTATTTTCCATAATTTAATAGTTTTATCTAAAACCAGAAATTCACATGCTTGAGAATGAATCCAATTCAAAAAGAAAAGCACTCAATAAGGGGAGGAAGGGGTAACAGAGTGGATATTGCTGATCCATCTGGGTTCCCACTGCTGGAGGCCCTTTAACAGCATCTCAATACAGAGCACAGCCCTCCCTGTGTGCATTTAAGCTCCTTGCCTTCAGCTATGTTCTTTAACAGAACTCATGCATGAAAAATAAACCAGAAATGGAACAGACATGCACCTGGAGGGTACAGATGGGAAATATCAGTAAATGGAGAAGAAAAAAACCTGGGTTCCATTTGAATTCTGCTGTAATGTTTGGTTTGAACACAAGTTTCTGCCTGCACAGTGCTTGCCAGTCACTGAAGTGACCCTTCCAAGGGAGGATTCCCACACCAATTATCAAAATGCATCAGTAAGCCCTGTGTCACTATCTAAATCGTCTCTGACAGACAAATGCTGAAGGGAAAACCCCAACAAAGCCATGAATTCCTTAAACTACCTCCCTCCAGGAAACCCAGCTTTATGCCAGGTGTCTGCTACAAGACAGCCAAAGGCAGTGAGTCAAAGTAACTTTTTTTAGGGTGCCATGTCCAAAGGCAGGTTCTTGCCAGGGGAAATTTTTCCTAGTGCAGAAGGTATGAACCAAAAGTGAGTCTTTAGCTAGCTAGAAACAATTTTCTCCTCTCCATACTATCTATTTTAAAAATGTTTAAGGCGGCATGGTTTAAAGACTGCTTTAAGTTTAGTAAGGATGATATCAAAGTGAGGTTATTTTTACATTGAAGTCCAGCAGACAGAAATCATTCCTGCTTTTAGCATGATCAGGTAGGATATCACAGCCCTTCATAAAGTCATTGATGTATAAAGCAAGAGAGACCCAAACTGCTAGGAAAAAGCATATTCCTCTGAAAATAAATGCAAATTTTTTCCATGCACAGTTCTGCATTTACATTTCCAGCTTGCTCTGTGATGCTTTAAAACAGAACAGCCCTAATATCTAATAAGCACCACCTAAACCACTGGAAGAAAGAAAACCCCAGTACATGAAATCTGGTAATTGCCATTTTTTTTCACTGCTTTGATGTATTCTCAGGCAGAGAGTGAAATGGTATAAACAAACTCCTTTAGAGTGACTTCATCATCTGCTTTTCAAAGCACAGGTGGCGTTGGGATTGGCAAAGCACTAAGAGCCTTTCAGCCAGCACTTCAACCAACTCCAAATGGAGTTCAATAATTTTAAAAAGAAATAATAAAGTAAAAAATAATCACCAAAAGCCTGGTTTTTAAATCAGTGTGCACTGAGTTATGATCAGACTTCAGGCACAGTGGGAATCTCCCTGGAGGTATTCAAGGCCAGGGTGGATGAGGCACTGAGCAAACTGGTCTAGTGAAAGGTGTCCCTGCCCATGGCAGGGTGGGGGTTGGAATGAGATGATCTTTATGGTCCTTTCCAACTCAAACCATTCTATGAATCTAGTAATCTGATTATACAAACCCCATCATAGAAATCATAGAATCATTAAGGTTGGAAAATACCTCTGAGATCATCGAAGTCCAACCCTCTACCCAACCCCTCCAGTTTGAGGAACAGAGGCACTACGACTACCCTAGAGAGGGCAGAGACCTTACTGTAAAATACCGAGAATCTTGAGTCTTCACCCAAGGAACAAGCAATAAGAAGAGAGGAAATGGCCTCAAGTTGCACTAGGGGAGGTTTAGGTTGGACATGAACCATAGACTCATAGAATCATTAAGGTTGGAAAAGGCCTCAAAGGTCAATTCCAACCTTCTACCCAATGCTTCCATGATCACTAAAGCATATCCCAAAACTACACAGGGTAAATGTAGAGAGCATGGGCAGTATATGCATGAAGTAAGCCCTGTTTTGCTGCTGCTTCACTATTTTCACATCCAAAAATCAGTAATTTACAGAATAATTGTAATTTAAACACATCTGCAGATAACAAAGGCAAACCCCACATAAGAGCTAGCATTTGCAAGACATCAAGTGTCCTTACCATTTGTAGACAGCAGGAAGTGAGCAGCATTCTGTTGTGGTAACCACCTAATTTTATTAATTTTCTCCTCAATTTCTAGACTTTTCAAGTAGTCAAACTCAGGCTCGTGACTCTGAAAGGTACTGTAAACATTGTATTCCCCCCGGGAATGAGGACGGCTTTTGTTCTGCAAGAAAACACAAAGAGCTTTGGAAGCTGAGGTTACTCAGGTCAGTAAGAATGGTAAATATAAACCAACAACTAAAATTAGCAGTTAGAAAGTAAACTTTGCATAGATTTTGATGAATTTTACACTGTTATTTGATACTGTATCCAGGTTAGCACCAAAATAGTGCACGGACTTCTTGCAAAATAGAGCTTTCTATACAACAGGTATGTACTCCTGGAACCCAGCATGGGGAAGCTCTGCAGAGGCAAGCTGTCTGACAAGGAGATCCTACAGGGGCTTAGGAGGATTCAACAGAGATGAAGAGGTTAGTTAGCTCCTAACCCACCAATTCCATGTGATCAAAACCACAGAATTGTTTTGGTTGGGAAAGACCTCCATCAACTCCAACCATTCCCTAGCTCAACCAAGGCTGAGGGCTCAACCACGTCCTGCAGCACCACATCTCTGAGGTTTATAAACTCCTCCAGGGATGGGGATTCAACTACCTCCCTGGGCAGCCTGGGTCAGTCTTTGAGAACCCTTTCATTCAAGAAGTTTCTTCTCATGTCCAGCCTAAACCTGCCTTGGAGTAGCTTGAGGCCATTCCCTCTTCTCTTATTGCTTGTTCCTTGGGAGCAGAGACCAAGCCCTACCCGGCTCCAGCATCCTTTCACAGAGTTGTAGAGAGCAATGAGGTCTCTCCTCAGCCTCCTCTTCTCCAGGCTAAATGATCCCAGTACCCTCAGCTGTTCCTCACCAGACCTGTTCTTCAGACGCTTCTTCAGTATCATTGCCCTTCTCTGTATCTGCTCCAACACCTTGGAACGTTCTTTTTGAACTGAGGGGTCCAAAACTAGACCCCTCAAAGTGTGACTCAACTCGTGCTGGGTCCAGGGGGACTTAGTTTTTTCCCCTCCACTCCTAAACTATAGGTTTACACATGGTAAGTGACCCTCCTGCCCAGCTCTTCCCTGCAGGTTGCAGGTGCTCCTAAGGAGCCATTTGAATGTTGTGTGAAGAGTTTGTTGTTTTCCTTTAACACTCTGAGGAAATGAGATGACAGCTGGGTTTTGACTTACAGAACAACTGAGCACTGACAGCTGAAAGCCAACCAATAATAGTTCCACTCCAAACAAGCATCGGGACAGTCAGAGACCCTGAGCAGGTGGACACTTTTGACCTTGATCTCTCCGTGCCTGACTTCAGTCTGCAGAGCAAAGTAAATGATAAATGAGCTGGGAGCTGTCTAGGTGTAGCAGTGTCACATTGCAGCTGCTTTTCCAGCAGGAGCATTTTCATTTCATTACCTCTCCAAACCCTCACGCTCAAGGTGGTTAAGTAACAATATGTTTTATAAACAGCATCACAGTGAGGAGGACATACAAAAGCCCTTGCAAAGAGCTTTGAGCCAGGTGGGGGTTGGTCTTTTCTCCATGGTAACAAGTGACAAGATGAGAGGAAATGGTCTCAAACTGAACCAGGGGAAGTTTAGGTTGGATATTAGAAGCAACTTCTTCACTGAAAAGGTTCTCAAAGGCTGGAACAGGCTACACAGGGAGGTGGTTGAATGCCCATCCATAGAGGTGTTTCAAATAGGCAGAGATGTGGTGCTGAGGGGCATGGTTTAGCCCTGGCCTTGGTAGAGTTAGAGAAAGGTTTGACTCAGTGATCTTAAAGGTGTCTTCCAAAACAATTCAATGATTCTATTACGTTAAAATATGGGATGGCTGTTTGCTAACTCTGAAAGGTTAGTGTCCTTCATGCACAAGCAAGCTGAATTCAAATTTCACCCTCAGCTTTGGTACTTCTGATCCAGGAGAAGGCTCAAAACTAAAGGCTGCAATTTTCATCAGCTCTTCAAAGAAAAGGAGAAATCTGTGCTTGGGTGTTGGAAGAGAGGGTGAGCATTGCCATGTGAAATGTGGATTCTGAAGAACACAATTCCGGATTTCTCTCAGACAGGACTGTTATTTTTCAGCATTTAGGGCACTCTTCCAAGACTGCTTCTCTGGGTATAAAAATCTCAAGTGATGCATCTGCCCTGATAAACGGAAGAATGTTGCAGCACTGTCACCCAGCTAAATCCCACTGACAGAGCCAGCAGAAAAGCTGGGGAACTCTAGAGGGAGCTGGGGAACTGAACTCGAGTTCAGGTTCAGGGCTTCCCAAACTGCAAGTGCTCAAGTGTTTCTGGAGAAGCGGCTGCTCCTGCTGGTTTGGATTCACAGGATTCCAAACCACAGCAGAGTTTCATTCTTGTTTCTGAACCATCCTGTTCTGCATCCTTGCAGTTTAATTTGTATCCTTTTATAAAATTATTTTTGTATTCTCTTCCAAAGCATCATCATTTGGCTTAGGTCAGCCTGACCAAGTGTAAAGTTTAGGAGAGAGTCCAAAGGCAGTTGTGCAAAATTACCCTGAGCATACCAGGGACATATGTAAAGAACCTGGGACAGAGATCAAGGGACAGCTATAAATCCACTTGTATATTTAGAACCTTTTATTTTTTTAAGAGGAGTAATCACCCTCAAACTAACCCACCAACATCAGTCTAGAACACATTTAGCAATTGGGCCAACTCAGGGTTTTCTGAGCAAACCACCGCACCATGTAAAGCTGAGGGCATGAGAAGATGAGGTGAGACTGTGCAACACAAGAAGAGCAGAGTTAACAGCACTTTTGTTTTTCAAGACACTGACCTCTTGTTCCCTTTGAAATATAACCACTCTGCCACCTTTGTCTCCTGTTGCAAGAAGATCACCAGAGTAATTAAATTCAACTGTTGAAATAATATCAGCTGTAAACAGAACAGAAATAAAACAGTCACATGAAAAGCAAATCAAGAGGTTCCAAGACTCAAGCAAAAAAATACAACTTGTTTTAACGCAACAGCACAACTTGTTGATTTACATCAGCAGTAACCAGAAATTAAACCGTTGTCTCAAAGCCCAAAGTTTCATTTACAATCTAAACCTCTTCATCATCTCTCAGTTCCAGCTTTTGAGGACTTTCAATCACAGATTGCATCAGGTTGGAAGGGACCCTCAAAGGTCATTTTGTCAAACATCTCTGCAATGAGCAGGGACATCTCCAACTACATCAGGCTTGCCCAGGGCCACGCCGAGCCTGATATTCAATATCTCCAGGGATGGGGCCTCAACCACATCCCTGCACAACCTTTAAGAGTTGCCACAAGAGAAAGGATGTTGTTTGGATAACCCAAACTGTGTGCTCTCCCTGCTGAAAGTAGTAATGGAGATAGGGCTGCAGCTCCTCTGAAAATGGGACTCACACCAAAAGACGTTCATCTATGGTATGAGTATGGAGCAACAGTGCAGCCTGCACTGACCTCAGTGAGACTGAGTATTCAAATAGCTGCATTTACCCTAAGCTAAGCACTCATGTATTTAGTTCATGAGCCTGAATTGGACATTCCTCTTCTGCCTAAAGGAAAAAAATAAACCACAAAAAAAACAAGGAAGGAAAATTCTTTGAGTTGAACTTCCTGACCAAGCCTGTGCAGTTGAAGGAACAGGAGAGCAAAGGGGAAGAATGTAGGACCTCCAGTGCCCTTGGGACTGAACCTTGCAAGCAACCAGCATTTCTTCACCACAATTAATCTTTGGAGGTGGCAATAAAGAAGTAATTGCCATCAAACAATCCCTAACCAAGGGGCAGGGAGATAAGGGGCTATAAAGGTCTGTCACAGGCCTTAGGCAGACAGGAACAAACCAACAAACCACTGGGCATGAGGCTGTAAGCAAACATTCATCCCTCCTGCTGCTGCTGGCCAGGCAAACATTTCATTAGGTGATGGAATAA
>VWZE01005058.1:76640-90855 GCA_013396675.1 Eubucco bourcierii | reverse complement strand
AAAAAAAAGAAAAAAAAAAAAAAAGGTGAGATCTGAAGTCTGGGATATCAGTAAGTGTCAGTCTGCAATTGGAGACTAGATGAATACGACTTTACTGGATTGATTTCCATGTACTACACCCTTACTAGGGAGATGATTAGGAAATCTAATGAGTTTTCCCAATATATAATTCATATTTCAGTTTTCTTTAACAGATGCACTTCAAACAGGCTTTTCCCAGTGTACAAGATTTGTGGTTTACCTTCTCTGAAAAAAAAGTATTAAACAAGAATAATAAATGTTCCTACAGACCTAGCCTGGCCTTCAAAATAAGAATGCATCTTAGAATCACAGGATTGTTTCAGTTAGAAGAGACCCCTAAGATCGAGTCCAACCTGCAACCCAACCCCAGCACGGTCATCAAACCATGTTGCCAAGTACCATGTCCACACATTTCTTGAACACCTCTTCTTACAGACCTATCCCAGCCTTCAAAATCCCATCACTAACCTGCTTCTAGACGTCTGCTTTTATCTTCACCCTTCTTCACAAGCTGATGAAAGATTCCATTCAGATAAAGTACAGGGTGATGTCTAATCCCATATTCACAACAGACCCAAACCACTGGAACAAATTCCACACCTCCATACTGGAAATCTCGATCTTTATTCATAGACTCACAGAACCATAGAATGGTTGGAAAGCACCTTAAAGATTATCTAGTTCCATTCCCCCCACCTTAGGCAGAGACACCTAGACACCAGGTTGGTCAAGGCTGCATTCAGCCTGGCCTTAAACACCTCCAGGGAGAGGGCATCCACAGCCTCTCTGGGAAACCTGTTCCAGTGTCTTACCATCCTCATCGTAAAGAATTTCTTCCTCATCTCCAGTCTAAATCTCTACTCTGCCATCTCAAAGCTATTGCCCTTTGCCCTACCACTACAAGCCCTTGTCAAAAGTCTCTCCTCGGCTCTCCTGTAACCGTCTTAAGGCACTGGATAGCTTCTCTAAGGTTCAGTTACCTACTTTTAAAAAAACAGCCGTATTTCCAGCTGCTAACAGCCTCTTCAGCTCATCCCCTTCTTGTATAAGCGCTCCTCACCTGATCTCACACAACCAACAGTGTCCAGCACCTCACAACCTCTCAAGCTGCCAACCAGAGAGCTCTCTGCAAACCTGCCTCTTCAATATTATCCTCTTACGAGTAATTATTTGTCTATTCACTCTGAATATGTTCAAAATAAAAAACTATTCCCCTTCTTCATACCAATTCCAAGTTTTGTACCCCATTTCTGGTCTGTGTAACAGGCTGTGCAGAGAGCAGTGAAAACCCAACCCCTTCACACAACCCTTCCACCCTCCCAACTACTCAAATCCGTTTCCGGCAGTGAAGACCTCCATATGGAAAAGAGCACATGGCAGGAAAGTCTCATTAGCACTAAGTAACCTCTTACATTAGAAATTGCCTTGGAATTAGGAGCTCCTAGGAGTACAATGCTGACAGAACCTTAATCAAGTAGCTAAAAGCCCAGGTTTGAAGTGACACCAGACTCATCGCCTTGCACGTGAACCTCGGCTCCTCTCTCCCGAGGCCATGGAAAACTCAGATTACTGATGAACTAAAACCAGATGATCAGTGTTAATGCTGTCCTTCCTATACCAGAAATTCAAGAGATGACAGACAGATGGTTTAGGTGGCTAGAAAGGGATCAGTCTGTAGCTCATTGATTGCCCAGTGAGTCCTGCTCAGGTTTTTTAACCCACATAAATCATGAAATTATTTAGGTTGAAAGGGACATTAAAGATCACCCAGTTCTAATCCCCTGCTCAGGGGCCAATACAACATGGCCTTGCACACTTCAGGGAAGGGGCATCCACAATCTCCCTGGGCAATCCATTGCAGTGTCTCACCATCCTCACTGTAAAGACTTTCTTCATAATCTCCAGTCTAAATCTCCTCTCTTACAGCTCAAAGCCAGTGCCCCTGATCCTATCAAGACAAGCCCTTATAAGATGTCCCTCCCCAGCTTTAATGTAGGCCTCCTTCAGAGAAGGGGGAAAGATGCCCTCTCAGGTTGCTCTTCTTCAGGCTAAGGAATCCCTAGAACAGCTCCAGTCAGCATTCTCAACACTAAACAATCACAAAGCAGCTAAAAGAAGTAAAACTACAACATGAGAAGTAAATCACAAAACTTGTTCCCAACCAGTCACCCTGCTCAATACAGAATCGGAGAATCCTTGAACAGTTTGGGTTGCAGGGGACCTTAAAAATCACCTCGTTCCAGTCACTTGCCATAGGCAGAAACACCTCCTTCTAGACCACATCTATCCATGTTTGCTCCATTTCCCTATCAGTTTAAAACCTGCAGCAGAGCCTAAAGCAAGTCTCTGCAGGTTCTGAGCCATCATGTTAGCTTTGGATTTTTAAAGGATTTTTTATTACCTGCCAAATATTTTTTGTTACATGTACGAGTCTCATTGCCCAGCAAAGCATTTCAGCAGTTGTTTTGGTTGGAAAAGACGTGTAAAATCAAGTCCAACCATCCACCAACCACCACCATGGGTATTAAACCATGTCCCAGAGTGCCATGTTCACGCGTTTCTTGAATAACTCCAGGGATGGGGAGTCCAACAGCTCTGTGGGTAGCCTGTTCCAATGCCTGACCACTCGTGCAAAGAAATAGTTCCTGATCTCCAACCTAAACCTCTCCTGGGAAAATTTTAAGCCATCTCCTCTCATTCTATCACCTGATACTAGACAGAAGAGACCAACCATGGACTTTTCTCCATACCAGAAAATCACTTACAATGAAAGGTTCAGCAGTGTGAGGAAAGACAATGTACCAAGGTATCTGCTCAGGTGCAGCACCCTCATGTACTTTTCACATATGTAAGACATCTTGGTGGTGATGATTTTTCCAGAACCAGGGAGGTTTATCCAACTTCCCCTCCATTTCTGCTGAGTGTGACTAGGACTCTCTGTTGACCAGCCAAGTAAACCTTCCCTTGTAAGCCTTGTAAGCAGGCATCTGTGGCTTTACAGGGACACGTTCCTCTGGGCATACTTATTTCCTAAAAAGAATGTTAGTCTCACTTGTGAGAGTTCACGGTGGTCTGCAGTTGAAGGTTGAACTAAATGACCCTCAAGGTCTCTTCCAACTAAAACAATTCCATGATTGTAAGTTACAGTCCACACGCAAAGCAGGAATCTCCTCAGTGCTTTCAGAGCTGTATTAAAGAGTCAAAAAAATCTTAAAGTTCCACATCCTTCAGAGTTTCCTGTGTTAATTCTGGAGAGGACACAAGTAGACAGAGACCAGCTTTTGTTAAGATTCTGAGATGGCAGCAAGCTTATACCTGCAAACTAATTTAATCCCATGAATGTTTCCTACCAGGTATTTCAAACTGACACTGATATCAACGTCTGGGCTCTCTCTGTAGGTAATGGAGAGTGCAAAGAGATCCAGAACAGCTACATTAGCTCCCATGAACTTTTCCTCTCTAAGCTGGTTGCACTATCACTCCTCAGTTAAAAACCCACAAACTGGAAAGACAATTCCCCATCCAGTCCAACCACCCTGCTAAATCAGGGACATCCGCAGCAGTTTGTCCAGAATCACAATAACCAGGTGGATTTGGAATCTCTCCAGATATGTCCTGTCACCAGGCATCACTGACAAGAGGCTGCTCCCATCCTGTTGCTGAGCAGTGAGAAGATGCCCTCTAAGGCTGCTGTTCTCCAGGCTCAACAGTCCCAGGCCTCTCAGTCTTTCTTCCACAGAGGGAAGCTCTAGGCCCCTCAGCATCTTTGGAACCTCCACTGAACTCTCTCCAATAGTTCCTTCTCTCTAGAACTGGGGAGCTCAGAACTGGACCCAGTACTGCAGATGTGGCCTCACCAGGACAGAGACTTTTCGTAACAAACAGAACTCTCTCTTGCAGCAGGCAGTGACAACAAAGCACTGAGATACAGCTGGTGATAAACAAGCTTAGTCAGAGTTCACACCGAGAACAAGAAGGAACCATCCCTTCAGAGCAACCAAGTGAAGACTCACATAGTCAGATAAAAAAGTATAAAGGAATAAGTGAGAGTAGTGAAAGAAAAAAAAAGAGGGGGTGGATTATCAGAAAGAATGGAGAAATGTAGAAGCTAACAGCTGCTGAACAGCAAATAACAGAAAAAGAGGCTTCAAAAGCAAAAGAATATCTGAGCTTAACAAGTTAGAGACACAAAGGCCTCAGAACTGTTCGTGACCTGACCTACAGTAACCAGCAGAGCACTCCCCACACACCACCAGTGAGATCTGCTTGTGGGGAGAAGAGAGGGGGAGCAGTGGTATGAAGTCTGACAGTCCTTCAGCCTGGCTGGCTTCAGTCCCCACAGCAGACAGCAGCAGAGAGCTGCTGGCAGGCACTGGGCTCCCAACCAGAGCCTGGCCTCCCTCTCTACATGTTAGGGCAGAACAACACCATCAGGATTCCAGTCACTGTGAGTTTCTGGCTCTGGTACTGATTTCTAGGCTTTGGCCCCTCCCTTCTCTCTCAGTTCTGTGCCTTGCACTGACGTGGGCTGGGTGAAGGAGAATTCTCCACACTATGGCTGCCAGAACAGCCAGTGGAAAAGCAGAAGTAACTCTGCAGTAAGGACTGGCTGAGATTGGAATTGCTCTTACTGACCCTTAAATTAATAAGCAATGTTTAGGAAACATTTTAAGACGATAGAAATTAATTTTTATGTCTTAACTGCACTGGAAGGTGAGCAGAACTTCGAAGCTCTCAATGATCAAAAGAAACATATCCAAACGAGTTACCCAAAATCACCTATTCTTTGGGACACACCACTTAATACACTCCAGGTTTTAGATTTACATTTTTAGGGTTTGTTTGAAGAGTTAACATAGAAGTGAGATGGGTCAGAAGTCAGAAGAATAAACTACAGGCCAGTTTTGCTCAGAGCAGCTTACACTGTTCAGCGCTCTGCCAACCTCAAGTATTCATTAATTTTCACAACTTCGGACACTCTAATACTTTAACAATGGCTTGAATTGCCTTCAAGTACCTGCTAGGGGTTACCCAAGTCCAAAATAATTGCTTTTTGAAGTCATTTCAATTATTGAACAGATGTAAGGTCAGCCAAGGGCATGACCAGGGCAACCTGAGCTGCTCCCACAGAGGCGCAGCACAGCTGGAGAAGCAGCAGAAGCTGGCTGAAGCGAGCTCTGCTGGGGACAGGCTGTGGCAAACCACAAACAAGAGTGTTCCTCTCAGACTGGCAGCTTCTGTGTGTCCTGGAGCTCCCCTGGAGCCCAGCCACTTGGCTTCTCCCAGGAGCCAGTGCACAGGCCATTCTGTTCAGAGCGCTGGGAAAACTAGTGGGGAAAGGAGCAACAGATGATGGCAAACAGTTCCCAAGCCCTGTTCCCAAGGGCAGGCTGCCCAGCAACACCACCACCAGACCAAAGCCTCCTTCATCTGATCTAAGTCACCTCAGAGTGTGTATCTCATAAAGACAATCAGTGCAACTCAGTCAGTCATTTACATTTGCACTTTCTGTTTGACAGCAGTAGAGCAAAATTTGATGCTGGAAAACACAGACTGCATCAGGTTGAATGGGATCCTCAAAGCTCATCCTGTCCAATCTCCTTACAGTTAGCAGGGACACCTCCAACGAGAGCAGCCTGCCCAGGGCCACATCAAATCTCAAATGTCTCCAGGGATGGGGCTTCAACGACCTCCCCAGGCAACCTGTTCCCCTGTCTCTCCACTCACTGTGAAGCTGTGAAGAACTTCCTTCAACTAAGCCTACACTGCTCCAGTTCCTAACCGCTGCCTCTCATCCTACCACTACAAGTCCTTCTAAACAGGCCCTCCCCAGCCTTCCTGTAGGTCCACCTCATATATTGAAATGCTGCTCTAAGATGCCCCTGGAGTCTTCTCTCCTCCAGGCTGAACACTCCCAACTCTCTCAGCCTGTCCCCACAGGAGAGGTGTTTCAGTCCTCTGATCATCTTTGTGGTCTCCTCTGGACCTGCTTCAGCAGGTCCTTTGAATTATATTAATATTCCTTTAAATTATGCCAAAACACACCAAATGTCTTCACTGAGTTTGGACTGCAAGCAGAGGTCTGGGTGTGTTAACTGAGAGAAAGTGCAGAGCAGCAGCAAGAGGAGCAGTGAGGCTGAAGTTCAGTGAGCCAGAACCTTACCTTCATGCTTGCCAACGCCTGCTGTGCCTTTTCTTAGGAGTACTGACAAATGATGGAGGCTATTTATAATATTGATGACACAACCTGGTATTCTGGGTACAAAGCTGTTGCCTCAGAGTTATTTTTTAAATCTCTGGAATAGTAATTCCAAGGAGCTTTCTCCTACTGAACTCTATTTAATGAATTAATGTTATTCTGTTAGGTTTAATTGTCATGCTTGCCACTGTACTTTAATCAGTAGCTATAAAAGTCTTAACATTATGGGTAAATAAAAATCTTCCTCCCAGTTGCAGCTTTCATATCTTCCTCTGCTTTTATTTTTAATGTGGTAGATCTGTCACTTTGGTGAAGTTCTTCCTCCAGATGTTAAAATAACAACTGGCATGGTAATGAGAGTGTGTGGGAATCTTATCAAAGCTCTCCTGGGTCAGGAGGTGACAATCTGCTGTGGTCACAGCCTGGGGTTGTGCAGAGACACAGACAGCAGCTGCTTACTGCTGTCACTGGCATATATAAAGCCCTATTCCAAGCCCTACACTGCCACTGCTCCATGGTCTGTATTCCACTGAATCCTCTCAGCTCTGTAAGGGACACCTACAGCTTTGCCAGGGTGACCATCGGGCGGGCAGCAGGACTTCTGCTGCAGCACAAGGTAATCTAAATATCACCCCAGTGTGGTGGGGTTGGAACGGACCTCTGGAGATCATCTACTCCAATCCCCCAGCTAAAGCAGGGGCACACATTGCAGCTTGCCCAGTATCACAATGGCCAGGTGGGGTTGAAATCTCTTCAGAGCAGGAGACTCCACAACCTCTCTGGGCAGTCTGCTCCAGGTCTCTACCACCCTCACACCAAATGTTTCTCCTCCTGTTCAGATGGAACCTCCTGGGTTCCACTTTGTGCCCACTGTCTCTTGTTCTGTCACTGGGCAACACTGAGGAGAGCGTTGCCCCACCCAGGTCCTTTACCTCTTGCTGAGCATTGAGAAGATCCAATCGCAGGCTACTCTTCTGCAGGCTGAACAGCCCCATGTCTCTCAGCCTTTCCTCCTCACGGAGATGCTCCAGGCTCCTCAGCTTCTTTGGAGCTGCACTCTCCAGTAGTTCCCCGTTTCTCTAGAACTGGGGAGCCCAAAACTGGACCCAGGATTCCAGCTGTGGCCTCACTAGGGTGAAGTAGAGGGGAAGGAGAACCTCCCTTGACCTGCTGGTCACATTTTTCTTCATGCATCCAATGAGACCATTTGCCCTCTTGGCCATGAGAGTGCATTGTAGACTCATGGGGAATTCCTGCACCAGCACTCATTCAGCTATAAGCAGCCCTTTCTCTTCTGTAGCCTAGTGGTTTCTTAGTCTTTTGAAAGATTTTCTCACCTTAAAAGCTGTGACCACTTTTATGAGGCCTGCAGCGGCTATTCACTTGTAAATCCAGGCTTCCTCAACACAGGGAGTCACAGTATGATGATTGAGAGGGAGAGAAATATCCAAAAGTTCACTACTGCAGCACTTCTCACACCCAACACCTCACCTGAACTCTCTCCAAAGTTACACACAGGTTAACATTCGGGCAGTGATATCTACTTTCCAGTGAGATAACACCCTGGGGTTTTGTTGTCTTGACAGAACATTCCCAACAGTGAAGTGGAGATGTGGTGAACCATCAAAGCACCAAGACAAAAGCACACTGCTACACAGCACCACAAACCAAGGAGAGCAGCACTATGCCTTAGGGAGGGCAAAGAGTGGGTATCTGAAATCCTACTTTGGCAAAACCTTGTTTTTCAAAGGAAAAGCCCAACACCTCCCTCCATTTGAAAGTCCATCTTCTGCCCCGCTCCAGCAGCAAGTGACAGCTTCATGGATAACTAGTTATTTATGATGAAAGGAAAAACACATATGGTTTCAGAAGGGAGTCATTATTCCCATGTTTTCCAATTCTTAGAGAGAAAGAAAAATCTTAAGGATAGTATCTGATTCTGCCATTTCTTTCACACAATTTTAACCAGATTCCCCACAGCCAAACCTCTCTTGGGAGCATCTCCTTTTAAAAGTCTGCAATCATGGCAGAATTTTAATAGAATCATAGCACCAGACTGCTTTGGGTGGGAAGGGACCTTTCAAGGTCTTCTGGCCCACCCTCTGAAGTCAGCAGGGACATAGAGCAGGTTGCTCAGAGCCCCAAACCTAACCTGTAATGGGATGGGACCTTTCCCACATTTCTAAGCAACCTGGGCCAGGCTCTCATCACCCTCAGTATCAAACATTCCTTCTGTCTCTCCAATCTGAATCTGCCTGTTTTGAGTTCAAACCATTACCCCTTGTCCTGTCACCACAAGTCCTTGCTCAAAAGTCTGTCCACAGCTTTACGACTGGCTCTTTAAGTACTGAAAGGCGACCAGGTTTCCTGGAGCCTTCTCTTCTCTAGGCTGAACAACAACTCTCTCAACCTAGCCCCATGGCAGAGGGCTTCCATCCCTCCCATCATTGCCATGGTCTTTTTCCTTTAAAAACAGTAAGAACAGGCCTGTTAAATTCCTGAATACCAGATGAGAATAATTTTAAACCCTTGATTTGCAGAGATTGTTTCTCAGCAAGTGTTTTCCGATCACTTGTATCTGGACGCAAGAACAATCACAGGATTATTCAAGGCAAGTTTAAATCAGACATAAAGAACAATTTCTTTCCTGCAAGAGTCATCAGGCATTGGAGCAGGCTGCCTAGGGAGATGGTGGAGTCCCCATCCCTAGAGATGCCCAGGAAGTGTGGACATTGCACTTGGAGACGTGGTTTAATGGTCATGGTGGTGTTGGGTGGATGGTTGGAATTGGTTTTAGAGGTCTTTTCCAACCAAAACAATTCTAGAATTACAGTCCAGTATGTTTTTATTAGATCCTAGTTTTCTTCTCTGCTCATGTTCTGCATTCTGACAAATTCCTGATGGAATTAGTTAGCACTGGGAGCACCTCTAAAAGCAGAAGCAGAGAGGTTGCTGAAGTGATGATAACAAGGTATCTTCTAGTTCATCTGTGCTGCCCGCACCAGTTAACACTTGGAGAACTTTAAAGAAAAAAAATCCAGTATTTGTCTTTCATCTTTAGGCAGAGATACAAATTGCTCAACAAGTAGAAAATCCAGCACAACCGGACAAGTATCCTGAAAGTCAAGGACAGCTCTGGAAGAGAAGCTTTGCTGCTGAGAAACAGGATCCCAGAATGCTTGGAAGGGACCTTAAAGATCATCTAGTTCCAACCCCCTACCATGGGCAGAGACAACTTCCACTAGACCAGCTTACTCAAGGCCTCATACAACCCAGCCTTAAACACCTCCAGGGACAGGGCACTCACAGCCTCCCTGGACAACCTGTTCTAGTATCCAAACTTACAGAGGTTCACCCTTTAGAAGCTCCTGTTGAGTAAGCTCTCGTGTCTACCATGACAGGGCACCACATTCAGAACTGATGCGCAAGGCAAAGGGGTTCTACATCCAGGCGCTTCACAAAAGCTTATAAATATTACACTTAAAGCAGGTTAAGAGTGATGAAGCTTCATGAGGAAAGTTGAACCTGCTTCATTTAGTGGAGTAACTGTACCCCTAGTGCTGCTTCTACATGAAACAGAAAGGTATCTCTAAATCTGTATCTAGAATGCTACCTTCTACCAAAAAAGGTAATCCAAGAATAACAAGTTCCGCAGGCACTCAGGATGGGGTTTGTAGTCACACGGTTTGACACTAAGAACAAAATTACGACGTAATCTTAAATTACTTATTTTTCTTCTTCTATAATTAAGCTTGCTGCTATTGTCAGCACCAATTCTTCTGCAGTATTGCAGCATGGTGGGGAGGTTGGAATGAACCTCTGAAGATCATCCAGTCCAATCTCCCTGAAAAAGCAGAGGCACACACTGCATCTTGCCCAGCATCACAATGCCTGGTTGGGTCCAAAGCTCTCCAAAGAAGGAGACTCCACAACCTCTCTGGGCAGCCTGCTCCAGGCCTCCAGCACTCTTCATACCAAACAAGTTTCTCCTCCCGTTCAGATGGAACCTACTGGGCTCCAGTTTGTGCCTGCTGTCTGGCCCCATCCTCTTGTCCCTCACAGGTCCTTTAGCTCTTGCTGAGCATTGATCAGATCCCCTCTCAGGCTGCTGTTCTACAGGGTCAACAGCCCCAGGGCTCTCAGCCTTTCTTCCTCGCATAGATGCTCTGGGCCCCTCAACATTTTTGGAGCCTCCACCAGACTCTCTGCAGTAGCTCCTTGTTTCCCTAAATATTTCACTCACTGTTTTATTCTCCGCTGCTTCTCCTTTAATCCAATAAAATTTTCCTGCTTTACAAAATAACCTATTTCAATAGCTGAAATGGTTTCCTGATCTTTCAATGGCCAGACTGGCCCAATGAACACTGCTCCTCTATTGATTCAAACAGAGCATTGTCCAGATCTCAAACATTACTCAGTGAAGAAAGTGACCACACAGAGAAGACAAAGAGGAGACAAAGCCATTTTCTGTATTAATGACCCAGTTAGAAAAAATCCTGGGAATGGGGCTGGCAGTTGCAGTCACCACAGTGGTGTATCAGCGCCATGGTAATGTTTTTATTTAAGCACATAAGAAACAACCCTTGAATGTATACATGTGTTGTGGAATTGTGTTGCAAACAGCAGTGACCTGGTGGCTGGCTGTCAGGCTTCACAATTTCAGCTGCTGAATGAACTGCCTGCAAGAATATTTAGCAAAACTATGCATTTAAAGCATTGGACAACTACTTTATGTTGTCATTTTCAGTGTTCCTCTATAGAATTCACAAAACAAAACTAAACAGAATTAGAGAAATATCAAGCTCTCAGCATCACAAAAATGAACCTGAAATTCACAGAGGTTTCATGCAATATTTGCTATGTCAAGGCAACAGTTGCCCATCAAACAGGTTTAGATGAGCATTTGGTGAAAGATGTTTTAAAAGTATATTTGAATATTTCCCTAACTGGGGTAAAAAACCTAGAAAAGAATGCAAGACCAGGCTGGATAAGGTTTTGAGCAACCTGGTCTGGTGAAAGGTGTCCCTGCCCATGGCACAGGGGAGTGGAACTAGATGATCATTAAGGCCCCTTCCAACCCAAAGTATTCTACAATTCTGTGAGTCTATCTATACTGCTGTATCAAATTCAAGAAATTACTAACAAATACATTATTTTCTTGGTTTAATTGCAGTTTCAGGGATAAAAATAAAGATTTTTTTTTTTTTAATGGGAAAGCCCATAAACTAAAGCCACAAAATATGTAATTAGTTCTCATACCCCACCAGGAAACTGGAACTCTAGTAGCAATTCTATAGAAGTAATCATCAGCATCTGGCTTTATTGTTCTATGAATAAAATTAAATTCCTCCTAGGTAGCAGCACCACACACAACCTGAAGTGCTCCCTCCAGGAAAAGCTGTTAATAAGGTACATCTAGGAAAAATCAGCATTTTTATCACTCTTTTTCCTTAGCTCTCCTAGTTACTCTCCAAACGGAGAGCTTGCTGCTAGCTGAAAAGCTCTGCCTTGGTGTCTCACCAGTAACATAAGTTCTTCCTCAAACAGTCCTGTTACTTAAATAATTAACTGGGTTTGGGACATATTAATGTTTCAAAACTCAGAAGCTTTCCAGCTCTACGCCAATTCCTGTGGCTCAGTAATTGATGTGCAAGTAAGGTGCTTGCGGAGATCTGTTTTTTTAAATACAAAGAACTTCTTTCTAACCCTAACATCCTAACAAAAAAAGGGACTCAAAAAGCTAATTAAATACATTTTGGTAAAAATTCTGTCAACTTTAGAATAGTAAAAAGTTACAAAACATATTTAGGGGTTATAAAAGAAGAAATCAACTGAGTCTGAGCACTGGGTTCTGGAGCTGTTCTTAAGTTTGTTCTGCCCATAGCTATTACTTTCAGTGGAACGCCAAACAAGTGTCACGAAAATTAAAATACTATTAGCAGAACTTCCCTGGAGCAGACAGTAAGAGAAAATATTTACGACATCCAGTAAAAAAAAAAAAAAACAACACAACAAAACAACCAAAAACCCCAAACTCCATTCTGCAAGTCTTAATAAATAAAGCTATTTCAGTGAATACAGCAAGACCCAAATGAATGGCACAGAACTGTTTCACACACTCTTTTCTAAACAATATTGCCAGCCCAAACAATCTGAATTCAGAAAACAGAGGGGAAAAAACCCTAAGACTGTTTTCACAAACTTCACATTGTCTCTACATGCAGCGAAACTCTTTTTCCACTTGAAACATTCCTTATTTTCTACTCATTCCAAACCATGCTGTGCTTGGGAACCTTCAGGGAAGTGTAAAATTGTGCTCATTTCCCCCTCCTCACACATCTCTATTTATAGATTCCAAATGTTAACAAGCAGGAATAAAATCTCTCCACAGCTGCAGGAAGCCTTTTAAACTCCACTTTTTAAATTAAGCACAAATGACAGACCTGCACACTTTCTCTGCTGCTCTCTTTGCGTCACACTAAAACTTGACAAGCCTGACAGACTCCGTCGGTGGATTTCTTCCCCCCTTCTGTTTTATCGCTGTCATTACCTTTTCTCCCCTAGCGATCAGAACTAAAGAACAGGAGGAAGCCACTGTGTTTTCTCTATTATACTCTCCCTAAAAGAAAAAAGCATCTCGGCCTGGAAGCACAGGCACTAGCTTAGTCATTGCTACACACACCCCAACCTCCGAGCCTCGGGCACGGACTGGGGAGATGCTGCAGCTCTGCCGTTCCCAGACCTGGCTCCTATAGCGCGGGCGTGACACAGATGTTGAGAGACGAGGAAAAAAACATGGGTGTTGGTGGCTGTGGCCCCGGTAGAGCCAAAGTCAAAGGACGGGAAACCGCCGGCGCTTCCAGAGCCCTGTAGTATGGCAGAGGCTGCTCGACCGCCGTGGCCCTCCCCTTACCTTCCGCCACGTCCTCGTCGATAGCTCCCTTCACCTGCGAGAAGCACCACTGGAAGTCGTTGCTGCCGCCGCCGCCGCCTCCACCTCCTGCCACCCCTGCGGACCGAACAGCGGGCGGTGAGAAGAGGGACACCTCGCAGAGCCCCCGGCCGCGGCCCAGCCCCTTCCCTGGCGGGGCCCGCACCGCCACCACGGCCGCACAGCCCGGCTAAGGCTCCGGCCAGGCCCCACCGCCCTGGTCCCACACCACAGCTCTGCCCAGCGCCCCACGAGGCAGGCCCACTCCCCACTGAGCCTTCCCCCGGTGCCAAACAGGGCGCTGCCTCCCGCCTCCCCAGGTCGGCGCAGCGCGGCCCGGCCTTGTCGCGCCGGCTCCCGCGGTCCCCTCCCGCCTGCCGGCCAGCACGACNGGGGCCGCGGGGGCGGAAGGCGCCGGCCGGGAGCGGGTCTCAGCAGCCGCCGCCGCCGCACGGAGCTGCCGCCGCGGGAGGTTTCGGGGTTTCAAAATGGCGCCCATTGCCGGTCGGCCTGATCCGGTGACGTCATCGCCCCGGCTCCCCTCAGCCAGGGGGCGGCGGGGCCGGGCCGGGCCGAGCCGAGCTGAGCTCCGGGAGAGTTTCTCGGTGGGGCGGGCTCGGTGTCGGAGGGGAGGCGGTCGAGAGTCTGCGCCCGCGGCTGGCGAGGGAGCGGGAGGCTCCAAGCTCGCTGTTGCAAACGCACCTCTTCGTTAAGGGGAGTTTAGGGGCCGGGAGCGCCATGGCGGTTGCGAGCCTGGCTGGGGACAGCGGTGGAAATAACCCTATTAAATCGCAGAATATAACTGGTTGGAAGAGACCTTTTGGATCATCCCGTCCAAATCGTTGTCCTAAGCGCCGGGTTCACACTTGTTCTGAACACCCCCAGGGAGGGCGGCGCCACCTGTTCTGGGCAGACCATTCCAATGTTTGGTGCTCTTTCAGTGAAAAAATACTTCATAAAATCATAGAATGGTAAGGTTGAAAGGGACCTCAAAGATCATCTAGTTCCAACCCCCTGCCATGGGCAGAGACAACTTCCACTAGACCAGCTTACTCAAGACCTCA
>VWZE01005058.1:57464-76458 GCA_013396675.1 Eubucco bourcierii | reverse complement strand
CCTCTGAGCATCTTTGTGGCCTCCTCTGGACCCACTCCAACAGTTCCATGTCCTTCCTGAGCTGGGGGCTCCAGAACTGCACAGAGGACTCCAGGTGGGGTCTGAGGAGAGCAGAGCAAAGGGGCAGAATCCCCTCCCTTGCCCTGCTGCCCACATTGCTCTTGCTGCAGCCCAGCACTCAGTTGCTGTCTGGGCTGCACTCACACTGCAGGCTCATGTTGAGCTTTTCCTCAGCCCAGACCCCCAGGGCCTTTTCCTCAGGGCTGCTCTCAGCCATTCACTTCCCAGCCTGTATTTGTGCTTGGGATTGTGCCTACCCAGGTGCAGGACCTTACACTTGGCCTTGCTGAATGTCATGAGGTTGGCCTGGGCCCACCTCTGCAGCCTGTCCAGGTCCCTCTGGATGGATCCCTGCCCTCTAGCAAGTTGACTGTGCCACACAGCTTGGTGTTATCTGCAAACTTGCTGAGGGTGCACTGATTCCTCTGTGATCTCAAAGATCACGTTCTGTGCTTCTATGCTCCACAACCTCCCTGGAGGTGTTCAAGGCCAGGTTGGATGAGGCCTTGAGTGACCTGTACTAGTGGGAGGTGTCCCTGCCTATGGCAGGGGGTTGGTACTAGATGATCGTTGAGGTCCGTTCCAACCTTACCATTCTATGATTCTATATCCTTACAAGAGCCTTGCACTCTTCCTGAGCTGCCTGTCCCTTCTGCCATAACCTTTCCTTCCCAGGTTCTACCCAAAGCTCTCTGCTTAGCCAGGCCAGTCTCTACCTAGAGCTCGTTTTCCAGTGCAGGGGACAGCTTGTTGCTGTGCCTTGGAGATTTCCCTTCTTGAGGTGGCTTCTTATTTATTAATGCTTTTTATTTTCCCCATGGATTTTTAATTTGGTGATTCCCAGATGCTTCTGGCTTGTTGGCCCTTTGAGTGAGCAGCAGAACTGGAGCAGTGTGAGGGCAGAGGGGGAGAAGAGAGGCTGGGGCTGGCCTTCTTAGGGCACTATGGAAGACCCCAGAAGACTGAGGGAACTTCATGGAGGATCAGGGGTGGGCTGGGCTGGGAGTCATTTGAGGAGCAGAAATGCACAAGGGCAAGCCCCGTTGATGTAGGCAGCCGGTGGGTTCTGTCCCCTAGCTGGGTGCTTAGAGTCCAGGTGAGGAAGGAGTTGTGATGGTGTAAGGAAATGCAGCTGGTGTCTCCTAGATACAGTGTCATTGTGTGCACCTGGCCCCAGAGGGCCTTTAAGAATCAGTGTTTAGAGCTCACCCCTGCCTGGTGTCTTTGCCTGCAGTGCTGCAAGGATGAATGCTTCTGTCTTGCAAGCTGTGAGTGTTGGTAATGCTCTCTTTAGTTTTGGTCTCCTGCTGATTGTTTTTTTCCCCCCACCCTTAAATCAGTATGCTCAGTGTTGTGAAGGTGCACTTTTTGCCCTTAATATCAGAGAAGGGGAAAAAAAACACCCCACCCCCTCCTGTAGAAGGGGCCTTGTGCCTTGAAATCTAAGTTCATCAGGAAGCAGATGAACTTAGCTAGCTTCATTTTGCAACTCAACTGAGAGGGGAGGTTTTATGTCACACTCTTGGCTTGAGGCTGCTTGAGTCTTGATGACAGCTCCTGGTCATTAATCAGGCCTGAGCTTCTAGGAATATTTTTTTTTTTCAGCTTTAACTTCTCATTTGAAAGCTAAATAAACAAATCAGCTGAAATTTGGGGGTTTTTTTGCATGTGCCATGATGCTTTGGTAGCGAGCTGTAGTGAGTAACATTTTACACTTAAATACAACTGTGAGAAGTGGCTGGTGTGGAGTTTGTTCCAATTGTTGGGGTCTGTTGTGGACTTGGGATTTGGCATCACCCTGTTTCTAACCTAGATGGAATATTTTCATCACCTTGTGAGGAAGGGAGAAGATAAAAGCAGACTGGTGATGAGATTTTGAGGCTGGGATAAGTCTGTAGGAAGAGGTGTTAAAAAAAATGTGTGGATATGGTACTTGGAAACATGGTTTGATGCTCATTATGGTGTTGGGTTGAAGGCTGGACTCAATGATCTTAGAGGTCTCTTCTGACTGAAGCAATTCCAAATAAGAGCAAATATTAAAATCGTAGAAGGCTGGGGTAGGTCTGTGACAGGACAAAGGGCAACAAGCACAAATGGGAACTCAGGAAGTTCCACCTGAAGAGGATGAGAAACTTGTTTGTGAGGGTGCTGGAGCCCTGAAACAGGCTGCCCGGAGAGGTTTTGAAGTCTCCTTCTCTGGAGAGATTCCAAACCCAGCCAGATATTGTGATCCTGGGCAAGCTGCTATGGGTGGCACTGTTTAGGAGGGGGATTGGACTGGATAATCTTCATAGGTCCCTTCCAACCCCCACCGTGCTCAGATGCTTGGATTCTGTGCAGGACTTCCTTGAAATCCTACTGTCGCCTGGAAGCTGGTGTTGGGCAAATGTCCCTGTGCCCAGTTGTCTGCGTGTGAGGACACAGGGGAGTGGCTGTTGCACAAGCAGCAGGCTGAGGGTGGATGTTGTGCTTTGGTGTCATTCCCAGAATGGAAGCATAAAGTGCTTGTTGTGGTGGCTGTTCTATGTCACTGCTGCAGTGTCGTGGATTGGGAGCTGTGCTCAGGAGAAGGGGACGTTGTGCTCCTGCCACACATAGTAAGAAAAGCTCCTGACAGCAATGTTTCCAAACCCTGGCTGGAAATAGAATCTTGCCTAGCCAGCTGCTCCGTGCCCCCTGACATATGCAGGGTGAAGCCCTGGTGCCAGCTCCTCAACAGTTGTTGCTCCTCGTATTTTCCATGATTAAACAAAGCCCTGAGCTCTGCTGATTGCTGGGTAGCTGCCTTTCACTGCTCCTGCTTCAAAAACAAAGCCTGCTGGAAGAGTGCTTGTGTTTTTAAAAGCGCATAGAAAGTCCAATTGGTTGGCAGATGGAATCAGCTTTCACCACCAGATAAATATCACATGCTAATTGACATCAAAACATCTGATTTTTCTGAGGTGAGAAGAGCAACAGACTTTTTTCCCATGGAAATTTTGTCAATCTTCCAAAACTGAAGGAGAAGGAGTGGTTTGGAGCTTGGTAGGTGTGGTGGTTTGGCCCTGGCTGGGAGCCAGATGCCCACCAAAGCAACTCTATCACTCCCCTTCTTAGATGGATGGGGGGAGAAGGGAAAATATACCAAGAGGCTCATGAGTCAAGAGAGAATCAAAGTCAAGGCCATGTGCAGAAGCAGAGCAGAGATGTTATTCTCTACTCCTCATCAGCAGACAATATTGGGTCACTCCTGGGAAGCAGAGCTCCAATATGTGTAGCAGCTGTTCTGCAAAACAGATGCTGTCAGTGAATGTCCTCACATTTCCTTCTTTCACTCAGGTTTTATATCTGAGCTGATGTCATATGGCATGGAAAAATCTCTTTGGTCACTTTGGGTCAGCTGGCCCAGCTCTGTCTCCTCCCAAGATCTTGCCTACCCCTCAGGATACTCCTGGGGTGGGGAAATGTTGAAGAGCACAGCTTGGGTGCTTGACTCAAGAGTCACCATAACACTGGAGTGTTGTCAATACCCAGCCACAGCACTAGAAAGATGCTCTGGGGACAGTTAACAGATTACCTGGGGAGCTTGTGGATGCCCACTCCCTGGAAGTGTTCAAGGCCAGGTTGGATGAGGCCTTGAGCAACCTGGTCCAGGGGAAGGTGCCTGCGCCTCGAGCAAGGGTTCTACATGATCTTCAAGGTCCTTCTCAACTCAAACCATTCAATAATTCAATGATTCTGTGAGAATGACCTTTGAGGGCCCCTTCCAAGCAGATGCATTCATTGTGTTTGCTGCCCTTGTCTTTTCCCCAGCCCCTTGCAGGTGGGTGCCTGTCTCAGAGATGTCCCAAAGCTAGGAGCTCCGGACTCTGCTTTCTCTCCAGTATTATCACCTAAACTTCTTTCTTGCATGTAAGTCTGTGAGTGTTACAGGTTAATGCTCAAACCATTACATCATCAAAACCCCTCAGTGAAGTAAATCCCTGTCTTGTCCCTCCTGATTGCAGGGGAGTTGAACAAGATGACCTTTGAGAGTCCTTTCCAACCTGATGGATTCTCGCATAAGGCCAAGGATCACCTGGTCCAACCTTTCTAGGTAACAGCAAAGTTGAAATGAGCTGATCCAGCACCCTCTCAAGCTCAGTCTTCAAACAGCCCAATGTAGGGGACCCCACCACTTCTCTTAGGAGATGATTCCAGTATCCTCACAGGGAAATATCCTCTTCTGGAGTCCAATGGGAATCTCCTCAGCAGTAATTTGTCCCCATTACTCCTTGCCTTTTCAATGGGACTCCTTGTACAAAGGGACTCTTCATCCTCCTCGTAGCCACCCTTTATGCCCTGGTCCATGGTGATAAGGTCCCCCCTAAGGCTTCTCTTCTCAAGGCTGAACCCATCCAGCTCTCTTAGCCTGTCCTCCTGGCAGCTTTTCCAGTTCTCTGATCATTCTCCTTGTCCTTCTGGGATTGTCCAGATTGATAGAATAGTTTGAGTTGGAAGGGACCTTAAAGATCATCTAGTTCCAACCTCCCTGCCATGGGCAGGGACACTTTCCACTAGACCAGGTTTCTCAAGGCCCCATCCACCCTGGTTTTGAACACCTCCTGGGAGGAGGCATTCATAACCTCCTTGGGTAACCTGTTCCAGTGTTTCATCAACCCTTACTCATATTATAAAAGTATCAGCTCAGCCTTTCTCCTGGTGTCCTGCTCTCCCCAAACCCCAGCCTTGGCAGCTGTGTGCCCTTCTGGGCTGCCAACAGTGCGTGTCCCGTGCAGAAGCCCCTGTGACGTGCTGCAGGCACCCCTGCCAGCATGGCCCCAGCTGCTCCCAGCTCTGCCCTGGGCAGCTCTTCCAGGAAGCAGCAGCACAACTCCTTTTCCCTAGCGCCCGCTGGCTGCTGCCCTGCTTTGCTTTTCGTGCTGAGAACAGCTTCCACGGGAGGGGGATGGCACCAGCTGGGCCCTCTGCTTACAGCTGCAGAGACAGAGAGTGCCCTGCTGCGTCACAGCCTCCCGGCCTGCCTACCTTCTGTGCTGTAGGGCCTTTCACGCGGGAGTTGGAAAGGGAACAGTGAGGAGAAGGGGAGAACCTACCATGCAAGGAAAGGCTCAGAGCTGGCTTTTATCAGCTTTTAGAAGGGAAGGCTGAGGGGAGACCATCTTACCATGGGTCAGGACATAAAGGCTGGCTACCAGGAGGATGGAGACTCCTTTGTACAAGGAGTCCCATGGAGAAGACAAGGGGTGATGGGGACAAGTTACTGCTGAGAAGATTCCCATTTTATTTCAGAAGATGCTTCCTTATGAGAACAGTTGGGCACTGGAATCGTCTCCCAAGGGAAGTGGTGGAGCCCTGTGCATGGGACAGTTTGAAGACTGAGCTTGACAGGGTGCTGGGCCAGCTCATTTCAGTCAAAAGCAGCACCCTAGATGGCACTGCACCCTCTCAAGGGCCAGGGAGTGCTCATTCCTGTTAGCTGCCTAAAACAGCCTCCCCAGCCTTCCTTACGGGGAGTTGGGGCTGCTCCTGGGGACAAAGGAGAGAGAGTGAGGCAGAGCACGCCGCAAATTGTCACACGGGCTCTGGGTACAAGAGGTCACAGTGACCAGGCTGCCAGCAGCCAAAATGCTGCTGGGGCTGTAGAAAAGGTCCCCTTCTGCTTACAGGGGGCACTTGGGGTCCAGGGAGTTTGATTTCCTCCATTGGTGTGGGGATGCTGGCTCACACTAACAGGTTAAAATGATTTGAATCAGTTAACCTGCCTGTTTTCCTCCAAAACAGAAGGGGAAAAGTAACATACAAAGCTACAGGTTGAGATGAAGAGTTTAATATAAAGTAAGAAAAGAATCATAATGCACAAGAGCAGCGTGGCCAGCAGGGCAAGGGAGTGGATTCTCTCCCTTCGCTCTGCTCTCCTCAGACCCCACCTGGAGTCCTGTGTGCAGTTCTGGAGCCTCCAGCACAGGAAGGACATGGAAGTGTTTGAGCAGGTCCAGAGGAGGCCACAAAGATGCTCAGAGGACTGCAGCAGCTCTGCTATGAGGACAGGCTGTGAGAGTTGGGGCTCTGCAGCCTGCAGAAGAGAAGGCTTCCAGGAGACCTTAGAGTATCCTTCCAGTATCTGAAGGGGGCTGACAGGAAGGCTGGGGAGGGACTATTGACAAGGTCTTGCAATGACAGGACAAGGGGCATTGGGTTTAAACTGGCAGAGGGGAGATTGAAACTGGATGTTAGGAGGAATTTCTTTGCAGTGAGGGTGGTGAGACACTGGCACAGGTTGTCCAGGGAGGTTGTGGCTGCTCCCTTGCTGGAGGTGTTCAAGGCCAGGTTGGAGGAGGCCTTGAGTGAGCTGTACTAGTGGGAGGTGTCCCTGCCTATGGCAGGGGGTTGGAACTAGATGATCCTTGGGGTCCCTTCCAACCTTACCATTCTATGAAATGCCTGAGCTTAGCCTACTTGCAGAAAAATCACAGGGAAATGCAGAAAAGGAGAAAAACACGCATAAAAACAGAAGAGCAAAACCAGTGAGCTACCCCACTCCCTGAGGTATCACAGCCACCCCTGTGGAAAGGAGCCAACACCAAAACCCTGGAAACCAAAGCAGCAACTAGAATACGAAACCTGTCATCTTACTATCTGAACTTCAAGCCCCATAATACTTTCTTCCAGACAGAAATTTCATTTAAAGGTGTCACAATGGCATCATGGCATTGAAAATCATCAGCAGATTTGGCTGACCTGATGGCAAGCACCCTGCTTACAGGGCTACTGCTCTCTCTGGGCAGCCAAAGGACCAAGGCAGAAAAGGCCAATGACAGTGAAGGCAAAGACCTAGCCCTGCTTACAGGGAAGTCACTGAATGCAGAGCTGCCCAGGGCACCCTAAAGGTGCCAGTAAAGTACTTGTGTGACCACAGCCCTGGTGACAGAGAGGTCCCTTTGCCCAGGGCACCTTTCTCGTGTCCCTTTTACCAGCCTGATGCTGCTCCTCTTCTCGCTGCCTCTTGCCTCACCATTCCGCACCCTCTTGCCTTTTCTTTCTTCTGAGTTGGCTGCTCCCAAGGAAGGAGGACACACTACTTGAATTCCCTTGCTACCAGCAGCCTGCTGGTAAACTCCACAAGGAAATACTTTGGGGCAGACACTTGGTAGAGTGTACACAGGAGAAGTACCCAGCAGACAGTGATGGAGTGAGCCTTGTTCTAGAACTGTGAGTGTGCGCGGTCACTAGTGTCACAGTGCTGAGGATCTGCAAACACTCCTTTATCTTAATAGAGTCATTAAAGGATTTGGGTTGCAAGGGACCTTAAAGATCATCCAAGCCACTTGCCATAGGCAAGGACACCTTCCACTAGACCAGGTTGCTCAAGGCATCGCCCAACCTGGCCCTGAACATCTCCAGGGAGGGGGCATCCAGGACCTCCTTGGGCAACCTGTTGCAGTGTCTCACCACCCTCACTGTAAAGAATGTCTTCCTAATCTCCAGTCTAAATCTCCTCTCCTCAAACTTCAATCCATTGCCCCTCATTCTATCACTACTACCTAGAAAGGCTGGACCATTTGATTCTTGAAGTCCCTTCCAACCTGGCATTCTGTGAACCTTCACTGCAGCTGACAGCCATGATGAATGTACCTTGGGAACAGCAGCTTTAGACAGCTGAAAGCAGTGATTTTCTTCCCCAAAATAGAAATAAAAGGAACTTGGTGATATCAGTCAGGATCTGAATCACCTCCTGACTGAAGAGCATGTCTTTTTTATTGTGTTTCTTGTGCTGTGATCCAGTAATTGCTCTCTGGCTTTTGAAGGAAAGTTCTGGAGCTAAACAAAGAAAAACCTCAGCAGCTTCTCAGCACTCTGAGAACACTTCTGCATAAGCCACTTTTTTTTTTAGTCATGTCAAAAATGTTGCTCCTCAGAGAAGATCATAGAAGCATAGGATGGTAGGGTTTGGAAGGGACCTCTGAAGAGCAGCTGAAGGAAGTGGGGCTGTTGAGCCTGGAGAAGAGGAGGCTGAGGGGAGACCTGACTCTCTACAACTCCACCTTTCAGGGAGTTTCTGGACATGCTTCAGCTCCTCAATGTCCTTCTTGGAGTGAGGGCCCTAAAACTAGAGCCAGTACTCATGGTGTGACCTCACCCAGAGGGGGACAATCCTGTCCCACTCATGCTGGCCACACTATTGCTGATCTAAGCCAGGATGCTGTTGACCCATGGGCCATTTGGGCACCCACTGGCTCATCTTCAGCCAGCTGTTGACTGATTCCCCCAAGGCTCTTTGCCACCAGATGAGTTCTAGTGGTGTGTTCTCTGTGGATGTCATTCTCTTTCTGCATTTCAATTTTCTTATAGAATTACAGAATCATTAAGGCTGGAAAAGACTTCTAAGACCATCAAACCTAACCACCAACCCAGCACCACCACAGCCATGTCCCCACGTACCATAGCTGCATATATTTCTTCCATCAAATTAGAAAAGTGCCAGCAAACCCTAAATGCTGTTTCCTCTGTGTGCTTTCTCCACCCCCATCCGAAGCCCTCAGAAGCCCTCCCACATATGGTGTTTGTTACTCAGCACTGCTGGGGGCCGTGGCCTTTCTTTGCATGAAGTTAGGAATTCTTTCACATGAGCTTCACCTCACCCAACTGTCAAGTTATTGTTTGCTCTGACGGAGGTGGTTCTTTGCTTTGTCCTGCCCAGAGCCAGGCCCTGCTGGTTTGCTCCAGGGCTTGTTCATGGTGTTGCAGACACTCAGGTGCTCTCTGTTCCATTCTCAGCTGCAAGTGCCACTGGAGGCTTTCAGTTAACATGGGAGCCAGGTGTTTGCCCTCTTGGTGATGTGATGAAACCCAAACAAATGGGCTTTACCCCTTGCTGTCTTCTCTGAGTTTTTCTAAACCAGTGGTTTAGAAGTGGCTGCCGCTGCCCCCCCCACACACGGTGGTCTCGTCTAAGTAGCTTTTGGCATGGGGATAATTGATGTCACTTCCCTGTGATGTGCTGTCCATCTGGAGATGCCCTCTGTGCAGCTGATGAATGATGAACATCTGATAGTTTTCAAACGTATTTGAAGGAAACTTGCATTATATTGTCCAAATACCTCAAACCTTTGGTTTGGTTTTGGGCCCCTCAGTCCAAGAAAGACATCGAGGTGCTGGAGCAGGTCCAGAAAAGGACAACAAAGCTGGCGAAGGGTCTGGAGAAAAGGTCTGGTGAGGAGCAGCTGAGGGATTGTTTAGTCTGAAGTGAAGGAGGCTGAGAGAAATTCTCTTGACAACTCACTGAAAGGAGGATGGAGCCAGGTAGGGGTTGGTTTCTTGTCCTAAAGAACAAGTGATAGGAGCAAAGAGCTGTTAAGTTGCCCCAGGGGAGGTTCAGATTGGACATGAAGAACATGTTTTTCTCTCAAATGGTTACCAAGACCTGGCCTAGGCTGCCTGGGGCAGCTGTGGAGTCCCCATCCTTGGAGGGGTTTCAAAACCATGGAGGTGTGATGCTGAGGTCCATGATTTAGTAGTGACCTGGCAGTGCTGGGTTAAGGATTGGACTCAACCATCTTGGAGATCTATTCCATCCTAATGACTCTGTGATTCTCTTAATGGATTTATTCCTTCCTCTGCTTCTCTGGTGTTAAAGCAGAAATTCTCTTCGTTTCATCAGGCAGAGAAGACAGCTGCCAGACAGAGAAGGGAAGCAGTCACAGCTACCACAGCAACATTTCTCTCTGTGACACTCTGCTAAATGTCAGCCTCTCTTTCCCACAGCTGCTCTGCTCTCTGCAGGTTCAATCAGAACTTGAGATTAATTCCAAACATTTTTGGGTTTGTCCAGCCTCACCCAGATTTTAATTGCAACTTGTGCTGTTTGCACGGGAGAAGGAAAGTTTCTGAACCTGTCAGAACTCAGCTGTGAGTCACTGCTGGGGCGAGGCGTGGCTGCAGATACTCCACTCCTCCAGCTTGCAGGAGTCAGTCACAGAATGTCTTGTTCCGTCCCTCCTGCCATAGGCAGGGACACCTTCCACTAGCCCAGGTTGTGGAACTAGCCCTCACCCAACCTGGCCTTGAAAACCTTTAGGGAGGGAGCATCTAGGACCTCCCTGGGTAACCTGTTTCAGTGTCTCACCACCCTCACTGTAAAGAATTTCTTCCTAATCTTCAGTCTAAATCTGTCCTCCTCAAGCTCAAAGCCACTTCCTCTCATCCTGTCATTACAAGCCCTTGTCAAACGTCCCTCCCCAGCTCTCCTGTAGCCCCCTTCAGGTACTGGTAGGCCACTGTAAGGTCTCTCTGGAACCTTTTCTTCTCCAGGCTGAACAGCCCCAAGTCTCTCAGCCTGTCTCCATAGGCGAGACACTCCAGCCCCCTGATCATCTTTGTGTCCCTCCTCTGGACCTGCTCCAACAGTTCCATGTCCTTCTTATGATGGGAGCACAGAAGTGGCAGTGGTGCTTCAGGTGGGACCTCGCCAGAGCAGAGGTGCAGAATCGCCTCCCTTGTCCTGCTGCTCTCACTACTTCTGCAATCAGGAACCTTCCTTTGGAAAGCGTGGCAGATGCAGCATGGTGTAGGGCTTTCTCACTCTGAAGTATTTCTTCCTGCATTAAACTGATGTGGATGCTTAAGTGGGGGATGAAAAGAAAAATAAACACTTCAGTATGAAGTGTTCAGTATTTGGATTCTCCTGTGAAGGCCCAGTTTAGGAAAGCAACTCATTATCTGAGTGATGGAACAGGCTGTGAAATAGAGGACTTCAAAAACCTTTGGGTGGAGATGCAGAAGACTTAGGAAATAGATTTTTTTTTTTTTTTTCCTTTCCTGTCTGGATGTTATTCCCAAAACTTTTGTGCTTTGGGATAACAAAGGTTTGGATGGAGACTTCTTAATTTTCATAGAATCATGAACCACTCTCCAACTCTACCAAATCTGATGTTAGCTCATGTTCCACAGCACTACACCTCTGCATCTTTGAAACACTTCCAGGCATGGGGATTCCACCACCTCCCTGGGCAGCCTGTTCCACTCTTACCATGCTGATGGCAGAGGTTGATTTCTGGAAGGGCAAATGATCAAGGGGACATAAGGACCAAATTAGGGACTTAATGAGCCTTTAAACATTTATTCTTAGATATTGGGCACTGGTGAGGCTGTACCGTGAATATTTGGCTTCAGTTTTCAGCCCTTCATTTCAAGAAGGACATTGAGGTGCTAGAGCTTGTCCATCAAAGGACAGTGAAACTGGTGAGGGGTCTGGAGAGCAGGCCTGGTGAGGAGCAGCTGAGGGAACTGAGGTTGTTCAGCCTGGAGAAAAGGAGGCAGAGAGTGAGGCTTAACTGCTGTCTACAGCTCCCTGAAAGGAGGTTTGAGCTGGGGGGGTGTTGGTCTCTTCTTGAAAAGAACAAATGACAGGACAAGAGGAAATGCTCCAGGGGAGATTTAGGTTGAACGTGAGGAACAGTTTTTGCCCTTGATGGTTGTCAGTCTGTCCCACGCTGCCCAGAGCAGTGGTGGCATCCCCATCTCTGGAGATATCTCAAATAGGCAGAGATGTGGTGCTGAGGGACATGGTTTAGCACCAGCCTTGGTAGAGTTAGAGAATGGTTGGACTCAGTGATCCTCCAGGTCTTTTTGAACCAAAGAGATTCTTCTGAAAGAGTGGTTAAGCTCTGGACCAGGCTGCCTAGGGAAATGGTGGCGTTCCCATCTCTGGAAGTGTTAAATAAACCCTCTAAATGTGGTGCTGAGTGACATGATTTAGTGGTGACCTGGCAGGGCTGTGTTAATTGTTTGACTTAGTAATCTTGGAGGTCTCTTCCAACCCAAAGCACTCTGTGTTTGTGGTGCTATCAGAAGCCCTTGGGGTGCTCTGCTCAGGAGGCTTTCCTTTGGGAACAGTGTTCAGCAGGTGAGAGATCAGTGTCAAAGCAGCCAGAGCTGCCAGGTGTGTCTGGATGGTTCTGCTGCACCACCGTGTCCCACTTCAGGGATGTCAGCAGGGGATGTTCCCGCTGAAGGCCAGGCTGTGTGACATCCAGCTCAGCAGTGCCAACAGCTGCTGCATTATTCCTTTGTCCTCCAGCCTATGGAGAACAGTGGGCCAACCTCATGCCCCACAGAGAGCTGCTGTCCTACATGGGAGCTGCTGCAGCACCAGCTGAAGTTATCAATGCTCTCCACTGATGCCAGGGAGGCTTGGGTCACGTCTTGTGCACACTGGTGTGGCCTTCAAAAGTCCCCGTTATTCAGAATACGTGTGCCAGCGATGCAGCAAGTTGCTGTGAGCTTCACAGACTTCTTCCAGAGTGTGAACCACAGAGAAAAGGGATGTTGCTGCTTATGACAGCTATGATCTGACCTGTGAAACATGGCAGGGTAGGAACGTGGCTTCCACACTGGCTCTTCAGTTACTGGGTGATGGAGATTTACTCTTGTCCTTGCATGGAGAGTCCAGGCTGTGTTCTCTGCGTTCTCATTGCCCTGTAAAGTGACTTTAACAGAGATGGATGCTGCATCCCAAAATGTTTGTGCAACCAGTCAGAAAATGAAGCTGGCTGCTGGGAATGAGGCTATAATGGGAACAGATTCCTCCTTGGTTGGGTGGTTGGTGTCACTGTAGTGCTGTTGAGGGTACAGAAGTTATGGATGGGCTGTTCTCCACCCTTCTCTTTCACTGTACTGTGGCCAGAACATGGTCAGCAGCACTGATGAAGGGATGTCTCTTATTCAGAGCTTCTGTATTTGGGCTGGTCTTGGGAAGGTTCACCCTCAGCAAGTTTGCAGATGACACCAAGCTGTGTGTCACAGTCAACTTGCTAGAGGGCAGGGATCCATCCAGAGGGACCCGGACAGGCTGCAGAGGTGTGCCCAGGCCAACCTCATGAAATTCAACCAGGCCAAGTGTAAGGTCCTGCACCTGGGTAGGCACAATCCCAAGCACAAATACAGGCTGGGTGGTGCATGTCTGAGAACAACCCTGAGGAAAAGGACCTGGGGGTCTGGGCTGGTGAAAAACTCAACGTGAGCCTGCAGTGTGAGTACAGCCCAGACAGCAACTGAGTGCTTGGCTGCATCAAGAGCAGTGTGGGCAGAAGGGCAAGAGAGGGGATTCTGCCCCTTTGCTCTGCTTTTGTCAGACCCCACCTGGAGTCCTGTGTGCAGTTCTGGAGCCCCCAGCACAGGAAGAACATGGAAGTGTTGGAGAGGGTCCAGAGGAGACTATGAAGATGCTCAGAGGGCTGCAGCAGCTCTGCTATGAGAACAGGCTGAGAGAATTGGGGCTCTGCAGCCTGGAGAAGAGAAGGCTTCCAGGAGACCTTAGAATAACCTTCCAGGATCTGAAGCGGCCTACAGGAAGGCTGGGGAGGGACTATTGACAAGGTCTTGCAATGACAGGACAAGGGGCAATGGGTTTAAACTGGCAGAGGGGAGATTGAAACTGGATGTTAGGAGGAAGTTTTTTCTGGGAGCAGAGCTGCTCTCTGCTGTCCTCCAGTCACCACTACAACAGGGCAGTTTAATCTGCTGTACCTCATCCTTTGGAGCTTATCCCTCAGTTTTTGGGATATTCTATTGGTGATTTTTTTGTCCCTCCTTGGAGATTCTGGCCATGAGTAGGGTGAACTTAGTTCAAGCTTTGCATTCTGTGCAGTGAAGGTGGTGAGACACTGGAGAAGGTTGTCCAGGGAGGTTAGAATGCCTCTCCCTGGAGGCATTCTAACAATGTGATTTTTCTCCCTGTCTTGTGTACTGGTGAGGCCACAGCTTGAATTCTGGGTCCAGTTTTGGGTGCCTCACTCTGAGAAGGGCATTGAAGGGCTGGAGCACGTCCAGAGAAGGGCAATGAAGCTGATGGTCTGAAGAATAGGTCTGGTGTGAAGCAGCTGAGGCAACCAGGATAGTTCAGTCTGGAGAAAAGGAGGCTGAGGGAAGACTTTCTGGCTCACTACAAGGAAGATGGAGCCAGGTGGGAGTTGGTCTGTTCTCCCAAGGAACAAGCGGTAAGAAACAGCCTCAAGCTGCACTAGAGGAGGTTTAGTTTGGATATGAGGAACAATTTCTTCCCCAAGAGGGTTGTCAAAGCCTGGCATAGGCTGCTCAGGGAGGTGGTAGATTTGCCATTCCCTGGAGGTTTTTAAAAGCCTAGTGGTCGTGGTGCTGGCAAACATGGTTTAGTGGTAGTATCTTAGGAGCAGTGGTGGGATTGTGAGCACCAGGCAAGAGTTAGGACTTGATGATCCCAAAGGTCTCTTCCAACCTCTACAGATCAGTGATTCTGCCCCTTTACTCTGCTCTCCTCAGACCCCACCTGGAGTCCTCTGTGCAGTTCTGGAGCCTCCAGCACAGGAAGGACATGGAACTGTTGGAGCAGGTACAGAGGAGGCCACAAAGATGCTCAGAGGGCTGCAGCAGCTCTGCTGTGATGACAGGCTGAGAGAGTTGGGGCTCTGCAGCCTGCAGAAGAGAAGGCTTCCAGGAGACCTTAGAGTAGCCTTCCAGGATCTGAAGGGGGCCTTCCAGGAAGGCTGGGGAGGGACTATTGACAAGGTCTTGTAATGACAGGACAAGGGGCATTGGGTTTAAACTGGCAGAGGGGAGATTTAGACTGGATGTTAGGAGGAAGTTGTTTGCAGTGAGGGTGGTGAGACACTGGCACAGGTTGCCCAGGGAAATTGTGGCTGCTCCCTTGCTGGAGGTGTTCAAGGCCAGGTTAGAGGAGGCCTTGAGTGAGCTGTACTAGTGGGAGGTGTCCCTGCCTATGGCAGGGGGTTGGAAATAGATGATCCTTGGGGTCCCTTCCAACCTTTCCATTCTATGATTCTATGTGAGCAAAGTAAATTAAAGTATATTTCCCAAATAATCTACTGGGTTCTTTGGTTTCCTTTGCAGGGGATCCACAAAAGAACCAACCCTTCTACAAGAAAGCAGGTTGAGACACCCGTTGAGACACCCACTGAGACCTCTTCTGGAGTATTGTGTCCTTGAGGTCCCTTCCAACCTTACCATTCTATGAATGATTCTGTGATTCTTTGATTCTTTAGCTCAATTTTTAGAATTTATTTATTTATTTTCTTCCCACCAAAGCTGCGTTAACCTGGATTGCTGCACCTGCAGCCTGTAGCCACTTGGTGGCAATGTTGTTCCTTACTAGACCAGATTTGTACTGAGCTCCCTAACAGAAACGAAACGTTTGGGGTCTCTTAGAAACAGCTTCTCACCGTGAATGAAAGCAGGAACAAGTAGGATTGACTGTGGGTTGGAAGTAGGTTTGGGTGTGGGTTGGTTGATTTTATTCCTTTTTTAAAAATCATTTAACGACTACAATATTATTGAGATTGATCATAATGCACCAGCCTCTCTGGGTTGTGTTTTCTCATCTTCCTTTTAAAAGTGAAAAAAAAATTGTAAAGCACAGGGAAATGTCTCTGACCCCATCCTCAAGTACTCCCCACATGCTGAACTGATGGCTGGAATGCTAATGAAGGAGCAGTGGTTTCTGTGGAACTGCTCCAGCCCATGTTAAAGGTTAAGGATTCAGGTTTCCACCTCGGAAGGGTGAATGCTTAATTGCCCTCTGCTAATTCAAACAAGGCAGAGGTGGATTAATAACCACCAGAGCAAAAGGCAGCACAGCATGGTTGGCTGGAAAAGAAGGGATTCCCTAGGACATCTACCACTGATAGTCCTTTTTTTCTTTCTCCTCATGTCTTGCGCTTCCTTTTCCTCTGTGTGTTCTGAAGGAGGGCAGCTCATCATGGAATCACAGAATGTTTTGCGTTGGAAGGGACTGTAAACACCATTTAGTTCCAACCTCCCTGCCAAGGGCAGGGACACCTCACCTTAGATAGGGTTGCTCAAGGCCTCATCCATCCTGGCCTTGAATACCCTCAGGAAGGGAGCATCTAACACCTCCCTTGGCAACCTGTTTCAGTGTGTCCCCACCCTCACTGTTAAGAATTTCTTCGTCATCTCTGGTCTAAATCTGCCCTCTTCCGACTCAAAGCCATTGTCCTGTGTCCTATCATTGCAGCCCCTGTCGAAAGTCCCCTCCCAGCTTTCTTGTAAGCCCCCTCCAGGCATTAATCATCTCTTCTGTGTATGGAACAGTTTGAACTGGGTGACAACTTCCAGAAGATGGTGTCAGAGTCATGCCAGTTCATGTTGAAAGTTGCCTTGGAAATATAATTTGCTGTATTTTTGAGAAATCATTGAGTCACAAAATGGTAGGGATTGAAACAGATTTCTGGAGAACATTGAGCCCAATGCCCTTGCCAAAGCAGCATCACCTTGAGCACAGGTCACTCAGGAGCATATACAGATGGGTCTTGAAAGTCTCCAGAGAAGGAGACTCCACAACCTCTTTGGGCAGCCTCTTTCAGGGCTCCAGCACCATCATACCAAAGAAATAGCTTCTTATCCCTCAGATGGAATCTCCTGGGTTCCAGTTTGTGCCCATTGTCCCTTCTCCTATCCTAGGACACCACTGAAAATAGCCTGGCCCCTCCTTCTTAACACCCATCTTTCAGATATTTGTAAACAGTCATAAGATCCCCTCTCAGGCTGCTCTTCTGCAGGCTGGACAGCCCCAGGGTTCTCAGCCTTTTCTCCTCACAGATGCTCCAGGCCTCCCAGCATCTTTGAAGCCTTCACTGGACTCTCTCCAGTAGTTCCCTGTCTCTCCTGAACTGGGAATTCTAGAACTGGACCTGATGCTTCAGGTATGGTCTCACTAAAACAAAAGTAGAAGAGCAAAATCTCCCTTGACCTGCTGGCCACACTCTTCTTTGTTCACCCCAGGAGATCACTGATATTCAGCCAGCAGCCCCAGTAAACTTGGAGTCTCTCTAGCATAGTGTCTTTGATGAGTTGTCTGAGCTTTTTGCAGTTCTCCTTCCCACTGGTGAGATGAGCTGATCTGATCTGAGCTGGTTTCCTAGGGGAGAACAAGGCAAAGGAGGACATTTAGCTGAATTGGCCAAGGACAGGGTGGCTGGCAGAACAGAGCACAGTCACTGATTTCTTCTCTTGGAGCCCATTGCTGGAGAACCTCTTGCTTCTGTATGTCTGCTTAGGTAGCTTTAGGTGGCTCCATGTTCGTTTTAGTGAAGTTGGATCAGTGAAGTGTTTTCTTTCCAGGCTGGCTGGAGTAAATTGGTTACTCAATCCCATAATTAACTATTGAGTGGGAAGTGTCTGATCTGCAGAGGTCTTGCTGCTCCTGGAGAAACTGAACTGAATGATGAGTTTAGCATTAGGCTTATTCCTCATAGAGACAGGCCCAGCACTGCTGATTGACCCTTCAACACTAACTATTGACCATTCAACATTGATTATTGACCATGGGAATCAATTTGCTGGGAACATCTTGTCCCAAGGTGTTTGTCTTAAACAGCTCCCAGGTGTTGTGGAGCCTTCATGGCATGGAAATAGCTCCTGGTAAAATCCATGGGTGTGACAGAGGGGAACAATCAATCTCATGGCAGAAATGGCTCAGCAGCTAAAGTTCCTTCTCCTGCTTTGCCATTTTACTCTTTCAGTGACTCCTTCAACCCTTCTAGGACCTCAGCACACACAGAGTCTATGTGAGCTGGAGTTTTTGGTGAGCAGGCCCAGAGGGATGTTTGCTGAAGATGGAGTTTGCTTCCTGCTGAGAAAAACCCCAGCAGTTGGAGGAGCATTGGGGTAATTTGAAGAGGCCAGAACCCCAGCATGGTGGGTTTAGGAAGAATCCTCTGGATGGAGACCATCCAGTCCAATCCCACTGCTGAAACAGGGGCACCCACATCAGCTTTCTCAGAATTACCATGTCCAGGTGGGTTTGGAGTCTCTCCAGAGAAGAAGTCTCCACAGCCTCTCTGTGCAGCCTGCTGCAAGGCTCCAGTACCCTCACAGCAAAGCAGTTTCTCCGTATCTTCATGTGGCACCTCCTGGGTTCCAGTTTTCATTCATCACCCTTTGTCTTGTCGCTGGGCACCACTGACAAGAGTCTGCCCCCAGGTCTCTCAGCCTTTCCTCCTCAGAAATACTCCAGGCCCCTCCACATCTTCCCAACCTCCACTGGACTCTCTTCAGTAGTTCCCTGTCCCTCTTGAACTGGCCAGCAGATCAAGGGACGTTGTCCTTGCCTTTTTACTCTGCCCTGGTGTAAGGAGTTAAGTTTGTCTTCCTCCAATTGCCTCAGCATTGTTTACCTCCCCCAAGTGTTTCACACTATTGTCCCAGAGGACCACAAGCTTTGTGCTGGGTCTCACTGTAAACAGGACTCTAGACAAAATAGCACATCTTCACCTTTGCCTTCACATTATTGTCCCAAGAGGAATCTTTTGTCTGAAAGACCACAAACTCCAGGCTGATAGCCTGGATGTTGGGATTCGCTGGGACACTCTCCAAAGAAGACCGACACAGCAGTTTCCCAAGGTGTTTTCACACCACTATCACAAGCTCTGTGACAATAGCAGCTGACAGCCAGACAAGGCCACAAATTCTACTCTCAGCAATGTCACTGTGAGACCAGAGCTGACACACATAATCAACTGTGGGAGCGCTGCTGACACCACTCAAACAGCACAGGACAGTGTCACTGCGTATGGGTCTGGAAAAGGGATAAAACCCAAGAGGCAACAGGCAGAGTTTGAAGCCAAGACATTCAGGGATCAGCAAAACATCCTCTAAATCCATGGTGGTAATTATCTTTCTTTTTGCTTTGCTACCCCTATCTTATTTCATCCTCCTTTCCTCTATTTCTAACTTTTTCTCCTGTCTATAACAACTGGCATCGCTCAGGGGTCAGAGCTGGGACCAGTGATGTTTAACATCTGTGTCAGTGACATGGACAGAGGAATCAGTGCACCCTCAGCAAGTTTGCAGATGACACCAAGCTGTGTGGCACAGTCGACTTGCTAGAGGGCAGGGATCCATCCAGAGGGACCTGGACAGGCTGCAGAGGTGGGCCCAGGCC
>VWZE01005058.1:27477-57103 GCA_013396675.1 Eubucco bourcierii | reverse complement strand
GGTGGTGAGACACTGGCACAGGTTGTCCAGGGAGGTTGTGGCTGTTCCCTCCCTGGAGGTGTTCAAGGCCAGGTTGGAGGAGGCCTTGAGTGAGCTGTACTAGTGGGAGGTGTCCCTGCCTATGGCAGGGGGTTGGAACTAAATGATCCTTGGGGTCCCTTCCAACCTTTCCATTCTATGATTCTATGTGAGCAAAGTAAATTAAAGTATATTTCCCAAATAATCTACTGGGTTCCTTGGTTTCCTCCATGAAAGAACCATCCCTTCTACAAGAAAGCAGGTTGAGACACCCACTGAGACCTCTTCTGGAGTATTGTGTCCAGTTATGGGCCCTGCAGTTCAACAGGGAGAGGGAACTACTGGAGGAAGTCCAGTGGAGGCTGTGAGGATGTTGAAGGGACTGGAATGTCTGAGAAGGAAAAGCTGAGAGACATGGGGATGTTTAGCCTGGAGAAGAGCAGCCTGGGAGGGGATCTGTTTGATGTTTATGAATATCTGAAGAAAATGAGGCCAGGCTCTTTTCAATGGTGTCCTGGGACAGGGCAGTGGGCCACAGGCACAAACTGAAATCCAGGAGGTTCCACCTCACCATCACGAGAACCTTCATTGGTGTGAGAATGCTGGAGCCCTGGAGCAGGCTGCACAGAGAGGTTGTGAAATCTCCTTCTCCGGAGAGATTCCAAACCTACCTGGGCAAGCTGCTGGGGGTGCCCCTGCATTAGATAGGACTGGATGTTATCCGGAGGTCTCTTTCAGCCCCCCAAGCATTCAGTGATTCCAGACTCTGCTACCCGCAGCCGCTGGCAGCAGAGGGCAGTGCTCCTGCATGGATGGGAGCTGCATCCCGCTGCCCCCCCAGCTGCACGGCACCCCCACCTCATTTGTCAGGATATAATAAAGGAGCAGAGGCTGCTCCCAGTTCGTTACCTGCCTGATGATCACGGGCTGATTGGTGTTTGAGGAGCTCAGCTCCACGTAGAGCACCAGGAAGCTGCTCTGCTCATCTGGTTCAACAGACTGCAAGGAGCAAAGACAGGAACAAACCAATCGAGGCAAAAAAAACCCAAAAAACTTTACCTTAAATTATTCTTTCTAAAATTAGAAACTTGTGAAGATTTCTTATTACAAAGGAAGGATTTAGAACTCCACAAACTGGTTGTAGATGTTTAGAATGATCAGGGAGTGATGATTTCTTCCTGTATGTCTCTAATCAAATACTAATTAGATAAAAGCTTTAATATGGGGGAGGGGGAAAAAGGGGTTTAAGCAGATTTGGGATTGGTGTTTTGTTTTTTTTTTTTCTTTTTTCCAGTTTAACACATTAGAAGTGGAAAATGCTCTCCTTTGCTTCTGTAAGAACCTGCCTCTCATAGAATCATAAAATTGTTTCAGTTGCAGGAGACCTCTAAGGTGGTCCAAGTCCAAGCATTAATCCAACACCAGCATGGCCATTGAAATGTGTCCCTGAGTGCCGTGGCCACACTTTCTACCACTGTGGTGGTTTTCTCCCCATTCTTCAGCCTTCATATGTAGGGGAAACAAAGAAGGAATTGGGAAAGGGAAGAGGAGAGGAAATGCAAAAGACAGAGGAGAGCAGAGAGCAGAGGCTGGGTCTGATCAAGCAGAAGTGTCAGGTAAAGGAGATGAGCCTGGGAAAACTTTGTACCCTTTGTTCCAGAGAGAGAAATGGAAATATTCACTCCTGACTGGCACAAACCCGAATTTTAAAGTCAGAGCTGGTCAGCCTCTCTGAAGTCAGGAGATTGGCATCCCCAGGGAAGTCATCAATGCCCTATACTCAGCACTGGTGGTTCAGCTTGGGCCCCTCGCTCCAGGAAAAATATTGAGGGGATGGATTGAGTGCAGGAAAGGGCGACAAATCTGTGGAGGGTCTGGTGAGGAACAGCTCATGGAAGTGGGGTTGTTCATCTTGGAGAAAAGGAGGCTGAGGGGAGACCTCATTGCTCTCTACAGCTCCCTGAAAGGAGGTTGGAGCCAGATGGGGGTTGGTCTCTTCCCCTGAGGAACAAGCAACTAACTGATGTAAAAGAGATGTAATTAGGTGTTCCTCTGAGCAGAGGCCATTGAGGATGTTGATCCTTGATGAAGTCGATTGAGATGTTTGGAGGCACATCTGTTGGAGACTGAATGGACTGAATCATAGAATTAGTGATCATTTTGGATCGGAAGCAACCTTGAAAGATGATCCAGTTCCAACTCCTTGCAATGGACAGGGACACCTTCCACTAGAACAGGGTGCTGAAGGCCTCATCCACCCTGGCCTAGAACACCTCCAGAGAGAAGCTTCCAGTTGATGCTGAGAGGGCTGCAGCAGCTCTGCTATGAGGGCAGAGGGCTCCACTCTGAGGACAGGGTATGAGAGCTGGGGCTCTGCAGCCTGGACAAGAGAAGGCTTCTAGGAGACTTTAGAGTAGCCTTACTGTAGCTGAAGGGGGCCAACAGGAGGGCTGAGGAGGGACTATTGACAAGGTCTTGCAATGCCAGGACAAGGGGCAATGGGTTTGAACTGGCAGAGGGGAGATTGAAACTGGATGTTAGGAGGAAGTTCTTTACAGTGAGGGTGGTGAGACACTGGCACAGGTTGCCCATGGAGGTTGTGGCTGCTCCCTTGCTGGAGGTGTTGAAGGCCAGGTTGGAGGAGGCCTTGAGCAACCTGTTTCAGTGGGAGGTGTCCCTGCCTATGGCAGGAGGTTGGAACTGGATGATCCTTGAAGTCCCTTCTAACCTAAACCATTCTGTGGTGTGTCTTGGTTGAGAGCATAGGTGCCCCACTCAGCACCACGCCCAGTTGTGCTCTGTTTTTAATCCAGCCTAAATTAGGGCTGCTTTTTTTGCAGCCATGTGCTCCAGCAGAAGATGAGGCCTTCGTTGTCCTCCATCTCTTTCTACAGCTTTTTCCACTCGTGTTTCTTGCCTCCTGTAAGAGCACTTCAATATTTCTGTTTACCTTTTTGGAGACAAACTCAGTATTTGTTAGCTGGGCTGATGGGGGATGATGGATGTGCTGTCAGCACTTGAGAGGATGAAAAATTATATTAAGGCCCAGGCCTGCTCTTAATAAAAGCAGAGAGGAGACACAAACAAGCTGGCCTGGAAAGTCCCATCCCAGCTCCTGAGGTCTCTGATAAACAGGAAGCTTGTCAAGTGCTGCTTTAAATTGAAGTGGATTGGCTGCTGCAGTGAAGATTTGCTTAAGTGGAGTTGGCTTTTCTTGGGCTGTCTTTGTACCCCATTGCTTTGGTGCTGTCCTGTGCCAATCTCATGTGGCTCTGCAGGTCTCCTGCTACCTCCATAGCTCATGGTGTGAGTGGGGCAGTGGTTATCCTCAGCACTGATGAGACCACACCTTGAGTTCTGGCTTCAGTTTTGGGGCCCTCACTCCAAGAAGAACATTGAGGGGCTGGATCAGGTCCAAAGCTGGGGAAGGGTCTGGAGGGTAGGTTTGGTGATGAGCAACTGAGAAATCTGGGGTTGTTCAGCCTGGAGAGGAGGAGGCTGAGGGGAGACCTTCTGGCTCTCTAAAACTCCCTGAAAGGAGGCTGTAATGAGGTAGGGATTATAGAATGAAATTGGTTGTAGAACGAGGTTTAGATTGGAGATGAAGAACAATTTATTCGCTACAAGAATGGTCAGGAATTGGAAGAGGCTGCCCAGGGAGGTGGTGGAGTCAGCATCCCTGGAGGTGTTGAATAAATGTGTGGAGATGGCACTGTGGGACATGGTTTAATGGCAAGGTGGTGTTGGGTCAATGGTTGATCTCAATGATCTGGGAGGGCTTTTCCAGCCCAAACAATTCTATGTGATTCTATGATAACACTGGAAGGATTCAGGAGATCGTTTTACAGCCAGAGCCCCACATTCCAGTTTCTTGGGTAGTTTCCAGTAGAATGCCACAGATGAGATGAGACCTGGCAGCTGCCATGGTCAGGAGGACAGAGAATTCACAGTCCAGCTGTGTCTTGGTGGAACATGAACATATCCTAGTGCAAATTTTGTGGATGCATATGCAAGTTTGGGTTTGGTGTTTTGTTTTTTTTTTTTTTCCTCTCTTTTTTCCCCTCCTCTTTTTTTCCCTTCTCTGTGTTCAAGGTTAAACTTCTCAGTACTGAGCATTAGCTGCTGAAAGACAAAGGAGGCTGATCAGTAGGGGAAGATACATTTTGCAGATGATCTTCAGCTGCAGTACCTGAAGATAGATCAATAATTTCTATTTGCCTTAGCACTGAGCTTATTTTCCTTCATCACTGCAGAGATACTCACTTGGGCCTCCTACCAAAACATTCAACTGATCAATGGCAAAGCAAACAATGGCACTTTGCAAGAGCTGCTTCATTGTGCAGAAGCCCGTCAGTCCTCTGGCAAAACAGAAACCTCACATCTCTGCCTTCACTTAGAAATGTAGAACCATAGAACTGGTGGAGTTGGAAGGGGCACTTGAGACCATCAAGTCCAACTACTCACCTAAAGCTCGCAATCCTACCTCTGCTGATAAGCCACTGCCACTGAACCATGTCCTCAGCACCACATCCACACAGCTTTTAAATCTTTTCAGAGATGGTGACTCCACCACCTCCCTGGGCAGCCTCTTCCAATGCCCAAGAACCCTTTCTGGGAAGAAATTGTTCCTAATCTCCAACCTGAACCTTCCCTGGTACACCTTGAGGTCATTTCCCATTGTCACTTGTTGCATGTGAAAAGCGACCAACCCCCAACTCACTCAAACCTCCTTTCAGGGATTTGGAGAGGGCAGTGAGGTCTCTCCTTGGCCTTCTTGTTTGAAGAATGAAGAACCTGAAGTCCTTGAGTTGCTCCTCAGAAGACTTCTCTTCAAGGTGCTTCACCAGCTTCATTGCTCAAAAGAAACTTGGAGAATCCAAGCTGCTGNATCTGCCAGTTCAAACCCATTGCCCCTTGTCCTGTCATTGCAATTACTGAACCTTTTGTTGTAAGTGATTTTCTGGTGTGGAGAAAAGACCATGGTTGATCTCTTCTGCCTAGTATCAGGTGACAGAATGAGAGGAGATGGCCTAAAATTGTGCCAGGAGAGGTTTAGGTTGGAGATTAGGAACAATTTCCTTGCTTCAAGAGTAGTCAGGCATTGGAACAGGCTGCCCAGGGAGGTGGTGGAGTCACCATCCCTGGAGGTGTTCAAGAAACCTGTGGACATGGCACTTAGGGACATGGTTTAGTGGCCATGGAGATGTTGGGTTGATGGTTGGACAGGATGACCTTAAAGGACTTTAATGATTCTATGATGCTGTGATTCTGTTGTGGCTGAACAACCCCAGTTCCCTCAGCTGCTCCTCACCAGACCTGTTCTCCAGACGCTTTGCCAGGCTGGTTGCCCTTCTCTGGACATGTTCCAGTTCCTACCTGTTTGTAACTGCAGGGCTGATTAACCTTCCCTGCATTAGCATTGTCTGAGAGCACGCAGGACAGATTTGGATCTAACCTGTGCTCACAAGCTCCCACATCAGCAACCATTGCAATTTTTTCTTCAATCCTCAGTGAATTCAACCCCAAATCTCTTCCCATTTGTGGGTTCCTGTTCAGCTTCCCAGGCTCAGCACATGCAGCTCTTACAGGTTGCCACTGAAAGGTTCCGCACAATAGGACAATGATTTCCCCCCAGCCTTCTTTTCCCCTGGAGAATGGCTTCTGCCAAATGAGAGGAAGGCTTTAAATTCTTTTCAGTAACATTTTACTCCTGAAGCCTAATTGCAGCATGGGGCTGGAGGTGTTCTTCAGGTGCAAGAGGCTTTGCATCAGGCAAAACATTATCAAAAGGCATCGTTGCGTTAATGACTTGTTCCTGGAGCTGCAGACGGCTTGGAGGAGTGTGGAAGTGCTTCTTCAGCTGTGGATGAATAGTGACACCTTTGTTGTCTCCTCATAAAACTTCATATATTCCTAATTACAGCATCAATTCATCATCGTTATCCTTGCCATCCGTCTTTGCCAGCACCAACTGCTGCAGGCAATTAGAGCATCACAGAATCACACAGCATGGTGGCACTTGGAAGGGACCTCTGCAGATCATCCAGTCCAACCCCCTCTGCTAAAGCAGGGGCAGTTGTAGCAGCTTACCCAAGATCACAAGGGCCAGGTGGGTTTGGAAGTTCTCCAGAGAAGGAGACTCCACAGCCTCTCTGGGCAGCCTGCTCCAGGGCTCCAGCACCCTCACACCAAACAAACTTCTCCTCCTGTTCAGGTGGAACATTCTGGGTACCAGTTTGTGCCTAGTGCCCCTTGTCTTATCACATGGCACCAGTGAGGAGAGTCTGGCCCCATCCACTTGCCACCCAGCCTTTAGTTCTTGCTGAGCATAGAGAAAATCCCATCTCAGGCTGCTCCTCTCTGGCNCACCTCCCACTAGTACAGCTCACTCAAGGCCTCCTCCAACCTGGCCTTGAACACCTCCAGGGAGGGAGCAGCCACAACCTCCCTGGGCAACCTGTGCCAGTGTCTCACCACCCTCACTGTAAGAACTTCCTCCTAACATCCAGTTTCAATCTCCCCTCTGCCAGTTTAAACCCATTGCCCCTTGTCCTGTCGTTGCAAGCCCTTGTCAATAGTCCCTCCCCAGCCTTCCTGTAGGCCCCTTCAGATCCTGGAAGGCTACTCTAAGGTCTCCTGGAAGCCTTCTCTTCTCCAGGCTGCAGAGCCCCAACTCTCTCAGCCTGTCCTCATAGCAGAGCTGCTGCAGCCCTCTGAGCATCTTCATGGCCTCCTCTGGACCTGCTCTAACACTTCCATGTCCTTCCTGTGCTGGGGGCTCCAGAACTGCACACAGGACTCCAGATGGGGTCTAGCTGATGCCAGGGGTCCCTGTCATCCTATCACTGCAAGCCCTTGTAAAACATCCCGCATGTCTCTGTTGCCCTTCCAGACACACCAGGATCTCCATCAGCATGGGGTGGGAGAGTGGAGGGCACAGGCATGGGCACTAGTTGTATTCTGAAGGTTCTGCAGTTTATAGCTTCCATTGGGATGAGCCCTGGGACACCTTCCTGTGCTCATGCCGTAGTGAGGGTGGAAGAAATGAGCATCTTGGGCACATTTCATCTGCTGCATGAATCAGGGAAGCTGCAGGTCTTGGATGCTCCTTCTCTGGTGATGTTCAAGGCCAGGTGGGATGAGGCCTTGAGCAACCTGGTCTGATGGAAAATGTCCCTGCCCATGGCAGGGGGTTGGAACTGGATGATTTTTAAGGTCCCTTCCAACCCAAACCATTATTTGGATCTATGAAATAGAAGTTTCAGGAGCTCCATCTTGTGCTGTGTCCCATGAGCAGGGTCCTTTTCTTCAGAGTAAATAGAGAAGAGGTGGTTGTGGTGTAACAACATTTTGGTTTTAATTAAAGAAGTGCTGGATGTTGTAGGAGCTGAGGTCTCTGCAAGGCAGCTGAGCAGCCCACCAGAACATAGCTGTGCTCTGTAGGACTGATGGAGTTTGGGTCTAAGCTGTAACAGTGAGAGCAAATGGAGTGATGAAAACAGAGAGATGGGGTTTCCCTGGGGGACTGCAAGCAGATGGAGTTTGCATGACTCACCAAAACAGAAATCTGCACACTTTGAGCTTGATCCAGCTTTGCTGGAGTCAGGGAGCTTTCTTCTGACTTCAAAGAGTGCCAGGGGTTGTTGGAGGAGATTCTTTACAGAGAGGATTGTGAGAGACAGGAACAGGTTGCCCAGGGAGGTTGTGGGTGCCTTATCTCTGGAGGTGTTGAAGGACAGATTGGATGAGGTCTTGAGCAGCCTGGGCTGGTGGAAGGTGTCCATTGCAGGGGGTTGGAACTAGCTGAACTTTAAGGTTCCCTCCAATCCAGAACAGGGTCCATGGAGAGCCTCTGGCACTCCTCTGATGGCTAGCCCTGCCCTGTGGCAGGTCTACATGAGCTTGATATTCAGAGGTTCTTTGACTGCTTCTGTCAGAACATGAGCAAACAGCCAGTTTGTTCTGGCCACACCATTTCTGATTCATGCCAGGATATTGGTTACTTTTTTGGCTACCTGGACACACACTGGTTCACCTTCAACTGCTGTTGACCAGCACCTCCATGTCCTTTTCCACCAGACAGTTTCCAGCCATTCTGCTGTCTCCTGCAACATGCATTGGGTTGTTGTCACCCAAGTGCAGGACCCAGCACTTGGCCTGGTTGAATCATCATGTGCGACCTTCAGGTTCAACAGGTCAAGTGCTGCAGAATGATCCAACTTCAATCTTGCTGAAGCTTTCTGTGGGTCACAAACTACTCCACAACCCCATAGAAACCCCAATTACTCCTTCTGTGGTTTACCTATGATGTTCAGCATCTCACAGCCAACACTAAATATGAAAAGGCTGGTAGCTGAAATTGATTTCTTTTTGGTTATAAGTTGCCCCAAAGAGGGCTTTTAATTGGATGTGCAAGAGGAGGTTTGTAGCAGCAGCTGAAATAAATGGAGCTTAAAAATAACTTCTCTACACAGAGTGATTCCTGGGAAGCAAACGGACTGAGGGCAATCACCTGAACTTTTCTTTCTCTCCCCCCTCCCTCCCCTCCCTCCCCCAACCTGGCCTTGAACACCTCCAGGGAGGGAGCAGCCACAACCTCCCTGGACAACCTGTTCCAGTGTCTCATCACCCTCACTGTAAAGAACTTCCTCCTAACATCCAGTTTCAATCTCCCCTCTGCCAGTTTAAACCCATTGCCCCTTGTCCTGTCATTGCAACACCTTGTCAATAGTCCCTCCTCAGCCTTCCTGTAGGCCCCCTTCAGATCCTGGAAGGCTACTCTAAGGTCTCCTGGAAGCCTTCTCTTCTCCAGGCTGCAGAGCCCCAACTCTCTCAGCCTGTCCTCATAGCAGAGCTGCTGCNCCCTCCCTTGCCCTGCTGTCCACACTGCTCTTGCTGCAGCCCAGCACTCAGTTGCTGTCTGGGCTGCACTCACACTGCAGGCTCATGTTGAGCTTTTCACCACCCCAGACCCCCAGGTCTTTTTCCTCAGGGCTGCTCTCAGCCATTCACCACCCAGCGTGGTTCCCCTGGATTGATCATAAAACAGGTTAAAGATCCTCACTGGTGTCTGTTGATGGGCAGCGCTGGGGCCAGGCAGGACAGGGGAACACAGCTGAGGGTTGGCTGTGGCTTGGAGCACACATAGGCTTTGGAATTACACCTGAGAAAGGCTGAAAACCTCCTTCCAGAAGGAAAACAGTTAATGTTTGACCAGCAAAGCCATCAATCTGCAAGGTCTGGAGGGTTAAGTGTGATCAATGTTTATCTGATTGCACTGAGCAGGGTCAGGAGTCTCTGTGCTCCAGTGTGTCTCAGGGCTTCTCTTGGAGGGAAGAAATGGGAAATAGGACTCACTGTGATACCATCTGCTGAACTGTCTGATGGAGAAGAGCACTGGAGGAAATGACCTCAAACTGAACCAGGGGAGGCTTAGGTTGGACATGAGGAACAATTTATTCCCCAGGAGGGTTGTCAAGGCGTGGTCCAGGCTGCCCAGGGCAGTGGTGGAGTCTCTATCTCTGGAGCTGTGGAGATGTCATGCTGAGGGAGATGGTTTAGTGGTAAGCTGGCAGTGCTGGATGTGATGATCTTAAAGGTCTCCTCTAAGCAAACCAGTTCTATAATCTCACAGTTCTAAGGCTGGCCAAATGATAAAACTCCCCAGAACAGTGTCAAAATGTTTGATGCAGAACTCTGATGATAGCCATGGGGTTTTTGGCTCCAGCAAGACCTCAGGGCTAAAGCTTTGCAGAACCTTAGCTCTCTGGTGCTGTGTACTGCACATCCTTCCCTCTTTACTCCAGTGCCTCTGCTTGCACAGATCTCAGCACATGCTGAGACAGCAGACTCAGTGAGTGACACCAGGGACAGAAGGAAGTGCTGAGACCATCTCATAGCACTGCTGAGGTATCAGAGGTGCTGAAACGACATTTAGAATCATGGAACTGTTGATGTTGGAAGAGATCACTGAGTCCAAGCCTGTGCCTGAAGCTCACAATCCCACCACTACTTCTAAGCCACTGCCACTAACCCATGTCCCTCACCACCATATCTTCCTGGCTTTTAAATCCCACTGGGAGCTGTGGCTTCAGCACTGCCCTGTGCAGCCTATTCCAATGCCAGGGAACCCTTTCTGGGAAGAAATTGTTCCTCATGTCCAAACTGAACCTTCCCTGGTACATTTTGAGGTCATTTTCTCTTGTCCTACCACTTGTTGCATGCGAGAAGAGACCAACCCCCACTTGACCCCAACCTCCTTCCAGGGAGTTGTAAAGAGCAATGAAGTCTCTCCTCAGTCTTCTCTTCTGAAAACTACACAACCTCAGTTGTCTCAGCTGCTCCCCACCAGACCTGTTTCTCCAGACTTCACTGCCCTTCTCTGGGCCCACTCCAACACTTCAAATGTCCTTTTTGAAGTGAGGGACCCAAAACTGAAGCCAGTACTCGAGGCGTGGCCAGAGCAGGGGAGAGGAACAGTCACTCCTAGAGCTGCACATCGCTGTGTTGCAAGCCCAACACAACATGCCATTAGCCCAGGGGTGTGGAGAGGTCCCAAGGTGTGGAGGAGGTGGACAAGCAGCTCTGCAGCCCCAGACCTAAGAAGTGTCCCAAAGTCATCCAGCAAGACCTGCACAGACTGGAGAGCTGGGCACAGAGGAACCTAATGAGGTTCAACAAGGACAAGTGCAGAGTCCTGCACCTGGTGAGCGATAATAAACTGCACCAGTACAGGCTGGGAGGTGATCTGCTGGAGAGCAGCCCTGTGGAGAGGGAATTGGGAGTGCTGGTGGATGACATCCATGGGACAGCAATGTGCCTTGGTGGCCAGGAGGGCCAATGGGTCCTGGGGTGTATTAAGAAGAGTGAGTCCAGCAGATGGAGGGAGCTTCTCCTCCCACTCTCCTCTGCCCTGTTGAGAACCCATCTTGAGTACTGCTTTCAGTTTCAGACTCCAGGGATCTGCTGGAGAAGGTCCAGCAGAGGGCTATGAGGATGATGAGGGGACTGCAGCACTGCCTGATGAGGAGAGGCTGAGGAACCTGGGGTTGGTTAGTCTGGGGAAGAGAGGACTGAGAGGGGATTTAATAAATATTTACAAATACCTGAGAGCTGGGGGTCGGGGGGGGACGACAGGCTCTGCTCACTTGCTCCCTGGGATAGGCCAAGGAACAATGGATGGAAGCTGCAGCACAGGAGGTTCCACCTTAACACAAGGGGGAACTTCTTTGCTTTAAGAGTCCCAGAGCACCATCACAGGCTCCCCAGAGAGGCTGTGGAGTCTCCACAGATGTGTTCCTTTGTGACCTGAGCTAGATTATGGTCCTGCTCTGGCAGAAGGGTTGGACTGGATGATCTCTTTGGGTCCCTTCCAACCCCTAACATCTGTGATCCTGTGAGTTTTGAGGCAGTCACACTCTCACATGTCATCATTCCCAGCTATTTCAACATCTGCTGTCATGGAATCGTAGAACCATGGAATACTTCAGGTTGTAAGGGACCCTGAAGATCTAGTCCAACCCCCCCTGCCATGGGCAGGGACACCTTCCCCTAAACCAGGTTGTTCAAGGCCTCATCTAACCTGGCCTTGAGCACCTCCAGGCTGGTGCATCCACAGCCTGCTACCCCTCCAGCCCAGCCTGCCAGCCTTCGTGTTTCTAACAGCACACAAATCTTTTTGTCACTTCTTCCATTACCCTAACAGAAGAAATATCTCAGACCTCCCCATTTTCCCTTTCCTGCCTGAACTCCTTTTTTTCCAGGCTAAGCAAAGAGGATGTCTCACCTAGATGCCAGGTGGCTCTTCGTTTTGACTTTACCTTTCCCTGTCCAGAGCCTTCTCCCCTCCCCACATTCCCCATTCAGCAGAGCAGCTGGAACCACAGCTCCATCTTTCTCCTTCCCCCCCTTTATTTAATTCAGGAGATGCAGAGCCCTGTGTCACATGGTGGTGGTGGTGGTGGTGAAGTGAAAAAGGTAGTTGTGAGAAGATCCCAGTGTGTTTTGCTCCTTGGTTGGAGCACTCCATGCTTTTTTTTTACCTTGTTGTTGGATAAATTATCCATCCTTGCTCATCCGCTTTGCACCTCCAGTGTTGCTGGTACATCCTGGAGACAGAAATAGCTGCCTAACTCTGGTTGATCAAAGATCTGAGAGAAGGATGGTGGTGGGAGTGTGACTGACCTATTTTAATTTTTTTTTTTTTTGGGGGGGGTGTGTTATTAAAAAGTGAATCTTTCCTCCCTCTCAAACCCTCTCTGGTCTAATTTCCTTTCTCCCAGAAGACTGAACCTGCAGCGTCACACAGATTTGTCTGAAACTGGGGCCCCACTTGAGCCATCTGAGACCAAATGTCACAGAACCATGGAATGGTATGGGTGGAAGGGACCTCTGGAGATCATGCAGTTCACCCCCCCTGCTAAAGCAGAGGCACCCACAGCAGCTTGCCCAGGATCACAATGTCCACATGGGTTTGGAATCTCTCCAGGCAAGGAGACTCCACAACCTCTCTGGGCAGCCTGCTCCAATGCTTGGCCACTATTACAGCAAAGAAATTGTTCCTAATCTCCAACTTAAACCTTCCCTGGCACAATTTCAGGCCATTTCCTCTTGTCCTAGAACTTGTTCCTTGTGAGAAGAGACCAACACACACCTTGCTCCAACCTCCTTTCAGGGAGTTGTAGAGAGCAATGAGGTCTGCTCTCAGCCTCCTCTTCTGAGAACTAAACAACCCCAATTCCCTCAGCTGCTCCTCACCAGACCTGTTCTCCAGGCCCTTCACCAGCTTTGTTGTCATGAATCAACTCATCCTCCTGATCACCACAGCCCCTGGGGACCCTCAGTTACCCTCATCCTGAAGATCATCCAGTGCTTGATGGCCCCTGTAAAACCTGCTCCAGATCTGCTGTCATAGTTCCAGTTTTCCCTTCTACATCATGAAATCATAGAATATCTTGAGTTGGAAGTGCTTTAAAGATCATCCAGTTTCAACCCTTCTGCCGTGGGCAGGAACACCTTCTACTAGCCCAGCTTGCTCAAGGCCTCATCCAAACTGGCCTTGAACACTCCAGGGAGGGAGCATCCACAACCTTCCTGGGCAACCTGTGCCAGTGTCTCACCACCCTCATTATAAAGAATTTCTTCCTAATTTCCAGTCTAAATCTGCCCTCCTCAAGCTCAAAGCCACTAGCCCTCCTCCTATTACTACAAGCCCTTGTCAAACGTCCCTCCCCAGGTCTCCTGTAGCCCCCTTAAGGTACTGAAAGGCTACCTTAAGGTCTCCCTGGAGCCTTCTCTTCTCCAGGATGAGCAACCCTGATTCTCTCAGCCTGTCGCCACAGGGGAGGTGCTCCAGCTCTCTCATCATCTTGGTGGCCTCCTCTGGACCTGCTCCAACAGTTTCATGTCCTTCTTATGGCGAGGGCACCAGAACTGGACACAGTGCTCCAGGTGGGGTCTCACCAGGGCAGAGCAGAGGGGCAGAATCACCTCCCTCATCCTCCTGCTGACATTCAGATGGGCTTTCAGCTGCAACCCAGGTGGTTGAAAATCAGCTCAGTTCAGAGGAGCTTTGAGCCTCCCAATGTGCCTGGTGCCTTGGGCCACCATAAGACTGCACCAGCTAAGACTGGTGCACATAGGCACTGTTCTTTTAGCAGTTTTTAATAGGTCTGGACCAATTTGATGGGTCTTGGGGGGGTCTTTTTTTCCTGAAAGTTAACAAAAAAAACCTCAACAAAAAACAAAAAACCCAATGCAAAACCCAGAAAGGTTCTGGTTTAATAGTCAAAAGTCCTTCATATTAGCTGAGAAGTGGCTGTGGATGGAGGGAATGGTAAAAAGCAGCACTGGGGACTCAATCAAATCAGGGTGAAGCTGGAAGTGATTGTCCATTTATGCCCCAGACCCACATTTCACAGGTCAGACTCCAGCAGACTGCTGTAATGGGAGGGACATTTCTGTGGACAATAAAAATGTTCAACCATGGAGACGTCAGCAATAAGGTAATAGAAAGAAATAAAGTCCAAGGCTCTCCCAAGAAATTGTTCCAGGTGAGAAACCCATTTCTGGATAACAGGGTTGTCAAGATGATTTTTTAAGGTTTTTCTCCTTCAATTATTCTCCATCTGTGTCCACACCTTGCTCCAAGGCAGCTGCTATTCATCTGGCTGGAGCAGGTTGGCTTGGAAAGGCTCCCAGTCCCTGCAGGGAGGCACTTTTGGTACCTGCAGGGCGAGATGTGCAGAGACACAAGGGTGACACAAACCCTTAGGACAGAAGCGAGACTTTCCCCTCACTCTTATTTTGATTTGCACATTCTCACCTTGGAAGCTACTGGTGTGGCCAGTTTCAACCCAGGTGAGCAGAAAGAGCTCATGTGGATATGAGAATCAGAGAATTAGAGAATCACAGAATCATAGAACCATAGATTGATAAAACTGCTGAAGTTGGAAGCAACCTCTGAGATCATCAACTCCAACCCCTCACCTAGAGTTCGTAATCCCACCACTGCTGCTAAGCCACTGGCACTAAACCAAGTCCCCCAGCACCACATCCATGCAACTTTTAAGTCCTTCCAGGGATGATGCCTCCACCACCTCCCTGGGCAGCCTCTTCCAGTGCCTGAGAACTCTTTCTGGGAAGAAATTGTTTCTAATGTCCAACCTAGCCCCCCCTCCCCAGTACAGCTTGAGGCTGTTTTCTCTTGTCCTGTCACTTATTCCCTGGGAGAAGAGACCAAGCCCCCACCTCACTCCAGCCTCCTGTCAGGGAACAGTAGGTAGCCAGGAGGTCTTCCCTCAGCCTCCTCTTCTTCAGGCTGAACAACCTCACTTCCTTCATCTGCTCCTTGTAGGGCTTGTGCTCTAAACCCTTCACCAGCTTCATTGCCTATCTCTAGACATGCTCCAGCACCTCAGTGTCCTTCCTGCAGTGAGGGGCCCAAACCAGAACCCAGTACTCAAGGTGTGGCCTCACCAATGCTGAGTACAAGGGGACAGTCACTGCCCTAGACCAGCTGGTTACACTGCTCCTGATCCCATCCAGGATGCTGTCTGGGCACATGGGCGCATGGTGTCTCATCTTCAGCCAGCCAACACCCTCAGGTCCTTCTCCTCTTGGGCAGCTCTCCTGCTGCTCTGCCCCAAGCCTGGAGCGTTCATGGGGTTGATGTAACTCAAGTGCAGCAGCCAATGCGTCCCCTTGTTGAAGCTGTGATTGTCCTCAGCCTGGCCAGATCTCTCTGCAGAGCCTCCTGTCTTCTGTGTCTCTGTTCTGGCACCAGCTTCAGATGAGTCATTTCCTCACAGCAAACTGCAAAGCTGTTCACAGCCTTTTATAGAGCAGAACAGGAACCGTCACTGGTCTTCACAGCTCCTGGGCAGGAGGAAGAGAATCTGATTTTCATTTGTGGGACAACATGAGGAAGAATATGGCAGGGCTGCAAAGCATTGGTGTTGGGACAGTAGCATGGTGCAGGCTTTCACACTCAGCTTTAATGATGGTGGCACTTCAAGCTTTGATGTTAAATGACATAATCAGGTCCCATAGAATCGCAGAATCACAGAATGGTTTGGGTTGGAAGGGACCTTTGAGATCATCTAGTTCCAACCCCCTGCCATGGGCAGGGCCAGCTTCCACTTTGACCAGATTGCTCAAGGCCTCATTGTAAAACTGCAGGTCTCAATAGGAAAAAGTAATGAAACAGCTTAACTGGAGAGCTAGAAAACATTCCAGAATCTCAGCATGGTGGGGGTTGGAAGTCACCTCTGGAGATCATCCAGTCCAATCTCCCTGCTAAAGCAGGGGCACCCACAGCAGCTTGAGCAGGATCACAACGTTCAGGTGGGTTTGGAATCTCTGCAGAGAAGGAAATTCCACAGCCTCTCTGGGCAGCCTGCTCCAGGGCTCCAGCACCCTCACACCAAACAAGTTTCTCTGACAGACAAGTGGAACCTCCTGGGTTCCAGTTTGTGCTCCTTGCCCCTTGTCCTGTCACTGGGCACCACTGACAAGAGTCTGTCCCCATCCTCTTGTGCCCCACACGTCCTTTATTTCTTGCTGAGTATTGCTCATATCCCCTCTGGGGCTGCTCTTCTTTGTGGTATCCTTATATGAACCTTCAGAGACTTTTCCTCTCAGTGTTTTGGACATTCAGTGTAATTCTGGACTTTGGGTTAGGTGGTGATAGCTCAGGTGAGCTCCTGGAGCAATCCCTCTGGGTGGTCAGGAGATGTCTGCTCAAAAATTCTCTTTTAACTGTTAATTTCCTCGTTGCTTTCTATTTTAGGTACATCTGAAACAGAGTGGGAAATTGCAGTCATCTTGAGAAGGATAGGAACAGCCAAGATTGCTGCTTGTCCTGTCACTGGGCACCACTGAGAAAAGTCTGGCCCCATCCTCTTGCTCCTCCACCCTTTAGCTCTTACTGAGCATTGAGAAGACAATAGAGCCACAAAATCTTCTTAAGAGGTACCCATTCTGTTTGTTCCAATTTCAAACTCCTTCTTCACCCAATAAAGGCACATTTGGACAAAACCTCTTTCCTGGAAACCATTTCCTCTGAGAACAGGGCTTTGACTGATATGGGCTAATGTCAGTTTTCAAAGTTGAGAGGCATTTTGAGACTAATCCTGGTAGTATTTACTCTGCATCTCCTAAGACCATTTACCCTAGGGAGAGCTTAACCTGTGAGAGCTTGTGAGATGCTAGGAGGATAATTCTCCTCTTCACTCTTCCCTTAATCACCCAGACAGCAAGACAGAAGAGGGGGATTATCCCAGACAGCTCCCAAGAAAATTCCTCCTGTCCATGCTAATGAGGAGGAGCAGCCAATGCTAGCAGGGTTCAGGCTGGAGACAAGAATCCTGGGGGAAGACATGTGAAGTCTTTCATTATCTAAAAGCAGATTTGGAGGGACGCAGCAGAAAGCCTTCCCTGTTCCACTCAGCATGGTGAGAATGAATGGCATTCAGTCACAGCCAAGCAGCCTTCTTCAGCTGCTAATGGATTCATAGAATCATAGAACGGTTTAGATTGGAAGGCACCTTAAAGGTCGTTTAGTTCCAACCCCCTGCCATAGGCAGGGACACCTCCCACTGGTACAGGTCACTCAAGGCCTTGTCCAACATGGCCTTGAACACCTCCAGGGAGGCTGTGCCAGTGTCTCACCACCCTCACTGCAAACAACTTCCTCCTAAAGAAAGAAGCATAGAACTCAGAACAGTCTGGGTTGGAGGGGAACTTAAAGATCATCCAGCTCCAGCCTCTTGCCTTGGGCAGGGACACCTTGCACTAGCCCACCTTGCCTAAGGCCTCATCCAACCTGGCCTTGAACACCTCCAGGGAGGAGGCTCCCACAGCCTCCCTGAGCAACCTGTTCCAGTGTCTCACCACCCTCACTGCAAAGGATTTCTTCCTAATCTCCAGTTTAAATCTCCCCTAATAAGATGTTTTCTGTCCTGCTTAAAGCTCCTAGACACTGCCTGGGTTGTCCATGGGGAAGGTGCAGCTACACTGTTGCACTGAGAGGATGCTGGAAATCACCTCTGGAGAAGGATTCAGGCTGGTGTTACCCCACTGAGGGTGTGGTGTGGCTTAAGGGACTTAGATCTCTTTCCACAGAATTCCAGCGTGGTATGGTTTGGAAGAGAGCTCTGAACATCATCCAGTCAATGCCCCTCCTAAAGCAGGGGCACCCACAGCAACTTGCCCAGGATCACAATGTCCAAGTGGGTTTGGAATCTCTCCAGAGAAGGAGACTCCATAACCTCTCTGGGCAGCCTGCTCCAGGGCTTGATGGTGCTCTGTCCAAGCAGGAAAAGTCAAGGGTAGGAACCTTCTGGTCCACATCATGACTTGGACAAAGTTGTCCTCAGGTGAAGTGTGTTTCTGGCTCAGAGTTGGCTGCTCAACTTCAGCCTTGGCTTACCACTGTCCATGCAGCAAGAGCCTGGGGCAGGCATGTCCTTCTTCCATAGGAGGAAGTTCTTTACAGTGAGGGTGATCAGGCACTGGAACAAGTTGCCCAGGGAGGTTGTGGCTGCTCCCTCCCTGGAGGTGTTCAAGGCCAGGTTGGAGAAGGCCCTCTTCTAGTGGGGGGGGTCCCTGCCTATGGCAGGGCGTTGGAACCGGATGATCCTTGAGGTCCCTTCCAACCTTACCATTCTATGATTCTATGAATATCTCTGAATATTAATTTTTGTTATTAATATTCAAAAATTGGGGGGAAATTCCCTCAGATTATTNTGACTGAGGATTCCCCCGCCCCGAATTTTAAATAAGGCTTCTCCATTTCCTGCTGATGGTGCTGAGAATGATGATTCATTGCTGGCTTTGCATTCACAGGTACAGGGCTAATGACATCCCCACCCCTCTGCAGCTCAGCTGGCCCTTCCTGCACCTCTTTCTCACCTGCCCACCCCAAAGCTACCTCACAAAAGCTCTGGGAAAGGTGATCTTTGTATCACACAGATCTCAGCATGGTGGGGTTTGGAGGTGACCTCTGGAGATCATCCAGTCCAACCCCTCTGCTAAAGCAGGGGCAGCCACAGCAGCTTGCCCAGGATTAAAATAGCCAGGTGGGGTTGGAATCACTCCAGAGAGGAAGACTCCACAACCTCTCTGGGCAGTCTGCTCCAGGCCTCCAGCACTCTCACACTAAAGAAGTTTCTCTTCATGTTTAGGTGAAACCTCCTGGGTTCCAGATTGTCCTCACTGCTCCCTGTCCTGTCACTGGGCACCACTGACAAGAGTCTGACCCCATCCTCTTGCCCCCCACAGGTCCTTTAGCTCTTACTGAGCATTGCTCAGATCCCCTCTGGGGCTGCTCTTCTCCAGGCTCAACAGCCCCAGGCCTCTCAGCCTTTCCTCCTCATGGAGATGCTGCAGGACCCCTCACCATCTTTGTAGCTTCCTCTGGATGCTCTCCAATAGTTCCCTCTCTCTCTTGACCTGGGGATCCCAGAACTGAGCTGAGTACTCCAGATGTGGCCTGATTAGAGCAGAGTAGAGGAACAGGAGAACCTCCCCTGACCTGCTGGCCACACTGGTTTTAATGCAACAGAGGAGACCATTTGCCCTCTTGGCCGGGAGGACACATTGCTGGCTCATGGGGAACTTACTGTCCGTCAGTACTCCCAGGTCCTTTTTCACACAGCTGCTTTCCAGCAGGCCAGGTGGAAAGCAAACAGCCAGGATAGAAAATATTAGTAGTTTGCTGACATGTGCCAGAGAAGAGGCATCTGGGTGTGTTATGGCCAGGCTCAGCTGAGACAGTGTTTTGTCACCTGCCTTTAGAGAGGTTTTGGGTCCAGCTGGCTGGAATTACTCACAGGCTTGTTGGTTTTAAGATACTTTGTTTGCACAGATCTATAAACACATATGAACCTGCTCTGGTGGATGATTCAAAAACTCATAGAATGGTTTGCTTTGGCTGGGAACTTAAAGATCATCTAGTTCCAACCCCCCTGCCATGGACAGGGACCCCTTCCCCAGGACCAGGTTGCTGAAGGCCTCATCCAACCTAGCCTCAAATATCTCCAGGGAGAGGGCATCCGCAACCTCCCTGGGCAACCTGTGCCAGTGTCTCATCACCCTCACTGTAAAGAATTTCATCCTGATCTCTGGTCTAAACCTGAAGCTCCTCAAGCTCCAATCCATTCCCTCTCCTCCTACCACTACAAGCCCTGCTTGTACAAGCTGTCTGTGCCCATTGTGGAGGGGGGTTGGACTTGATGACCTTGAAAGATCTGTTCCAATCCAAATCATTCCATGATTCTCTGGATAAATAAAAACTTCTTGCTATCCCCTTCATCTGTGCTGCCGCTGTGCTGTCATTCACCCTCTAAATCTGTTTATTCTGCCAGCAGCAGATCTGCTCAGGGCCTGGGAAGTCCTCAGGCTAAATGTCTTGCTCCAGCTGAGTTGGATTTGGAACAGAATTGAAGGAGGGAGAGCAGAGATGGGTGAAGCTGTAATGAGACCTGATTGGGTCAGGTGGGCTCAATAAGACCTCTGGTGTGGGTGTTGATTGGAAACGAGTGATGGTTGTGTTTAGGGCAGGGCTATGAAGTTGATGCAGTAGTGTGGGATGAGTTTGACAGAGAGCAGCCAAAGTTATTTTGGATTAAGTCTTAGATCAGGTGGAGCTGAAGCCTGCTGGCTTCGTGAGGGAGTTATGGGCAAACAAGGTTATAAGATGGCATCTGCATGTGGGTGCTGAGCCAGGAGACAGTGGAGCTTGGCTTGAGCCCTTTGCCTTGAGCGTGGCCTTGCCCCTGGAACTCTACTGGATGCTGTAAGTATCTGAGATATTTCTGCTGTTAAAAACAAGGAGCCTGGGCTACTGTTTACTTCTAGGTCTTGACTGCTGGAGTTCAAAATGTCTGAGCTTAGTGTGATGGTGAATGAGGAAGGGTTGAAGGACCTGAGCTTGTTCAGCCTGGAGAAAAGGAGGCTGAGGGGAAGACCTTTTGCTTGTCTATAATTCCCCCAAAGGAGGTTGGAACTGGTCTCTTCTCTGAAGGAACAAGAGATAGGACAAGAGGAAATGGCCTTAAGTTGCACCAGTGGAGGTTTAGTTTGGATGTGAGGAACAGTTTCTTCCCTGAAACAGTTGTTGGGGTCTGAACCAGGTTGCCCAGGGCAGTAGTGGAGTCCCCATCCCTGGAGAGGTTTCAGATCTGACCTGTGGGACGTGGTATGGTGGTGACCTGGCTAGGTTAATGACTGGACAGGGTGGCCTTAAAGGTCTCTTCCAACCCAAAGTATTCTATGGTTCTAAGGTGGAGACCATAGCCATGGAAGCCTTTCTAGGCAGTGGACTTTTAACAAGCCAAGCTTTGTTGCTCTCAAACTCTTTTCACTTTCCATGTCCACCCCCATCCATGCACCACAGCAGGACACAGACATCTAAAACCTCCACAGAGCTTTAACTGATTGAAAGTGAACCTGTTTGAGGAGCCCTGTGCTGGAGTTGTGATCTCCTGCCTCGTTGTGGCAGCGGTGTCTGCCAGTGAACATGATGTGTCAGCCCAGTGTGTACCTTCTGAACAAGAAGGTGATGTGGGCTGGGGGCTCTGCCTTGCTTCTTCTACTGTGAATCTTGCTGTGTGGGGCAGTGCCGGAGAGCAGCCCATACAGGTAGCACTCTGAGCTGCACAGGGGCTGCTGCTTTGTGGTTAGATGGAGAACTTTCCATTTACTAGAGCTTGAGAAGCCTTTGGAAGGCAGCAGGGCGTAGGTTATAATTCGTGCGACCTGCTTGGCCCAGGATGCTGTTATGAAATATTAATTAAAACTGGTAATAGATGTGATGAGGCTCCCAGTGTAGCTCATGTGGTCTACATCACCTCCTGGAGTTAGTGGAGATCTTTTCCTGTGTACAAGCTGAACCTGGGAGGAGGCTTTTTGCTTCTTTCCCAGATGAATGGTGGTTTGGGTTTTGGTTTGTTTGTTTTTTTGTTTTTTTTTTCCCCCCTGAACTCAAAGATTGCTCTTCACCACCTGATTGTGCTTGGAACATGGAGAAAGACTCCATGGTTGGCTTTAGTTTGAAGTCATAGAACCACAGAATGGTTTGGGTTGGAAGGGACCTTGAAGACCATCTAGCTTAAATCCCCCTGCCATGGTCAGAGACACCTCCCACTAAATCAGCTTGCTCAAAGCCTCATCCAACCTGGCCTTGAGCACATTCAGGGGGAGGGAGTATCCACAACCTCCCTGGGCAGTCTGTTCCAGTGTCTCAGCACTCTCACTTTAAAGAAGCTTTTACTAACCTCCACCCTCGCTCTCCCTCCTTCCAGGTCAAAGCCATTGTCCCTTGTTCTATCATTACAAGCCCTTGTAAAAAGTCTCTCCCCAGACTTCTTGTAGACCCTTTTCAGATCCTGGGAGGCCACCAGAGGGTCTCCTCAACTCTCAGCCTGTTCCAGTAGAGGTTTCCATGGGTTTCCTAAGGAGCCAACTCCCCTGAGCAGCTGCTGCAATTAGTTATGGGCATGGCAGATTGTCCTCCTGGCTGCCCCTCACACACTCCTTGGCCTGAGTAGCTGCTTCTCAATTTACCCTTCCCCTACTCCTGCTTTCATTCCTCGTTCACAGCTTTGAAGCTTTTCACTCTGTTGCATTGCACTCGCTTGCCTCTTGCAAGATGTGTGGAAATCTGTTGTGCCAGCCTTCAGCTGCTGAAATTTTGGGTATGAAATGTCACCACCACACAACTGTGGTGTAGCACAATGTGTCAAATGCATGAGGTCTGCTCCTCCAGCAGCAGCTTCTGCTGGCAAGAATCTCTTCCCATGGACATTCAGGGCTACAAAGATGCTGAGGGGACTGGAACATCTCTCTGATGAGAATAGGCTGAGAGAATTAGGGATTTTTAGTTTGGGAAAGAAGACAGAGGAGGGATCTCTTCAATGCTGATCAATACTCCAAGGGTGGGTGTCAGGAGGATGGGACCAGGGTTTTTGTCAGTGGTGCCCAGTGACAGGACAAGGGGTGAGCGGCACAAACTTGAACATAAGTTCCATCTGAACACGAGGAGGAACTTATTTACTTTGAAGGTGGCAGAGCACTGGAACAGGCTGCTCAAGGAGGTGGTGGAGTCTCTACCTCTGGGGAAATTCAAAATCTGCCTGAAGATGGCCTTAGAATCACAGAATGGTAGGAGTTCGAAGGGAATTCTGTAGATTGAGTCAAATTCCCCTGTGTAGGTCCTAGGGTAGGACACTGAGGAACATAGAATGGTAAGGTTGGAAGGGACCTCAAAGATCATCCAGTTCAAACCTCCTACCATAGGCAGGGACACCTCCCACTAGTACAGGTCACTCAAGGTCCCCAGGTCAAACCTGGCTTTGAACACCTCCAGGGAGGGTGCAGCCACAACCTGCCTGGGCAACCTGTGCCAGTGTCTCACCACCCTCACTGCAAACTTCCTCCTAACATTCAGTTTCAATCTCCCCTCTGCCAGTTCAAACCCATTGCCCCTTGTCCTGTCATTGCAAGACCTTGTCAAAAGTCCCTCCCCAGCCTTCCTGTAGGCCCCCTTCAGATATTGGAAGGCTACTCTAAGGTCTCCTGAAATCCTTCTCTTGTCCAGGCTGCAGAGCCCCAACTCTCTCATCCTGTCCTCATAGCAGAGCTGCTGCATCCCTCTGAGCATCTTTGTGGCCTCCTCTGGACTCACTCCAACAGTTCCATGTCCTTCCTGTGCTGGGGGCTCCAGAACTGCACACAGGACTCCAGGTACATATCCTGATGGGTCTTGAAAATCTGCAGAGAAGGAAACTCCACATCCTCTCTGGTGGAGCCCTGGAGTAGGATGCCCAAAGCAGTTTTTCCTCATGTTCAGGTTCCCTCCTGGGGTCCCAGTTTGTATTCATTGCCCCCTGTCCTATCCCAGGACACTGCTAAAAAGAACCTGGCTCCTTTTTCACCTTCTCTAGGCAAACCTGCCTTGACAGAGTGGTTGTGCTCCAGGATCTCCAGAGGTGCTGTCCAATCCCTGTCATTCTGTGATGCTGTGACTTTGTGCTTCATGGATTCTCTCCTGCCTGCCAAGGTGCAAGGTCTGCACAGGCTGTGGTGGGAGAGGGAGCTGTTTGCTGGGTGATTGCTCAGGAAGGATGCTTTAAGCAGAGGAATGGAAGTCTTTATCTTCCTTCAGCTGTATTTAAGGGCTTGCACTTCATCTTGTCTTCAAGCCTGATTAAATCACAAAACAAGAAGTGGAGCAAACTGGTGTGAATTTAACTCACTCGTACCTAATGAAAAGTCTGAGCCATGGGAAGCAATTGAAAGGAAAAAGAAAACAAACTCCAAAACAGAATAAAGACAGGAAAAAAAGAAGAGTAATTCTTTTCCCTGCCAGAAGTGATTGCACCCAGCACTTTGGATGCTAATATTACAGAGAGCTGATCTGACTCTATCCCACAGATACCTGAGACTGAAGTTCAAGTAGGGTTAATTTGGACAGCCTGGATTTCAGTGAGATGCTGTTATTGATTGTTGTGCTCTGCAAGGTGCACATTGAGAGAATGGACACTTCTGTCCTGGGTTTGCTTCCAGAAATTAGTTGAGTTTCCTGGCAGTCTAAATCCTCTCCTCTGTCACATGGAGCCCAGGTATGGCTCCCAGGGATTGGAAGGGACCTCTGGAGATCAGCCAGTCCAACCTCCATGGTAAAGCAGGGGCACCCACAACAACTTGCCCAGGTGGGTTTGGAATCTCTGCAGAGGAGACTCCACAATCTCTCTGAGCAGCCTGCTCCAGGCCTCCAGCACCCTCACACCAAACAAGTTTCTCTTCCTGTTTGGATGGAACCTCCTGGGTTCCAGTTTGTACCTGTTGCCCCTTGTATTGTCACTGGACACCAATGAGCAGAGTCTGGCCCCACCCTTTTGCACCCCACAGGTCCTTTAGCTCTTGCTGACCATTGAGAAGATCCCTCCTGGGGCTGCTCAGGCTGCCTCAATATCACCAGGACTCTCAGCCTTTCCTCCTCACAGCAATCCTCCAGCCCCCTCAGCATCCCTGGAGCCTCTCCTGAACTCTCTCCAGTAGTTTTCTTTAGGTCTTGAACTGGGGAGCCCAGAACTGGACCTGGTACCCCGGATTAGCTTCAACAGGGCAGAATAGAGGGGAAGGAGAACCTCCCTTGGCTGCTGGCCATGCTCCACGCACCCCAAGGCTGTAAAGTGGTGATGGGCAGACAAGAAATACAGGAATGAGGTGACTTATCTCACGTGTTTTGGAAGGACAAACCTGTTGCTTTTGTGCTGATCCTGCAAGGACAAAGGAACCTTCAGCTCAGGAGTCACTTTGTGCCTGTGCAAGATGTGACAGAGTCTGAGTTTTGCACTGCTTTGTGTTCTGCCTGAACATTTTGACTTCTCCCTCAGCCTCAGTATAGTGCTTCCAAGTACTGGAAATTAAATGGTTTGTGGGGACTCAACTGGGAAAAGGCAAAAGTGGAATGTTTAACTTTTTAGCCTGAAGTTCCCCCTTGTCCTTGTTGGAGCCTGAAGGTCAGGCTGAAGCAAGCAGAAGTACAATATGGGGCTGTGTTAATGAAGGCCTCCAGAGAATTGCCACACCTCCAAGCATTCAGAAGATCTCCTTAGGGGAAAACTAGGACAAAAGCCTCAGGAACAGTCAATAGAGATGTGAGAAACTCGGAGAGACTTTTGTGGAGAGGATCAATGGGAGACTGGACAGATTTGATCTGTGGAGTCACAAAACCTAGTATGAGAGTCTCTGCCCTAAAGCTGGGCAAAATGCCTGCTAAGACAAACCATGCCTGGCTTAGATGAAGGTCCAGGTTCTCTGGTTTTGATACCTCCTGACCTGCAGCTGCTTGCTGAGAAGCCAGCTCACCCCCTGCCTTTGCTGCTAGTTAAGGAACGAAGTGTTTGCTGGTGGCAATGCATCTTCTTGGGGGGTCATGGCACATGAAGGTGGAAAGGTTGCATAGGCCAGGGTTAAGAGCTGGGAAGGACTGGGAGCTTGCTGGCGAGGAGTGGTGAACAGACCCTTCTTGGCAACCCAGCCTGGGCTATGAGTGCTGGGAGACAGCCAGGTCTGTAGTCAGACTGGTTTGGGTTGGAAAGGACCTTAAAGATCATCTAGCTCCAAACCCCTGGCATGGGCAGGGACCCCTTCCCCTGGACTAGCTTGCTCAAGACCTGCAACCTGGCCTTGGACACCTCCAGGGAAGGAGTTAACACTGCCTGTGCAGGAGGTCCTGCCACGGAGCCTACTGCACAAAGGGAAATGCTCTACAGTGCTGTTGGGTACCTTGGCATTGCTGCAACCTCCTGCAAAGCCCTGGTGGGCTTCTGAAGGAGGCCTGCCCGTGTTCTAGCACCAGGAACAACATCTCGTTGGTGTCATCTTGCTTGCTCTGGCTTCTTTTCTGCAGTCTCCTGGGCAGGGTTCCACTCAATCTGCTTTTGTACACAAGTTCACTTGGGTCTTTGGTTTGAAGGCACTTAGGGGAAGTCTGCTCTGTGTCTGACCTTTCAAAGGCACATAGGAGAAGCCTGCCTCATGTAGTGGCTGCAGGGAGCCATTATTTCATGAATTAAATCCAAAGCAAGTTGGTAAAATTGCTGCTTTGTTTGTTTGTTTGTTTGCTTTGTTTTTTGCTTAGACAAAGCTTTTATTGCAGGGAACGGGAACAAAATCAATATACACGGAGATGAGTTGTATTTGGGGACCCTGGGGGTGTCAGAGTTAATGGTCTTTAGTTAACTTGGCAAATGTGTGGTTTGTCTTGATAGGTTGGTAGGGAAGAATGTTTTATAGGGTATAATGGTAGGGAAGGATGTTTTATAGCATAAAATTTGAGTGAAGGCTCCTTAATCAGCTCCTGTAAAAATGAAATGAGCAATGGAACATGCTGTAAGTTGGAGTCATGTTTGATCACCAACCTGATCTTCTTTTATGATCAGGTTACCCTCCTGGTAAATGCAGGGCAGGCTGTGGATGTAGTCTACCTGGACTGCACCAAAACCTTTGATGCCATCTACCACAACAGGCTCCTGGCACAGCTGGCAGCTCCTGGCTTGGACAGATTCACTCTGATAGGGGTCAAGAACTGGTTGGATGGCCGGGCCCAGAGAGTGGTGGTGAATGGTGCCACATCCAGTTGGCAGCTGTTCTACACTTTGGCCACAACAACCCCAAGCAGCACTACAGGCTGGGGCCAGAGTGGCTGGAGAGCAACCAGGCAGAAAGGGACCTGAGGGTGCTGGGAGATAGTAGCTGAACACGAGCCAGCAGTGTGCCCAGGTGGGCAACAGAGCCAATGGCATCCTGACCTGGATCAGGAACAGTGTGGCCAGCAGGAGCAGGGAAGTTATTCTGCCCCTGGACTCAGCACTGGCCAGGCCACACCTTGAGTGTGGGCCCCCCAATTCAAGAGAGATGTTGAGGTACTGGAAGGTGTCCAGAGAAGGGCAACAAGACTGGTGAGGGGCCTGGAGCACAGCCCTGTGAGGAGAGGCTGAGGGAACTGGGGGTGTGCAGCCTGGAGAAGAGGAGGCTCAGGGCAGACCTCATTGCTGTCTACAGCTACCTGAAGGGAGGTTGTAGCCAGGTGGGGTTGGTCTTTTCTCTCAGGCAACCAGCAACAGAAGGAGGGGACACAGTCTCAAGCTGTGCCAGTGGAGGTCTAGGCTGGATGTTAGGAGGAAGTTCTTGACAGAGAGAGTGATTTGCATTGGAATGGGCTGCCCAGGGAGGTGGCGGAGTCACCATCTCTGGAGGTGTTCAAGAAAAGTCTGGATGGGGCACTTAGTGCCATGGTCTGGTTGGTTGGAAGGGGTTGGGTGATAGGTTGGACTGGATGAACTTGGAGGTGTCTTCCAACCTGGCTGATTCTATGATTCTGTGGTCATGAGTTATGTGAATGGTGTGGCAGCTTTTCTGGTGGCTCCATTAAATATTCAAGAGGGCTTTGGTGCCTGAGTCTGTTATCCTTTGGGCTTTCTTTATCTCCTGTCTCCATCCCAAACTCACACCTTCTGCAGCTCCTTAGGAAAGATCAATGTTCAAAAACTCTGTGTAAGGATCAGTGACATCTCACCCTGAACCCCAGTGTGCTCCTGGATGCTTCCTGTACAGTTTTCCTCAGGAAATTCTAAAGCTGTGGCTGCTTCCCACTGCTTGGGAAAACTTGGGTGAATCACACAACCATTTTGATTGGATTGAATGATCTTAAAGGCTTTTTCCAACCCTTAACCCAACACTGCCAGGTCACCACTGAAACATGTCCCTCATCACCACATCTACACTGCTTTGAAACCCCTCTAGGAACACAGACTTCACCACTGCCCTGAGCAGCCCTTTTGTGGAAGAGATTTTCAAATATCCAACCAATGGGTTAAGAGCTTTTTCTGTGGTCAGGGGATGAAACAATAGAGTTTAAAAGTCAGAGAGCTGGGATTTGATAGAACAAGTGAGTCTCTAGACCTGGTGGCCTTTAAGATGGGAGGCCTGGTGAAGTCCCTGAACTGAATGCTGGAGAGAGTCCATGGGAGGCTACAAAGATCTTGAGGGGCCCGGAGCATCTCTGTGAGGAGGAAAGGCTGAAGAGCCCTGAGGCTGTCAAGCCTGGAGAAGAGCAGATTGAAAAAGAGGGGATCTGTTCAATGCTCAGCAAGAGCTAAAGGACCTGTGGGGGGCAAGAGGATCGGGCCAGATACTTGTCAGTGGTGCCAAGTGGCAGTAGGCACAAACTGGAAGCCAGAAGGTTCCACCTGAACAGGAGGAGAACCTTGTTTGGTGTGAGAGTGCTGGAGGCCTGGAGCAGGCTGCCCAGAGAGGTTGTGGGGTCTCCTTCTCTGGAGAGGTTCCAAACCCACCTGGCCATTGTGATCCTGGGCAAGCTGCTGTGGCTGCCTCTGCTTTAGCAGAGAGATTGAACTGGATGATCTCCAGAGGTCCTTCCCATTCCCACCATGCTGGCATTCTGTGGATTGTGGAAAGAGTCCTTATGATATCTGCTGTCTGTCAATGCTCTGAAAAGCAGATTTGAAAGGAATAAAAGGTTTAATCCCCTTCCATGCAGAGGAGGCAGGTCGGTAGATCGCACTTTCCCTCAGAATGGCTGTCTTCCACTGGAAGACATCTTCTTTCATCTATTTATCTTATAAAAGCCAGAAAAAAAAAATTGTACTGGAAGATCAAGTATCTGTGAAGGTAACTGAAGAAATGGTAAACGAGGAGTTTGTAGCTGAAGGTCTCTTTAGCTTCTGTAGCAGTGGTAATGCAGAGCGACAAAGAACGAGGCGGGATGAATAAATTTGCATTCATGTTTATTGAAGGCAATCTGGAAATATCCTGGAGCCAGAGAGGCTTGTGTTGTGAAAAACACAAATTAAGGTGACATTGGTAATCAAAGCAGTGACTTCCTGATGGAAGGTGTCAGTGCTGGGGGCAAACCTAAGAACTTTAGAGCAGTGTCTCTGCGTAGGGGGAAAAAAAAAGATACAGTGAGTGTGCTCAGAATGGGGGCAGGGTCCCACTGCTGTGGTGGGGTCTCAGCTGTCATCTTTGCTTCTGTGATGGTTTGGGAGTTCCCTGCCCCCCACACTTTGTAAAATGACCCAGACTAGAACTCAGCTGACTGGAAGTTAAGGACTGAAGCTCTATTTACAGCTCAGCACAATATACAAGCAGAGATATACACTATAGACAGGAATAGTTACAGAAATAGACAAGTTAAAGGTAATACAGAAACACAACTCCCCTCCCAGAAATCAGAGACCCCAGGAGGGGCTCCCAACCACCCTTCCACCTTCTCCCCACCCCTATACCTTACCCCAAGGTTTGCCTTATGCGCAAGGTGAGTTTGGAGGATTGGCCAGGGGGGTTAGAAGGAAAGTGGATAGTGAAGATTAACCGGCAAAGAGGAGCCAGAAACTAGACCTCCCGAGACGCTGTGCCCTCAGAGAGAGACAGACTATGTTACCTAATGTCTTGAGTTGTTCTTTTAAACACCTCAGCAAGCCTATGAGTGAAGTAGACATCACGATGTTTTCCTTTCACAGCTTATAGTGTAATTTTCTCTACTAAAGTATTCCAATTAGCCTCAAACCAGCACAAT
>VWZE01005058.1:15285-25531 GCA_013396675.1 Eubucco bourcierii | reverse complement strand
GATGTTTTCCTTTCACAGCTTATAGTGTAATTTTCTCTACTAAAATATTCCAATTAGCCTCAAACCAGCACAGTCCACCCCTGTCTATTTCACTCAAGAGCTTTGCTGAGAACTGTCCATCTAATCTAAACAATATTTACAATACTGAGTATTACAAGTTCAGTTCACACTTCATTCTGGCTATCTCAGATGTAGGTGATTCAAAAGCTCAGAAAACAGGAAACAGTTTGTTATCTCTTCACAGATGGGATGAGAACAGGGACTCCCAGGTGACATTGGGTTCATGCTCATGTACTGTAGATTCTCTTGTAGATTTGTTGGATGCCAGGTAGTAAATACCTAAAACAGAAAACTCCTAACACTCTGAATTTAACCTCTCTCAGCTAAGGTTAGATTTCTCTGTGGAATACACTGGAATTCACCATTCTCCTGCATTACTCCAATTAGCCTCAAACCAGCACAGCTTCATTACTCATAGAACCACACAATTGCTTTGGCTGGAAAAGACCTCAAGGATCATCAGGCAAAACCATCAACTTGCCTTGTAGTCCACAGTAGTCTTCTAAACACTGTCCCAAGGTGTCACATCCGCATGTCTTGGATGTGACTCCACCACCTCTGTGGATAACCTCTTTCAGTGCTAACACTGGTGTAGGCCTTCTCAACTAGAGAGGATCTTATCTATTATTCTTTTTACAGTGTGTCCTGAGTCAGAGCTGGGCCACCAGGCAAGTGCTAGACACCCTCCATGAAACCCTCTGCCTTCCCAAAGGCAGAGACTGATGGGGTGGGGAAGAAACTCAGCCAGCTGGGATGTGAAGAACAACAATTCAATGGAATACAGACAGAGATACGAACCAACATGGAACCCAAACTCTGGTGGCAATGATGGCACCACGGATGCTGGGTGCAAGCACTGGGCAAGTCCCAGACTGGACTCAGCTATAGATGGTAACCAGATTCTGGCACTGGATTCAGGAACACAGGGATGAAAGGCAGAAAGGACAGAGTCTTTCTAGGACAGTGGCCAGTAGAGAAGAGGCTTGGCCCTTCTGATCTCTGTTATCTCCTGCAGATGCCATCCATGAGCTGCAATCCTTTTTTTTTTGGCAGCCAAGGGTCTCATATCCTTGCTGCTCCTCCCTGGCTCCAAGGTGTGGCACAAGCTGCGGCAGTGCCCTTGGTGTGGCCAGGAGCAAGTCTCAGGCAGAGCCTTTGTGCAGCCCAGCTCTTGGCAGGAACTCTCCCATCAGCTTCTCCCTGCTAGAAGCAGCTCCTGGCTGTGCAACCCTGCCCTGAACTTTAGCAAGTGGTTCCCTGAGCTGAGAAGTGACAGCCCTGACCAGAGCCAGCTTTGCTCCAGCTGACACCAGGACACTAATACCCATCCAAAGGTTTCTCCCCACTAGCTACACTTACAGTGGTGTCCTGTTCAAGCTGTAGGAATATTTATCATCTGCTAGGAAGAGCTTTGAGTATGTGGATCTCCCCAGGGCTCAGCATTGCCTACAGGCTCTGGTGGCATGGCCAGGAGCTACAATTGTCCCTGTGAGTGCACATAGGGGTGCTCAAGGTGGGCATAGACCTTGGGCTCCAGACTTAAGCTGGCTGATGCTGTGCTGTCCTGTGCTGCAGAGCTGCAGAAGCAGATCACATGGGAAGCTTCCAAATTGTAGTGCTGAGGGATGTGGTTTAGCACCAGATTTGGTAGAGGTAGAAAATTCATTCATTCATAGAATGGTTTAGGTTGGAAGGCACCTTGAAGATTATCTAGTTCCAACCGCTCTGACCTTGGCAGGGACACCTTCCACTAGACCAGAGTGCTCAAGGCCTCATGATGGTTGGACTTGATGATATTGAAGGTCTTTTCCAACTAAAACAATTCTCTGATTCTATGAAGTGCTACTGTCTGATCCCATCAGTTATTTTTAGTACTTAATGGGAGTTCTGAGCAGAGCCTGAATTTTAAATTCTCTCCTTGTGTGGTTTTGAGCTCTGTGATGTCTCATGGTGTTTGGGTTAGCTGAGGCAGAAGGGGAGCTCCTCAACACCCAGCCTGCAAGGGTGAGAAAATCTGTTTTGTTGTGCTTGCTGCAGGATGTGGAGGCATATTTTCCAGGTCTGAATTGATAAAGGGAACTGAACTGGGTTCAATTTTGGGCCACTCACTCCAAGAAGGACATTGAAGGGCTGGAGCAGGTCCAGAGGAGGGCAACAAAGCTGATGGAGCATCTGGAGAACAGGAGTGGTGAGGTGCTGCTGAGGATTCCAGGCTTGTTCAACCTGGAGGAAAGGAGGCTGAGGGGAGACCTCATTGCTCTCTACAACTACCTGAAAAGGGTTGGAGCCAGGTGGGGGGTTGGAGCCAGGTGAGCGGTTGGTCTCTTCTCCCTTGGATTGAGTGACTGAACGAGAGTAAATGGGCTGAAATTGTGCCAGGGTTGTGAGGTTTAGGTTGAAGATTAGGAGCAATTTCTTTGCTGTAAGAGTGGTCAGGCATTGGAGCAGGCTGCCCAGAGAGATGGAGTCACCGTCCCTGGAGGTGTTCTGTAAACCTGTGGACATGGTGCTTAGGAACACGGTTGGATGCCCGTGGTGGTGTTAGGTTGACTCTGATCTTGGAGGGCTTTTCCAACCTGAACAATGCTGTGATAACCTCCCTGCTTCTTGGAAAGACTGCATCAGCTCCTGGCAGGCCAAGGGGAGCATCCACTGCATCATTTCCCCTTTCTCTGCAGTTTCTCAGCTGCCTTTATCAGGGATAAATTCTGTTGAGTGTTTCAGATTTTTATACCCCACCACATGCTGCCCCAGATTTGCCATTCTTAGGAGAACCTGGGCTGAGTTATGAACACCCACCCGAGCTGTATGGCTGCCACATGGCTTCATTTGCACAGAGAGATTTGAGTCCTGGGAATGAGATTTTTGGGGCATTTAACAGAAATTACCTTTACAACCCCATGCAGGTCAATGAAGTGGATACCAACATCTGTCTGTCTCCAATAGCTCCTGCAGCAAATGGCATCAAGGAGACAGGCATTGCACTTGGCAGCTCTGATTTAATATGTCCCTTCTACTTCTCCTTTCTTTTTATTTCCTTCTGGATCTGCCTCTTTATGGTCTCAGCCTAAATGTCTCTAGTGCCTTGGGAAGGAATGGACACTGCATGGCAATCATTAGCTCAGCTTCTTAACGAGGAAGCTCTCAGGTGGTGACAGTGAAAGACATTACATGGGGTAGCTGCTTCTGCTGGGAGATGTCTGCTTCCTCACTGGCTGCTCAGAACCCCACAGGATGATTTCTGTAGCTCCTCAACCTTCAGACCCAGTTATGTGAACTCCTGAGGAGAGCACAGAGCTGCCTGATGATGTAGACAGGCACCAGGAACATGTTACATCAGGTTGGAAGGGATCCTTAAAGCTCATCTTGTCCAATGCCCCTGCACTGAGCAGGGACACATCCAACTAGATCAGAATATTGATATTTCCTATGGGAATTAGTTCTGGACTCATTCAGGTGGTCTACATTAGGCATTTCTCATGAGGACGACCTGAGGAAAAAGGTGTGCTGAGAGGTCTTGCCCTTAAGCAGCCTGGTCTAATGGAAGGTGTCCTTGACTCTGGTAGGGGGCTGGAACTAGATAATCTTTAAGCTCCCTTCCAACCAAACCATTCTATCATGTGAAGGATCTTGGATCTAAAATAGACTTTGCATTTGTAAAGAGCTGCAGAGGTGCAATAACTGGTGGGCTGTTTCGTAGTGAGATGATTGAGATGCTTCCTGCAGAAGCTCTTCTGCTTTATGAAGCATCACTGTGTACTCCCTAGGGTGAAGGGAGAGACTGGTACTGGCTCCTGAAGCTTGGGTGACTCAGCTGGTGGGAAATCAGGATCTTGAGCCAAAAAAACATCTCATAAATGTAGGGGTGAATTGGTCTGTGGGCAGAGAAAGCTCCACGAGGATCTTACAGGGATCTTACAGAGGCCTTCCAGTACTTAAATGGGTCTACAGGAAAGATGAGGAGGGTCTAGTTATCAGGGAGTGTAGAGAGAGGATGAGTGGTGACAGCTTCAGATTGAATCACAGAACTTTAGAGGTTGGAAGGCACCTCCAGAGATCAAGTCCAACCCCTCTGCCAAGGCAGGGTCCCCTAGGGTAGTTTGCACAGGAATGCTTCCAGGCAGGTTTTGAAAGCCTCCAGAGAAGGAGACTCCACAACCTCTCTGGGCAGCCTGTTCCAGGGCTCCATCACCCTCACTGTAAAGAAGTTTCTTCTCATGTTGAGGTGGAACCTTCTGTGTTCCAATTTGTAGCTGTTGCTCCTTGTCTTTTTGCTGTTGACCAGCAAAAAGAGATTGACCCCAGCCACTTGACACCCACCCCTCAGGTATTTGTATATGTTGATCAAATCCCCTCTCAGTCTTCTCTTCTCCAGACTGAACAACCCCAGGTCTCTCAGTCTCTCTTTGTAGGTGAGATGCTCAAGTCCCCCAGGCATTNCCCAGCCACTTGACACCCACCCCTCAGGTATTTGTATATGTTGATCAAATCCCCTCTCAGTCTTCTCTTCTCCAGACTGAACAACCCCAGGTCTCTCAGTCTCTCTTTGTAGGTGAGATGCTCAAGTCCCCCAGGCATTCTTGTGGCTCTCCACTGGACTCTCTCCAGCAGGTCCCTGTTTCTCTTGAACTAGGGAACCCAAAACTGGACACAGTATTGCAGGTGTGGTCTCACCAGGGCAGAGGAGAGGGAGTGAAGAACCTCCCTGGACTTGCTGGACACACTTCTGCTGATGCACCCAAGGATTCCATGGGCTATCTTGGCCACCAGGGCACACTCCTGGCCCATGCAGAACTTGCTGTCCACCAGGACTCCAAGGTCTTTCTCCAAGGAGCAGATTTCCAGTAGGGCAGCCTTCAACCTGCACTGGTGCCTGTTGTTACTCCTCCCCAGATGGAGGACCCTTCACTTGTCCTTATTGAATGTCATATTTGCCTTCACCCAGCTCTCCAGCTGATGCACATCTGAGCACAGATGAGATATCAAGAGATTCTTCATTGTGAAGCTGGTGAGACACTGCAGCAAGTTGTGCAGGGAGGTCATAGGTGCCCCTTCCCTGGAGGTGTTCAAGGGCAGGTTGGATGGGGCCTTGGGCAACCTGAACTAGTGGGAGGTGTCCCTGCCCATGGCAGGAGGTGGAACTGGGTGACTTTTAAGGTCCCTTCCAACCCAAACCAGTTTGTGACTCTGAATCAAAACATGGACCTAGGGTGCAGGACCATCCTGACCCCCTGGGATGTGGAGTCATGTGCTTGTTTGGAAGGGACCTTAAGGACCACCTAGTTCCAAGCTCCCTGCCATGGGCAGGCCTGGCACCAGCTGCACTTTAGAGAAACGAACTATTTAGAAGCAGTTGTTTCCTCTTTGCCTTATTAAATCACAAGGCGTGCAGATGTCAAAGATACTGTCTCTTGGTAGAGTCCTCATAGAGTTGTAGGGCTTGGAAGGGGCCTCTGAAGATTATCAAGTCCAAACCCCTTGCCAGAGCAGGACCACCTAGAGAAGGTCACATAGGAATGCATCCAGGTGGGTCTTGGAAGTCTCCAGAGAAGGAGACTCCACAACTTCTCTGGGCAGCCTGTTCCAGTACTCTCAAAGTAAAGAAGTTCCTGCCCATGTGTAGATGGAACTTTTATTTTCAAGTTTATGCCCATTACCTCTTGTCCTGTTATGGGAGACTGCTGAGGAGAGTCTAACCCTGTTTTGGTTGGACTCAGTGATCTTTAAAGGTCTTTTCCAACCAAAACAATTCCATGGCTCTTCCTCTTTTTTTGAGGGGGGCACTTTCTGAAGCTCTGAACTTGAATTATTCTCTTTGAAGGAGATGACATAGCCCAAGAGTTAAAGATCAGCATGTGTGAAAATACTCTCAGGATGGGAAGATAATGATCCTATTTATAATGTTGGGTTTTTTCCCCAAAATGATGGCAGTCATGGTACACCACAGCAAAGCTAGGAGCAGATCACAGAAACATTCATCTTGGAACAGACCCTTAGGATCACCAAGTCCAACACAGAACCCTACTCTACAAGGGTCACCCTAAACCGTAACCCCAGGCATCACGTCCAGGTGACTTTTAAACACACCCAGGGTTGGTGACTCCTCCACCTCCTTGGGCAGCACATTCCAATGCCTGACCACTCTTGCTGGGAAATAAAAGTGTTCCTAACTTCCAGTCTAAATCTACTCAGTGGCGGCTTGAGGTCATTCCCTCTTGTTTTACCATTCCCTCTTAGCAGGAGCTTGGACTGGAAGATCTCCCAAGGTCCTTGCTAACCCCCACCATACTGGGATTCTGTGATACTGCCTGTGACCTGAGGGGATCACAGATGGCTGCCAAGCTCTGGAAGATGAGGAGGGTATGAAATCTCCCCAGACTGAAGACACCCAGCAGGAAACTGCCTCATAGAATCATTCTATGATAAGGTTGGAAGGGACCTCAAGGGTCATCCAGTTCCAACCCCCTGCCATAGGCAGGGTCACCTCCCACTAGTACAGCTCACTCAAGGCCTCCTCCAACCTGGCCTTGAACACCTCCAGGGAGGGAGCAGCCACAACCTCCCTGGGCAACCTGTGCCAGTGTCTCACCATCCTCACTGCAAACAACTTCCTCCTAACATCCAGTTTCAATCTCCCCTCTGCCAGTTTAAACCCATTGCCCCTTGTCCTGTCATTACAAGACCTTGTCAATAGTCCCTCCCCAGCTTTCCTGTAGCCTCCTTCAGATACTGGAAGGCTACTCTAAGGTCTCCTGGAAACCTTCTCTTCTGCAGGCTGCAGAGCCCCAACTCTCTCAGCCTGTCCTCACAGCAGAGCTACTGCAACCCTCTGAGCATCTTTGTGACCTCCTCTGGACCTGCTCCAACAGTTCAATATCAGATAGATATGGTCATAAGAAAAAAACATGAGTTAAGAGTTGAGTGAGCCCACAGGCAAAGCCTCCTGGCTATGCTAGGAGTTTTCAGCTCATCAATGCAATCCTGGTTAGACCAGAGCAAAGCACTGTGGTGACCTTCAAGGTTGATCTCCCATTGCCAGCTAGGAATTTCTGAGTGATGGCCCACGTTGCCTGCTTGCTGCTGGGGTATTTTTGGCTTTGGGTTTTGTCTCAATCACAGAAAGGTCAATAAACTGCTCATTTATAGCAGGAGCCAATGCTTCACTGAACTGACAAATCTTGCCTCTCTCAGGGCTGCAGCCTGATAGGACTTCATCATCTGCAGAGATATCTCAGGTTCTCTTGCAGATGTGGATTTGTAGCTCCATGAGTAAACCTGATACAAGTTAAGAACCTTTAAAGGCAGTTTTAACCTTTTCCCCTATAATTTCCTTGGTTTTCCACACTGAGAGGTTTCTGGAGCTCCAGTGGCTGTTCTGTTTCAGTCAAACTGTGAGTTTCAGATGTCAGTTGAGCTCATTCACAATCATTCCTTCAAAAATGCATCTCTTGGTTAGGTATTGCTCATGTGGCAACCATCAGAGAATCATTTGGGTTGGAAAAGACAGTTTAGACCGTTGCTGAGCATTGAGCAGATCCCCCACCATGGGCTGCTCTTCTCCAGGCTAAACAGCCTCAGGTCTCTCAGCCTTGCCTCATCAGTCCTTTCATCATACTTGTAGCCTCCACTGGACACTCTCCTGCGTGTCCCTATCCCTCTTGAACTGGGGAGTCCAGAGCTGGACCCAGTGTTCCAACTGTGGCCTCACCAAGGCAGAATAAACTGAGGTATTTTGGACAGTTCAGGCTGAAGATGAAAGGGATGGTGTTAATTTACCCCAAAATCATAAACCCATAGAACTGTTTGGGCTGGAATAAACCTTTGAGCTCATCAAGGCCAAACACTCACCTAGAGGCACAAAGATTTTTTTTTTTTTTTTTTTTTTTTTTTTTTTTATCCTACCAGAATAAGGCAATGACCCTGGAGCTTCTTGGAGAAGAACAGCCTGAGAAGAGGCTCTTCTCAATGCTCAGCAAGAGCAAAGTTGAGGGCAAGAGAATATGGCCTGACTTTTGTCAGTGGTGCCCAGTGACAGGCACAAACTGGAACACAGAAGGTTACATCTGACCAAGAGGAGAAACTTGTTTGCTGTGGAGGTGCTTGAACTCTGGAGCAGGCTGCCCAGACAGGCTGTGGAGTCTCCTCTGGAGAGCTTCCAAACCCACCTGGCCATTGTGATCCTGCTCAAGCTGCTGTGGGTGCCCCTGCTTTAGCTGGGAGGTTGGGCTGGATGAGGCACTTAGTGCCATGGTCTAGTTGATTGGATAGGGCTGTGTGATAGGTTGGACTGGATGATCTTGGAGGTCTCTTCCAACCTGGTTGCTTCTATGATCTCCAGAGGACCCTTCCAACCTGTCTCCGGCAGCCATGGACTTACTCCATGATTTGTATTCTTTGGGTGGGTTTGTGCACAACAGAAGAAAACCAGAAGATGAGCAGTCAGCCAGAAATAGTCCAAAGCTCCAAGCTTCCTGAGGAGGAGGCTCCACTCTTGGCACTGTTACAAGAAAACTGAGGAAACCATCTAAGCCCATTTGAAACTGTTCTTGTAATCCTGATGAATTTATCCTCCCAACCATCATCTGCGTTTGAGGATGGCCTCCTAGACCTGACTGATGGCAGACATTTTCCTGCCAAGACAGAATTCCTTCAGTTCCATGAAGAAAGCATGAAATAGAGGAGAGAAAATGGTGCTTTTTCAACTTCTTTCCAAGAATTTCAATGACTCATCTTAGTGACAGATGGATTGGTGGTTGTGCTGACACAAGCAAGTCAACCAGGCAGGAAGGAAGAGAGGTTTTAGACTTGATAGGGATTTTTGGGGAATTAAGCTTGTTTGGTTTTTGCATTAGTAAGGAAAGTAAATAGGGATTACTGCAGGAGTTAATGACTTCTGCATAGCAGGTGTCTCCAAAGGAGCACAGTTTGGTTTCCTAATGCAATATTCTATGAATTAAGGAAGTGATAAAGAGGGGGGAGGGGGAATGGAATAGTAGAATTGTTTGGGTTGGAAATGACCTCTAAGATCTCAGAGTCTAACCTTCAATCCACCACTGCCACAGCCAATAAACCATGTCCACAGGTTTCTTGAACACCTCCAGGGATGGTGACTCCATCACCTCCCTGGGCAGCATGTTCCAATGCCTGAGCACTTTGCAGGACAGAAATTGCTCCTGATGGCCAACCTAAATCTGCCCTGGCGTAACTTCAGGCCATAAAGTGGCCCAAGGTGTTCATGCCAAACCTTTTCAAGACAACCTAAAAGTCCTCCTGCTCTTGCAGATTGATGGAGACCATCTCCAGTGATGCACATGTTGAGAGGAAAGAAGTTAATTTTCTGTATCTTAGTTCCTGAAATGAATTTTCAGTACAACCTATGCTGCTGCAGTACAGGTGCAGTACAGTGCCAGCAGTGTGCTCTCACAGACAAGAAGGCAAATGGTCTCCTAGGATGCACAAAGATTGCAGTCAGCAGGTCAAGGGAGGTTTCTCTTGCCCTCTACTCTGGCCCGATGAGGCCACATCTGGAGTCTTGGGTCCAGTTCTGAACTCCCCAGTTGAAGAGAGACTGGAAGGTACTGGGGAGAGTCCAGTGGATGCTACAAAGGCGCTGAGGGGCCTGGAGCACTACGAAGAGGAAAGGCTGCGAGCCCTGGGGCTGCTGAATCTGGAGAAAAACAGCCTGAGAGGGGATGTGAACAATGCTCAGCAACAGCTAAAGGACCTGCAGGGGGCAAGAGGATGGGGCCAGACTCATTTCAGTGGTGCCCAGTGACAGGACAAGGGGCAATGGGCACAACTGGAACCCAGAAGGCTTGACCTGAAAAGAAGGAGAAACTCTTTTGATGTGAGGGTGCTGGAGGCCTAGAGCAGGCTGCCCAGAGAGGATGTGGAGCCTCCTCCTCTGGATATTGTGATGCTAGGCAAGCTGCCATTGGTACCCCTCCCTCAGGAAGGTGTTTGGACTGGGTGATCTCCAGAGGTCCCTTCCAACCTCCACCATGTTGGGAGTGTGTGGTTCTGTGTCTGTTTACTCCAGGTGACAGTGTATGGTGGGCTTGGACTTCCCCAATGTGCCTTAGCTCAGCACCACAGCTCTTTGTTAGGATCTTATTTTACAGTTATATTAATATTTATCATCTTATTAGTCATTCCCCCCCCCCCCCCCCCCGACCCCACCCACTAT
>VWZE01005057.1:33248-45147 GCA_013396675.1 Eubucco bourcierii | reverse complement strand
CTCCCTGGAGGTGTTCAAGGCCAGGTTGGATGAGGCCTTGAGTGCCCTGTGCTAGTGGGAGGTGTCCCTGCCTATGGTAGGGGCTGCAACTGGATGATCCTTGAGGTCCCTTCCAACTTTGCCATTCTATGATTCTATGAATAACAGAATGTTAGGGGCTGGAAGGCACATCAAAAGATCATATAGCCCAACCCCCCCTGCCAGAGCAGGATCAAGCAGACATGAAAGATTCCTGGAAGTTTTCCATGGCGTATTCCTAGAGCAACATGTGAGAGGAAGCATGAAGAATAGCGTTGAGTGGGAATCACAGAATCACAGAATGTGAGGGCTGGAGGGGACCTCCAAAGCTCATCCAGTCCAACCCCCCTGCCAGAGCAGGATCATCCAGAGCAGATCACACAGGAACACATCCAGCTGGGTTTTTAATATCTCCAGAGGGAGACTCCACAATCCCCCTGGGCAGCCTGTTCCAGGGTTCTGTCCACTTCTCAGGGAAAAAATTCCTACTCCTGTTTCCACAAAACTTCCTATGCCTCAACTTCCACCCATTGTCCCTTGTGTTGTCAGTGGGCACCACCCAGCAGAGCCTGGCTCCAGGCTCCTGGCACTCACTCTGCACATCTTTAGCAACATGAATAAGGTCTCTCCTCAGGCTGCTCCTCTCCCAGCAGCACAGCCCCAGCTCCCTCAGGCTTCCTCCTAAGGAAGATGTTTCACTGCTTTTATCATTTTTGTGGCTCTGTGCTGGATTCTTTCAAGCAATTGCCTGAGGTCCTTGTTGGACTGGGGGGCCCAGAACTGGACACAATACTCCAGATGTGGTCTCACCAGGGCAGAGTAGAGGGGCAGGAGAACCTCTCTCAACCTACTAACCACAGCCCTTCTAATCCACCCCAGAATGGCATTGCCCCTCCTGCCCACCAGAGCACATTGCTGGCTCAGGGTCACTCTCCCATCCACCAGGACCCCCAGGTCCTTTTCTCCTTCACTGCCTTCCAACAGCTCAGTCCCCAACCTATGCTGCTCCCTGGGCTTGTTCTTTCCCAGGCGCTTGCCTTTGTGGAACTTCTTTTCTCCCTGCCCAACTTTGCAGCTTGCCTGAGAAGCATGGACTCTATTTTTAATATTATTTGGTTGTATTCATTTCCTTGACTTTAGTTAACAGGCAGTGAATCTTCAGATCATGGCATTATGCCAGATTTATACTGGTTTAGCTGACAGGAGCATCTAATCCTAGAAATACGTCTTTGGAGTTATTCTGATGGAAAGCTCACGATTAACCTCCCCATGGAACAGGGAATTTGTGTCTGTTTGGGTTTTTTTTTCTTTCCTTTTCTTTTTTTTCCTTTTTTCCCTTTTTTTTTTTTCCCTTTTTTCTTTTTTTCCCTTTTTTCCTTTTTTTTTCTTTTTTCCTTTTTTCTTTTTTTTCCCTTTTTTTCTCCTTTATTCTTTTTTCCTTTTTACTCCTTTTTTCTTTTTTCCTTTTTTCTTTTTTCTTTTTTTTCCCCTTTTTTCCTTTTTTTTTCCTTTTTCACTTCTTTTTTCCTTTTTTTAAATTTTTTTCCTTTTTTTCATTTTTTTCCTTTTTTTTCTTTTTTCCTTTTTTTTTTTCCTTTTTTTTTTCCTTTTTTTTTTTTTGCCTCTGAAGTACTATGCAAAGCTAAAGAAACCTGTCAGCTCTGACAGCACAGTGATCAGGCCCTCCTCAGAGGGCAGTGGAGTTTCCCAGTAGCATCAGATTCCCTTCTCATTTCCTAGAAGGTTGGACAAAAATGACAAATCCATTGAAGAAAAACCAATTGGAAAATGAAGCATGGTTAAAACTCAGAGGAAATGAAGGTTTGTTGACCTTCTTCACATCCCTCTTAAATTTAAAAAAAAAAAAAAAACAAAAGAGTATGCTGAAAGGGGCAAGGGGAGGAGAAGAAAAGAAGTGTGTTCAAATATGTCACTAATATTCTGATCCACGGAGGCCTCTCAGTCCAAAGCAATGCCATTTATTCGAGGTGGGACAGCACCCCCGTGAGGCACACGTCTTGAACTGATAGATGTCAAAACTGGAGAGGCATGAAGAGAACAGAAGGGAACTGCTGCTTGCTTCTGGCAAGTCTTTCTATAAAAATCAATCTGCCGTGAATAACAGCGGCTTTCGAAGCAGAGCACAGAGGTGTGTGCAATCAAAGATGAAGCAGTGCAGTGATTTTGGGTGCTCTCTTCACACATCTATGTGTGTAAGTCATGTTAGGAGAAGGCTACAACATGTAAACAAATGTTGTAATTAATATAAGGATTAACACTATTAAAACAAGAGTCTAGGAGTGTCTGAACACCAAAGTCTTCCAGCATTAGGAAGGGAATTAGAAAATTCTTTTCAATGATCACCTATCCCTTCAGTGAATAATTAATAAGAAGCAATGCACAGCATTTAAAATGAAAAGCTTTAGCTCTCCTCCCTTGAAGATGAGTAAAACTCAGCAGGANGAGCTTTTCATCACCCCACACCCCCAGGGCCTTTTCCTCAGGGCTGCTCTCCAGCCATTCCCCACCCAGCCTGCAGTTGTGCTTGGCATTGTGCCTACCCAGGTGCAGGACCTTACACTTGGCCTTGTTGAATGTCCTGAGGTTGGCCTGGGCACAGCTCTGCAGCCTGTCCAGGTCCCAGGAACTGGACCAACATCCCTCCTCTCCCTCCTGCCACCTTTACTTCAAACTCCCTGGTGCCTTGGCTCCACTAGCTGTTTCCTTTTTTCTGCCCAAAGTGCTTTTCTGCTGCTGCTTCAGTTGACACAGATCCTTTTGGCTTCGTCAGTATTGTGCAGAACCCTGTTGTCCCTTGCCCTGCCAGACAGGGACAGTGGTGTGTGCCAGGGCCCATTGGTTGCGAGGAAGTAGCCTCTGGCACAGCCTGGAAATGTCTGGGAGGGAGCAGAGAGGGCTGTGAGTGCTTGCCCCTTGGGGTAGTGCTCTCAAAACCACCGCAAAAATAAAACTGGTGTTTGGCATCAGTATTGCTGTTCATTGTGAAGGACTTAAGAGAGTCCAAAGGAGAGCTACAAAGATGCTGAAGGGACTACAGAGCTGCCTGAGGAGGAGAGGCTGAGAGCCCTGGGGCTGCTTAGGCTGCAGAGGAGAAGGCTGAGAGGGGACCTGAGCAATGTCTGGCAAGAGCTGAGGGCTGGGGGTCAGGAAGGAAGGCACAGGGACAGCCTCTGCTCACTTGTGCCCTGCCCTAGGACAAGGAGCAAGGGATGGAAACTGCAGCACAGGAAGTTGCAGCTCAGCATGAGGAAGAAGTTGTTGAGTGTAAGGGTGAGAGAGGCCTGGCACAGGCTGCCCAGAGAGGTTGTGGAGTCTCCTTCTCTGGACCCTTTCTAGCCCTGTCTGGATGTGTTCTTGTGTGACCTGCACTAGATTCTCTGCTCCTGCCCTGGCAGGGAAGTTGGACTTGGTGATCTGTGGAGGTCCCTTGCAACCCCAAACATCCTGTGAGCCTCTTGAGAGAGCATGTTTTAATTTCCTTTTTTTCTCAGTTCCTAGGAAGTGTGAGTGGTTTGTCTGTTTCTTAGGCTAAACTGTTGTCATCTCTTTGCTCACTTGAAATAAAGCCTGGCTAACTGAATCTCACCAGGACCCCAGGCTGGCAGGACTGGGAGAAGACCACACTGTGTGATCCTTTCAGCCTGTTGTGATTCAAGATGATTCCCACAGTGCTGCATTTCAGGTTCGATTCTGAAACTGCTTGCTAACAGAGAAGCTTTCTCATCCCCCAGAGGCACTCACATCCACACTAGGCTCTGTTTCCAGCTTGGGCACAGAGTCCAGCTATCCCTTTTGGCTTGATGATGATAAGCTCCTTGCTATTTTTGTGCAATATTCCAGGCTTTTAGCTCACTAATGCATACCCAGCTCACCCTTTGCAGCTGGAATTATCACAGGGATGAATCTTAATAGCGACAGTGCTGATTATTGCTGTGTAAATATCTTTCTTCAAGCAGGAGAAATGCTGCAGGTCTGCAAGACACACTGATCTGGGTAAACAGCATAGTTTATTCCTATCTGGAGGCACCTCCTTAAAGTTCAATTTGTGATGCTTGCAGGTGAAACTCCTGAGTTTCTCTTCATGGTAAATGTAAAGTCCTGCACCTGGGTAGGCACAATCCCGAGCACAACCCCAGGCTGGGTGGGGAATGGCTGAGAGCAGCCCTGAGGACCAGGCCCTGGGGGGGTNGTGTTGGAGAGGGTCCAGAGGAGGCCACCAAGATGCTGAGAGGGCTGCAGCAGCTCTGCTGTGAGGACAGGCTGAGAGAGTTGGGACTCTGCAACCTGGAGAAGAGAAGGCTTCCGGGAGACCTTAGAGTAGCCTTCCAGGATCTGAAGGGGGCAACAGGAAGGCTGGGGAGGGTCTATTGACAAGGGCTTGCAATGCCAGGACAAGAGACAATGGGTTTGAACTGGCAGAGGGGAGATTTAGACTGGATGTTAGGAGGAAGTTCTTTATAGTGAGGGTGGTGAGACACTGGCACAGGTTGCCCAGGGAGGTTGTGGATGCTCCTTCCCTGGTGGTGTTCAAGGCCAGGCTGGATGAGGCCTTGAGTGAGCTGTGCTAGTGGGAGGTGTCCCTGCCTGTGGCAGGGGTTTGGAACTGGATGATCCTTGAGGTCCCTTCCAACCTTACCATTCTATGATTCTACTTTTTAGCTCAAAACAGAGAACAGACAATGAAATTATGAGGTGATTGCTCAAGGCCTTGCCAATCAGAACTGCTGCTCTTAGCACACTATTTCTCTGCTGTTACCTTGTCTGCCCCACAGTAATGCTGTAGTTAGCTAAATTGGCTAGTATTAGCTAGATACTTAAACGTCATCAGAAACTCTTGAACTGAAATCTCTGTTAAAATTGAAAGCAGAAACCCATTTTCTGATGGAAAGAAGCAGAAAAGAATGCTGACAATAATTCCAGAATCAGTCATCTGAATTAAAGTTCCACATCAATGAAACCTGAAGGTAAGGGATGCAATTAATTCAGTCAGCCAACTGTAAAGCAGCTCTACAATGATGCCATGTAGTTCACCTATGCTTATAATTATGGCTCTTCCTTAGTGAACAGAAGTTGGATAGATACAAACAAGTGTGCATATTTCTTTTCTTTTGTATTTTGTAAGAGCACAGTAGAATTTCATCTTCAGATCATCACTTTCTGGCAGGGGGGGTGGGGAGGCCAGGAAGATGAAAATGCACAGGAGGAAGGCACCTAGTCCTGGTTTGTGCTCTGAAATTCTTCCTCTGACTTTTTCTACATCAGTGTGAGATCCTTGGTGGACCAGAATGCTGGACTAGATGTTTTAATGGCCTTTCTGGCCATTAAATGCTCCTCTCTTGCCATCAGTCTGCTGCCTTCCCCCTACAATCTTAGCATTTCCTGTGTGCAGTTCTGGAACCCTCAGCACAGGAAGGACATGGAAGTGTTGGAGCGGGTCCAGAGGAGGCCACCAAGATGCTCAGAGGACTGCAGCAGCTCTGCTGTGAGGACAGGCTGAGAGAGTTGGGGTTCTGCAACCTGGAGAAGAGAAGGCTTCCAGGAGACCTTAGAGTAGCCTTCCAGGATCTGAAGGGGGCTACAGGAAGGCTGTGGAGGGACTATTGACAAGGTCTTGCACAAGGACAAGGGGCAATGTGTTTGAAGTGGCAGAGGGGAGATTGAAACTGGATGTTAGGAGGAAGTTGTTTGCAGTGAGGGTGGTGAGACACTGGCACAGGGTGAGGGTGATGAGACACTGGAACAAGTTGAGTGTGGTGAGACACTGGAACATGTTGGCCAGGGAGGTTGTGGAGCACAGAATCACTCAATGTGATTGAAGATCACATTGAGTGATTCTGTGCTCCACAGCCTCCCTGGAGGTGTTCAGCACCAGGCTGGATGAGGCCTTGAGTGACCTGTACTAGCGGGAGGTGTCCCTGCCTATGGCAGGGGGTTGGAACTGGATGATCTTTGAGGTCCCTTCCAACTTTTACCATTCTATGATTCCTCCTTTGCAGCAGCTCTTTGTCTTGTTCAAAACACTTAGGTCACCCTCAGCAGCATATGTGAATGCTCCAACCTGGGACATGGATAGCCCCAGGACACCCAGGGAATCCTCTAGATTGCTCACTGTCCATACCATGAACCCACAACTAACTTCCCATGATATCTTCTACTTCATTACACTGCTTACTGAATTTTGCTGCCGGTATTGTCTTTTAGACTCTTGGGACCAACAGCAGTTGTCAGGGCAATTACTGTCAGGTGGTTGGAACTTGTATGCTTGGAGGAGTGTAGGAAAGCTGATGGCCAGAAGTAGCAATTCAAGGAAGCATAAAATATCAGTTACTAATCCTGCTTAGTGACCAAAATGTTTGGAATAGTAGTGCTTCATAGGTAGTTTGACTTCAGGAATTTGCATCAGCAATAGTGTGGCCAGCAGGAGCAGGGAGCTCATTCTCCCCCTGGACTCTACACTGCTTAGGTCACACCTTGAGTCCTGTGTCCAGTTCTGGGCCCCTCCATTGAAGAAGGACATTGAGGTGCTTGAGTGTGTCCAGAGAAGGGCAACGAGGCTGGGGAGAGGCCTGGAGCACAGCCCTATGGAGAGAGGCTGAGGGAGCTGGGATTGGTTAGCCTGGAGAAGAGGAGGTTCAGGGGAGACCTTCTTGCTGTCTCCAGCTACCTGAAGGGTGGTTGTAGCCAGGAGGAGGTTGCTTTCTTCTCTCAGGCAAGCAGCAGCAGAACAAGAGGACACAGTCTCAAGCTGGGCCGAGGGAAGTTTAGGCTGGAGGTGAGGAGAAAGTTGTTGCCTGAGAGAGTCATTGCCTGCTGGAATGGGCTGCCCAGGGAGATGGTGGAGTCAGCGTCCCTGGAGGTGTTCAAGGCAGGTTTGGACGTGGCACTTGGTGCCATGGTCTGGTCTTGAGGGCTGTGGTAATGGGTTGGACTTGATGAGCTTTGAGGTCTCTTCCAACCTTGGTGATGCTGTGACTTCAAGTTTGGCTTCGTAGCTAGTTCAACTTCAAGTAGTATCCCTCTGCTCTGCCCTGGTGAGACCCCAACTTGAGTACTGCCTTCAGTTTGGGGCTCTCCAATTTAAGAGGGACAGGGATCTGCTGGGGAGAGTCCAATGGAGGGCTATGAGGATGATGAGGAGACTGGAGCACTGCCTGCTGGGGAGAGAGACCTGGGGCTGAGTCTGGAGAAGACTGAGAAGGGATTTAATCAATATTTGTCTGTGGGATGGGGGTCAGTAGCAGGGGACAGGCTCTGCTCACTGCTGCCTGGGATAGGACAAGAAGCAATGGATGGAAGCTGCAGCACAGGAGGTTCCAGCTCAACACAAGGGGAAACTTCTTGACTGGAAGGGTCCCAGAACCTTGGCACAGGTTGCCCAGAGAGGTTATGGAGTCTCCTTCTCTGGAGCCTTTCAAGGCCTGTTTGGATGTGTTGCTGTGTGCCCTGAGCTGGATTGTCTGGTCCTGCTCTGGCAGGGGTTGGACTGGATGAGCTCTTTGGGTCCCTTCCAACCCCTGACATCCCGTGAGCCTGTGATCCATTGTGTCTTTCACATCAGGTTCTAGCTGAATGGGTTGATTTTAATAACCATGATGACATTTGAAACAACAGATGCAAGAAATGGGGTCATACTCTATGAAATCATCCTTGAGGTTGCTGTAGTAGTTGTATGTCTGCTCACCCTGCATGTGGTTTGGATATTTTATACTAAGAGATAGTTTACAAAGGAGCCCTAAAACATGCTTGAACAAACATAGACTTTCATTAATGTCCTTCAGCTTCTCCACATAGAGAATCATCATAGAACAGCTTGGGCTGGAAGAGACCTTAAAGATCATCTAATCTCAGCCTCCTGCCCTGGACAGGGACACCTCTCACCTAGCCCAGCTTGCTCAAGGCCACATCCAACCTGGCCTTCAACAGCTCCAGCCAGGGGCATCCACAACCTCTCTGCACAACCCATTCCAGAGTCTTGCCACCCTCCTAGTGAAGAATTGCTTCCTCAGACCCAATCCAAACTTATTCTCCTTCAGTTTCAATCCATTTCCCCTTGTCCTGTCACTGGACACTCTTGTAAAGAGTCCCTCTGCAGCCTTCCTGCAGGATCCCTTCAGGTACTGACAGGCAACTCTAAGGTCCCCATAGAGTCTTTTCCAGGCTGAACAATCCCAACTCCCTCAACCTGCCGTCCTAGCAGAGGTGTTCCAGCCCCTGGATCATCTCTGTGGCCTCCTCTGGACTTGTTCCAACAGATCTGTGCCCCTCTCATGCTGGGGACACCAGAACTGGATGCAGTATTCCAGGTGGGGTCTCAGCAGAGCAGAGCAAAGGGGCAGAATCTCCTCTCCTGCCCTGCTGCCCACACTCCTCCTGCTGCAGCCCAGAATCCATTTGGCCTCTGGACTGCATGAGGGCACTGCTGGCTCATAGAATCATAGAATCATAGAATGGTAAGGTTGGAAGAGACCTCAAGGATCATCTAGTTCCAACCCCCTGCCATAGGCATAGCTCATGGGGAGCTTCTCATCCATCAACACCCTCAAGTCCTTCTTTTCAGGGCTGATCTCAACCCACTCTGTACTCAATTTGTATTCGTGGCTGGCACTGGCCCAACCCACCTGTAGGACCTTGCACTGTGACTTGTTGAACCCCATGCAGTTGGCACTGGCCCATTTCTGCAGCCTGTCAAGGTCCCTTTGGCTGCCAACGCTGCCCTCAATGCTTAGGCCCAGCTTCCCTGAAGCTTTAGGCAAGAAAAACTGCAGAACTGGAGGCTGTTTCACACATCTCCTGTCATCAGACCTAGCTGTGTTGCAGATGGGGCCCACAGGCTGGAATTTCCATTTCAGTGCTTTCAAACATTGGGTCTGCCTGTTAACACTTCTGACATGGGTGGGTTGTGTTGGGTTCTTTTTATGAAGGCAGAACTAAGCCTGAAAACTTCTTTGCATAAGTTTGAGGAAGGTCCACACTTGATAACAAATTACCACTGCCACAGATTGAACTCTGGGGTATGTTTACCAGATGAACATGTCCAGAGGCTGGTAAGGGGCCTGGAGCACAGCCCTGTAAGGAGAGGCTGAGAGAGCTGGGGGTGTGTAGCCTGCAAAAGAGGAGGCTCAGGGCAGACCTCATTGCTGTCTACAGCTACCTGAAGGGAGGTTGGAGCCAGGTGGGGTTGGGCTCTTCTGCCAGGCACACAGGGAAAGAACAAGAGGACACAGTCTCAAGCTGTGCCAGGGCAGGTTCAGGCTGGATGTTAGGAAGAAGCTGTTACCAGAGAGAGTGATTGGCATTGGAATGGGCTGCCCAGGGAGGTGGTGGAGTGCCCATCCCTGGAGGTGTTCAAGCAAAGCCTGGATGGGGCACTTAGTGCCATGGTCTGGTTGATTGGCTAGGGCTGGGTGATAGGTTGGGCTGGGTGAGCTTGGAGGGCTCTTCCAGCCTGCTTGATTTTATGGTTCTATGATAGAGGCTCCTTAGGAAACAGGTCTTGGTTCGTTCCCACAGCACAGGCATGGCCTCACACTCAACATGTTACTGGTTGAGATCTCTTTGGCTTCAGTGCTTTGATCATCCTAAGAGATGGGAATGAATCTGGTTGAGGGGATTGAGTCCACCATCAATAAGTTTGCAGATGACACCAAGATGGGAGCATGTGTCAATCTGTTAGAGGCTATGATGAACACAAACTAGAAGGTTTCATATTCTCAATTCCCAGACCTCTCCACCCACTAAATTTCCCCCATAGGAATGTTGTCTGTATTGCTTGAGGAGGTTGAGATTCTTGTAAATAGACATAAATTGATAGACAAAATGCAAGATACAGACAACTATGGAAACACAGCAGCTGTTCAGAAGAGCAATCTGTCATTGCTCTGTTCAGGCAAATATTGACAGAGAAAATTAGTAGAGTGGGGCCTTGAAGCAATTATTCAAATATGCTCTATTGGGATCACAGAATCACAGAATGTTAGGGGCTGCAGGGGACCTCCAAAGCTCATCCAGTCCAACCCCCCTGCCAGAGCAGGATCACCCAGAGCAGATCACACAGAAACACATCCAGATGAGGTTTGAATATCTCCAGAGAGGGAGACTCCACAATCCCCCTGGGCAGCCTGTTCCAGGGTTCTGTCACCCTCACAGGGGAAAAACTTCTCCTGTTTCCATGGGAACTTCCTATGTCTCAACATCCACCATTGCCCCTTGTCCTGTCAGTGGGCATCACCCAGCAGAGCCTGGCTCCAGCCTCCTGGCACTCACCCTGCACATCTTTAGCAACATGAAGAGGTCACTCCTCAGGCTGCTCCTCTCCCAGCAGCATAGCCCCAGCTCCTTAGGCTCTCCTCCTAAGGAGGATCTTCCACTGCCTTCAGCATCTTTGTGGCTCTGTGCTGGCTCTCTTAAGCATTTCCCTAGGGTCCTTTTTGAACTGGGGGACCCAGAACTGGACACAGTACTCCAGATGCAGCCTCAGCAGGGCAGAGCAGAGGGGCAGGAGAAACTCTCTCGACCTACTAACCACAGCCCTTCTGATCCACCCCTGAATGGCATTGACCTTCCTGGCCACCAGAGCACGTTGCTGGCTCATGATCACCCTCCCACCCACCAGGAGCCCCAGGTCCTTTTCCCCTTCACTGCTCTCCAGCAGCTCAGTCCCCAACCTATCCTGCTCCCTGGGGTTGTTCTTTCCCAGGTGCAAATCTCTTCCCCTGCCCTTATTGAACTTCTTTCCATCTCTCCCTGTCCATGTTTCTCTGAATGGCAGCACAACCTTCCAGTGTGTCAGCCACTCTATCCACCTTGCTGTTTTCTTAAATAAAACAACCCTTTCCCTGCAAAACAACTCCAGGAAGGAGGAGAAATAAGTGTTAAATCTGGTCTAGTCCAAAGCTCCTTTGACAAGATCAAATTTCTGCCAGAATCTGGAGAAAATCCTTCGCAGGCCTTTAAGTCATAAACACCAAATAGGATAAAATTAGGTGTCTGGCACATGTTTGTATGGATTTTTTAGTTTACTGAGCAAGCTGACACAACAGAAATGTTTTGAAATATGCCAGGCTGCTTAATGGTGAGTTTGCATATAGACAAAGAGAAGAACAAGATTATTTAGTTTATTGGTTGGCAAAGGTCTGATCCAAGAGTTGTCTGAGAGGAGTCTTTGCACACAGGTTGTCACATCCATGTTTCAGCTTTGCTGCAGGAAGGCTCTGTCACATGCCTGCTGAGGTTGCACAGGCAGATTTCCAGTGGCTTGCTCAACCACCTGCTCTGGAAAACAGCAAAGGAGTTTGGTTTGCCTCCTGCTGGGTCACATTTTCAAACTTTTCAACAGGGAGTACACCAGTACTGATCTTCTGCTGGAAGCCATTCCTCAGTGCTTTGCTCTTTTGTAATGAATCCTTCTCAAAGCATGTAGTGGAGGGGTAATTAATTAATGTGAGATGATATTTTCAAAAATTAGTGTTGTTTATTAATATTCACTACTCAGAACTCTCACCACCCCCATCACTAATTTCAGTACTAATGGGTTCTTTGCGTTGGTCATGGAAACTTTATACAGGTTATAACAGGCTCTAGCAACAACCAGTGATAATATAGAACATTGAACGCGACTGAAGTGGCAGAGAAGGTTGCTGTGGGCAGTGCACCACTTGTGGTCAATACTCCGCTTGGCCGCTAGAGGGACTCAGGGAGCTCCTTTCTGCTTATGGCAGAAGGCAATGGTGAGTTACAAGAGGCTTGAAGTGTTCACTCACAAAATGATCTCCTGACTGGCAGGGCTGGCTAAAGGCAATGGTGAGTTACAAGAGGATTGAAGTGTTCACTCACAAAATGATCTCCTGACTGGCAGGGCTGG
>VWZE01005056.1:25348-36677 GCA_013396675.1 Eubucco bourcierii | reverse complement strand
TTTTTTTTTTTTTTTTTTTTTTTTTTTTTTTTTTTTTTTTCCCTCTCTTGTGTGTCTTAAAGGTGAGTGACCTTGATATAAGCTTGTGGTAAAGTTCTGTTGGTGAAAGGAATATATTCAACTGCTTACCATGCTGATGATGCTCACTGTGAGTTCAGGCATGTGATGTGNTTTGCAGTGAGGGTGGTGAGACACTGGCACAGGTTGCCCAGGGAGGTTGTGGAGCACAGAATCACCCAATGTGATCTTTGATCTTCTTGTGCTGAGGGCTCCACAACTGCACACAGGACTCCAGGTGGGGTCTGAGGAGAGTAGAGCAAAGGGGCACAATCCCCTCCCTTGCCCTGCTGCCCACACTGCTCTTGCTGCAGCCCAGCACACAGTTGCTGTCTGGGCTGCACTCACACTGCAGCCTCATCTGGAGCTTTTCATCACCCCAGACCCCCAAGGCCTGTTCCTCAGGGCTACTCTCAACCATTCCCCAGCCAACCTGCAGTTCTGCTTGCAATTGTGCCTTTCCCTTCTTGCAGATGGGTGTTACGTTTGCCCTTCTCCAGTCAGCAGGAACTTCACCACTCTGCCATCCCTTTCAAATATGAGGCACAGTGGTTTGGCAACTTCATCTGCCAGTGCCCTCAGGACCCATGGGTGGATCTCATCAGGCCTCACAGACTTGTGCACATTCAGATTCCTTTGGAGCTCGTGAATGTGATGTTCTACTCTAGTAGGCAGATCTGCCTGCTCCCAGTCCTTACTTTTGCCCTCTGGAACTTTGACATTGTGATTGAAGCCCTTGCTGTTGAAGGCTGAGGCAAAGAAGTCATTGAGCACCTCAACCTTATTTGTGTAGTCCAGTTCAGTATGAGTAGCAATGATTCATGACTTCAAAATAAGATCATTTATTAGCAGTCATAGCAGTCTAACCTAACCAATCATGTTGTTAAATCCTGGGCTTCCTCTTCTTTCCTTCTCTCAGACCATCCATCCATCATCTTCTGACCTGAGCTCTGGAATAGCAGTGCTTTGGGTTGCTGTAATACTCCAATACTAGGCTGTCTTCAGACTTGCAATCTATAACCAAAAGGTTCTTTATCCCATTAATAATCTTCTCAGGTTTCCAGTCATATAAATCAATCTCTCTGACATGATCTTTTTTCTTTTTCCTTTTTTATTTGTTGAGCTGAACAGGGATTTTAACGTCCAAGACCATGTCTTATTCAAGACATGTTAGAGCTATTTCAGGTATGTTCAGCCTTCTGCAGAACCTCACTAATTACATTTTAGTGGTTCATCTGTGCAGAGATTGCTTCGCCATCTCACTTTATATCATTGTTTATAGTAAATAATTTTTTGTGCTGCTCTTCCCCATTTAATTTGTCTCTTTATAGAGATTTTATGATGTGTTCAGATGTGAAAATAATTGTAGTGGTCCAAATTAATCCCAAATGTAGCTTCACAGAACTGACAGGAATTGTAATAGGTAGAGGCTTTTGATCCATGTAAATAAATTCAATTTCCTACTTGTGTGGGTTTACTTTTTAGGGGGTTTAATGGAAGATCTAGGCCCTGCTGTGCAAATCCTGTGTTAGTATACAACACACAGGAGGATCCTTAAGGAGGTGTTGTTGTTTATAGCCATTGTCAAGTGTCACTTTTAGACTAGATGTCAGGTCACATTTAGTCTAGATGTCAGGAGGAAGTTCTTTACAGTGAGGGTGGTGAGACACTGGCACAGGTTGCCCAGGGAGGTTGTGGAGCACAGAAGCACCCAACGTGATCTTTGATCTTTGATCACGTTGGGTGCTTCTGTGCTCCACAACCTCCCTGGAGGTGTTCAAGGCCAGGTTGGATGAGGCCTTGAGTGACCTGTACTAGTGGAGCTGCCCCTGCTTATGGCAGAGAGTTGGAACTGGATAATTTTTGGGGTCCCTTCCAACCTTACCATTCTATGATTCTATGTCACAAAAGGTTTGCAAAGGATGAAGTCAAAACGCCATCCTAAAATTGTTTACCCTTTGCATAGGGATGAAAACTGGAGAGGTTACCTGGAGACTTTGCCTCTGGAGTCAGGGAGGATGTGGCAGCAGAAGGGATGAGACAAGGAAGACTGCTTCTGCAAACACAGTACCTGGCAAATTGCACTAAGTGACCTCAGCAGGAAGATGCAGAAGCCCTGGAGGAGTTTTGTTTTGGCATGTGAAAGAACTTACTAGCTAAGAGCAAGAACAGTCCAGCTGTGGGTATGGAAAAACACCAGCAGGCAGGAACAGGAGCATAGGAGGAATGCTAGGACAAAAGCCCAAGAGCCTACCTTAGAAATAGAGGCTCCTACATCTGCAGAGAATCTGTGGATTTGTGACAAATGAAAGGCAGATAGGTTTTGAACTTGAACTGTTCAAATACAGTTCCGTGATGGTTTGGGAGTACCCTGCCCCCTACACTTTGTAAAATGACCCAGACTAGAACTCAGCCAGCTGGAAGTTAAGGACTGAAGCTCTATTTACAGCTCAGCACAATGGACAAGCAGAGATAGACACAACAGACAGGAATAGTTACAGACATAGACAAGTTAAAGGGAATACAGAAACACAACTCCCCTCCCAGAAATCAGACACCCCAGGAGGGGCTCCCAACCACCCTTCCACCTTCCCACCCCTCTATCTTACCCCAGAGTCTGCCTTATGTGCAAGGTGAATTTGGAGGCTGGGCAAGGAGGGTTAGAAGCAGAGTGGTTAGTTGGGTTACACAACTGAGAGGAGAAGGCAAACAGCTAGAGAGACAGAGACTTTCTGAGCCTGAGAGACTCTGTCTTATCTATGTTTGCATTCTCATTCATATCCATCTCAGCAAGCCTATGGGTGCAGCAGACATCACCACTGTTTGCTTTTCACAGCCTAGCATCTAAGGTGAGTTTGGAGGATGGGCCAGGGGGGTTAGAAGCAGAGTGGCTAGTTGGGTTAGCAGAGAGGAGAAGACAAAAAGCTAGAGAGGCAGAGACTCTCTGAGTGTCTTATCTATGTTTGTGTCCTTGTTCTTATCCATCTCAGCAAGCCTATGAGTGCAGCAGACATCACCACTGTTGGCTTTTTTACAGCCTATCATCTAATTTTCTCCATTAAAATATTCCCATTGGCCTCAAATCAGCACAAGTTCCATTCATCTCTGTTAACCAGCACAGAGAATGAAGGATGTCAAGAGCACACCAGGTCTTACACAGAGCAGGCTGTGGGCTGGCTTAGCACCACACACCCAGAAACCTGCAGCAGGCAGGCTACCTACTGCTGTGCTTGCTCAGCCTTTCAAAAAGACCAGAGGCAAAAGGTAGCCATTTCTAAAGTTCAGAAAAGGTTGGCTAATATATTGCTTCTCCTGGTTCACAGAGAACCAGAAGGGAGCAGTGGCTCAGTGTTAGCTCAGAAGGAAGCCTGCTTTGTCTGCTGACTTCATTGCCATGACTCTGAAGGAAGGCGGCAGAGAGAGAGAAAGAGGGAGAGGAAGGTGGTAGAGAGAGAGAAAGAGGCCGGGGAAGGTGACAGAGAGAGAGAAAGAGGGAGAGGAAGGCAGCAGAGAGAGAGAAAAAGGGAGAGGAAGGTGGCAGAGAGAAAGAGGGAGAGAAAGGTGACAGAGAGAAAGAAGGAGAGGAAGGCAGCAGAGAGAGAGAAAGAGGGAGAGGAAGGCGGCAGAGAGAAAGAGGGAGAGGAAGGTGACAGAGAGAGAGAAAGAAGGAGAGGAAGGCAGCAGAGAGAGAAAGAGGGAGGGGAAGGCGGCAGAGAGAAAGAAAGAGACAGAGGAAGGTGGTAGAGGGAGAGAAAGAGGCAGAGGAAGGAGGCAGAGAGAGAGAAAGAGGTAGAGGAAGGCAACAGAGAGAGAGAAAGAGGGAGGGGAAGGCGGCAGAGAGAAAGAAAGAGACAGAGGAAGGTGGTAGAGGGAGAGAAAGAGGCAGAGGAAGGAGGCAGAGAGAGAGAAAGAGGTAGAGGAAGGCAACAGAGAGAGAGAAAGAGGGAGGGGAAGGCGGCAGAGAGAGAAAAAAGCAGAGGAAGGCAACGGAGAGAGAGAAAGAGGAAGGGGAAGGCGGCAGAGAGAGAGAAAGAGGCAGAGGAAGGCAACAGAGAGAGAGAAAGAGGGAGGGGAAGGAGGCAGAGAGAGAAAGAGGCAGAGGAAGGCGGCAGACAGAGAGAAAGATGGAGGGGAAGGCGGTAGAGAGAGAGAAAGAGGCAGAGGAAGGCAACAGAGAGAGAGAAAGAGGCAGAGGAAGGTGGCACAGAGAGAGAAAGAGGGAGGGGAAGGCTGCAGAGAGAGAGAAAGAGGCAGAGGAAGGTGGCAGAGAGAGAAAGGGAGTGTGAAATGCGTGCCTTGTTTTCCTAGATAAGCAGCTGCACTTTCAATCCTTGCTGTTGAAAATTTTGCCTGGTACTTCTTGTGGACAGGATAACTCCTCAGGGGCAGTGGAGAGGAGAAACAAAGCCAACTTAATTCTGAGCCTGGTGCCAATAAATTTAAACTGTTACTAGAATTCAGGAAAGGATCTGTGGGTGATGAATTCAGAACCCATCTTACAGGGGGGGAAACTGCTGGAAGAAAAATAAACTCCTACAGTATTTGCCCAAACTACTTCCAGCTTTTCTTTTATAAAAATCTCTCAAGCTGTCATATCCCACTCTTGGTGATTAATGATTCTGGGAGAGTTGATATGTGGGTGATGAATTAGTAATCAGCTTTAGGCTTACACAGACATACAGCCTCTTTCCATTTCATGTCCTGCACCATCTTGCTTCCTACAAATTGCTTTCCAAAATATTTGTGAGATCTGATAGTTTAAATATGTTGGAATTATACACAGCCAAGCTTTGTATAATTCCAAGCTTTGTCAGACCCCATCTGCAGTCCTGTGTGCAGTTCTGGAGCCCCCAGCACAGGAAGGACATGGAAGTGTTGGAGCAGGTCCAGAGGAAGCCACCAAGATGCTGAGAGGGCTGCAGCAGCTGTGCTGTGAGGACAGGCTGAGAGAGTTGGGGCTCTGCAGCCTGCAGAAGAGAAGGCTTCCAGGAGACCTTGGAGTGGCCTTCCAGGATCTGAAGTGGGCTCCAGGAAGGCTGGGGAGGGACTATTGACAAGCTCTGGGAATGCCAGGACAAGGGGGAATGGGTTTGAAGTGGTAGAGGGGAGATTGCAAGTGGCTGTTAGGAGGAAGTTGTTTGCAGTGAGGGTGGTGAGACACTGGCACAGGTTGCCAGGGAGGTTGTGCAGCACAGAATCACCCAACGTGATCAAAGATCAAAGATCAAGTTGGGTGATTCTGTGCTCCACAACCTCCCTGGAGGTGTTCCAGGCCAGGTTGGAGGAGGCCTTCAGTGACCTGTACTAGTGGGAGGTGTCCCTGCCTATGGCAGGGGGTTGAACTAAATGATCCTTGAGGTCCCTTCCAACCTTACCATCCTATGATTCTATCTTATTGTGACATACGTATTTTTTTCTCTCCTTCTGTAGGCAGAAGCAAGAAGTGAACATAAAAAATGCATTAAAAAATAGCAACATTGTTGTCTGAGCCTTCACCCTGTAGTGTTTTTCTTTTCAATTTTTTAAGTAAAGAATCCAGACTGCTCTTAATTTCTCTTACTCTTAATTTCTCAAACTGCACAGTTGCCTCCACTTTGTTTTTTGATTCCTCTGTGGCTTGCCATCTCCCTTTGTAAGAAAGCATTTCGCTATATAATGTAAGTGATTTCTGCTTGTTAATTCCTTCTCCTTACTTCTGCTTGCTTCATGTCCTAAATAATTCCTCTTGAATCTTACTACCTTCTCCCTTGAATACCTGCACAACTGACTTGTGTTCCTGTTAGATTCTCCTTAAGTTTTTGTAACAATAAATCAATCCTGAAGAATCAATGCCTCCCAAGTAAGCCTCCTGAGAACTGATCTTTGAACTTGGATTCCAGTTTTTCAGAAAGTCCTGAGAGAAATGTTTCCCTGCCAAAGCCTTACAAGGTGGACTACTTTCTTTCTGCAACCATTACACCAGGATCTGGCCTTTCTCCTTGGCATCTCTCATAGCAACATGCCTCACTGTTCTCTTGTTTTATCTTCATATTACTGTAGGGTTATGGATCTATTCGTCTTGCAGGAAACATTTCTCGTTTGTACAAGCTGGTTGTAGACTTCTGGAAATTACTTTTTTTCCCTTGGTCTTGCTGTGGCTCCATTATTCATCTTAATGCTTTCTTCATTTGCATCCAGTGGCAAATTTAATTGATGCTCACCTTTGTCTCCCAGGTCACTCACAGTATTAAACAGAGCTTGCTGCTTGTTGTTGTTGCTTCTGTATTTTTTCCTAACCAGTACATTAAGTATGGAATCAGTTATTGAAAAATTACAGTGAGAACCCAGAGCTGAGGCAGTTCTGCCTCTGCAACAGAATAACAGTGTTTAACAAGAAAGAATAACACGGACTTCTGTACAACCTATTTGTCAAACACCTTTCATGACAAACCTGTTGGGATCTAATAGCAATCTCTGTGACACAAGAGCAGATCTCATCTGCTCCCAGTCCACAGAATCACAGAATCATAGAATGGTAAGGCTGGAAGGGACCTCAAGGATCATCCAGTTCCAACCCCCTGCCATAGGCAGGGACACCTCCCACTAGCACAGGTCACTCAAGGCCTCCTCCAACCTGGCCTTGAACGCCTCCAGGGAGGGAGCAACCACAACCTCCCTGGGCAACCTGTGCCAGTGCCTCACCACCCTCACTGTAAACAACTTCCTCCTAACATCCACTTTCAATCTCCCCTCTCACACTTCAAACCCATTGCCCCTTGTCCTGGCATTACAAGACCTTGTCAATAGTCCCTCCACAGCCTTCCTGGAGCCCCCTTCAGATCCTGGAAGGCCACTATCAGGTCTTCTGGAAGCCTTCTCTTCTCCAGGCTGCAGAGCCCCAACTCTCTCAGTCTGTCCTCACAGCACAGCTGCTGCAGCCCTCTCAGCATCTTGGTGGCTTCCTCTGGACCTGCTCCAACACTTCCATGTCCTTCCTGTGCTGGGGGCTCCAGAACTGCACACAGGACTCCAGGTGGGCTCTGAGGAGAGCAAAGATGGCATTAGTTAATATGAGTTACCTTTGATCTATTTTTTTTTCCTTCTTCTCTATAAAAGATAGTTTAAAATGAAAATTGAAGGGGAACAGCAGAAGGAACTATTAAATGTCCAGGAGCCATCAATGTCTTTTACTGTAGGACAAAAAGGTGGAAAAATACCTGCATGATTAACACTAAGAGAAACTGATGGCATGTTTTAGATTTGAGTCAAGAAAATCTGATGGCACTTAGGGAGAGGTGATTGTTAAGAAGCTTTCAAATGGCTTAGGCTAAAGTGCAACTGAAAAAAAAAATAAAATAAAACTTTCCTTAAAACTTTGTATGAGTAAGGCCAAATATTTCCATGCCAAATTGCATGGATTAATATATGGCAAATTTTGAAGTAGTTAGGCCTTTCATAGTGCCACAAAGAATCCATCCTGAAGCAGAGTTGTGGATCATTACTAATGATCAAGGCAGAAAAGTTATTAGGGTAGTGTAATTCTTGTGGAATAAAATAATTGATTTTCAACCATTATTTCCCAGCTACAGTTAGCATATTTAAAGTGAAATTACATAGGACATAACCTATCTCTGTGGGTTTCTGTAAGTAAATATCATTACTTTTTTGGAGCAATAAAGTTGGAGTGAGAAATGCAACACAGCCATAGCAAAATATATATCTGTGTTAGTTTTTCAGTATTCAGAGACTCACAGAACCTTAGGGCTTGGAAGGGACCCTGAAAGCTCCTCCAGTCCAAGCCTTAGGGCTTGGAAGGGACCCTGAAAGCTCCTCCAGTCCAAGCCTGCTGCCAGAGCAGGATCACCAGAGCGGGTCAGACAGGAACACATGCAGGTGGGTGTTGGATGTCTCTGGAGAAGGAGACTCATTTCTATGTGTTGAATTACAGATGTGGAGAGCAGTACATGAGGAGTATTGTTTCCTCCCCCCTCATTCTTAAATACTTTCATCACCTTCTGCCTGACTTTGGAAGGAGGCAACCATTGAAAAAATAAATACAGAGGGGCATCCATAAGTGAGTGCCTTACAAACCCCAGGCACTGTCAAGGGAAAGCAAGGCAGGACCTTCTCTTTACAAAACCCTTCAGCTGTGGCTTCTTTCTACTTGAAGAGAACAGAGGGAGTCAGCTTCTAAATTTTACTCAATTTTTTTGTGTGTCACACCTAAACCTGTGGGATGTTTATCCATAAACATAGCAAGGAGAGCTATGGCATTTCTACTGGGAACTTGGGCTTATGCCTTTTCAGCCTTGCAGATCTTTATAGCTTGGATTTGTTTACAAGCATCCACAATCAAAGATTTAAAAGAGTAATTTGAATTCACATTACTTCTATTAAAGGAAGTAAACTTTATTTTGGTTTAATTAAATGACTACAGAAATAAACAAACATGGCAATCACCTTAAACTTTAGATTTTTCTAATGTTTCACAGAATCATAGAATGGTAAGGCTGGAAGGGACCTCAAGGATCATCCAGTTCCAACCCCCTGCCATAGGCAGGGACACCTCCCACTAGCACAGGTCACTCAAGGCCTCCTCCAACCTGGCCTTGAACACCTCCAGGGAGGGAGCAGCCACAACCTCCCTGGGCAACCTGTGCCAGTGTCTCACCACCCTCACTGCAAACAACTTCCTCCAACATCTAGTTTGATCCCAAGTGTACACAATCTATAATTTTTTTTCCATCCTTAAACTACAAAATGGGATTTCCAAGGTACTCTTTGAGTTTTCCTTCTGGCCTGGACTATGAACAGAAATGCATGAGGTTTGAGGCATTAATAAAGGCTTTTGTTGGGCTTCAAAGTTTCTCATAAACTTGCTAAAAGTCTATGCTGCTAATGGATGCATCAGAATAGGGATTCTTTGATGCAGATTCAGCAAGGCCAAGTGTAAGGTCCTGCACCTGGGTAGGCACAATGCCAAGCACAACTCGTGTCTGGGTGGGGAATGGCTGAGAGCAGCCCTGAGGAACAGGCCCTGGGGGTGTGGGGTGATGAAAAGCTCCAGATGAGGCTGCAGTGTGAGTGCAGCCCAGACAGCAACTGTGTGCTGGGCTGCAGCAAGAGCAGTGTGGGCAGCAGGGCAAGGCAGGGGATTGTGCCCCTTTGCTCTGCTCTCCTCAGACCCCACCTGCAGTCCTGGGTGCAGTTCTGCTGCACACAGGGCTCCATATCATATGAGTTCTCCATGCTCTACTTGTTTAAAGCCATGGCTCAGCCATACCTGCTCATAATCTGGAGTTTGGAATGCTTCCTGTGTAGTGGGACAGAACCTTTTTGACCTTGGAAACCCTCAACAGATGTGTTGGGAGGGCAGTTGAGAAGCGGAAGGTGCAATCCGGTTTCAAGAGTGCTCAGCTGAAGCTTTTTGATCTCTTTGTGGCGTAACAGTGCCACTGGAGATGGACAGTTCGGGCAGTTGTGGGATTCAGAGTGGCCTGTTTGCCTTCCCCTTGCGAGGGAAGATGAAGTGGGAAAGGTTATCTGTAAAGCAAGCTGGGAAACACTCCAACAGCCAACAACCAGAACCTAGATCCCTATTTGGAATTCAGGTGGGTGCAGTTTAAATTACGTCTGACAGTCTGGCTGCTGATTACTGCCATTTATGAAAATTGTCTTTGTTTTAGTTCTGAAAGATGGAGAAGCAAGTGCTCTGCCTTCAGTTTTCATCTCTGAATAGCTAAAATGTCCCCTTTTCTGATTTCCTCTCTTGACCTTCTCCTCCCACTCATCTCTCTCAACATATATTTAACTACATTCAAATGAACAGTGAGGAAGTAGTTTTCTGTCTGTCTTTCACAGGGTCACAGCACTAAGTGCAGTCCTGAGATTTTGGGAGGAGTTGACTGGTAGAGTTAGTTGGTCAAAGGCTAGATAATATGCCAGCATTACTAGCAGTGCACAAGGAGCCACTTACAGAATCATAGAATGGTAAGGTTNATGTTGGGTGATTCTGTGCTCCACAACCTCCCTGGGCAACCTGTGCCAGTGTCTCACCACCCTCACTGCAAACAACTTCCTCCTAACGTCTTTGATCACGTTGGGTGATTCTGTGCTCCACAACCTCCCTGGAGGTGTTCAGGACCAGGTCAAATGAGTCCTTGAGTAACCTGTACTAGTGGAAGGTGTCCCTGCCTATGACAGGGGCTTGGAACTGGATGATCCTTGAGGTCCCTTCCAACCTTACCATTCTATGATTCTGTGAAAATCTGAGAAACAATTTTATTCTGAGCCAGGCCAAACTGCAATGGGAAATACAAATGCCTGTGTAATGCTCTGGATGCATTGGTTCCAAGTATTTTAACATACCTTTGTTTTCACCTGTATGTTCTTTTCCTTCCTGTCACTGGCTTGCCTATGGCTGTTGCCTGAAATGCTGGTACTGCTGTTAAAATAGGTGTTCCAAGTAGATGGGCACATTGCTTTTTGCTTTGCACTTTGCATTGCATTAATTTTACATTAAAATGCTGATACTGCTACTAAAAGTTTTGATTGCTTGTAAGTCCTATTTACCAGAACAAATATTTCTGCTTAATTTATAAGCGGAGAAGATGCTGGCAAGATACCTGTTCTGTAGTTTTTCATGGTTGTGTTTCTTGTGTGTTCTTTTAAATCAATCTACCAATGTGTTTTCTGAATAACTGGAAGTGTTGCTTTTGGAATAATAACCTTACAGACCTTCAGAAGTTACCCAAAAAAAATCTCCACCCATCACCCTTAGCTTATGCCTAAGGCTGGTTGATAGATTGCCTCTGACCATAAGATGGACTATCTGGAATATCATTTTGTAACCTGAACTGGAAAATTGAAGAGAGCTTGCAGCTGTGTGATGGGAGAGATTGGAAAAAAGCTATTATAGGAATCCTGTTCTGCCCGGATTGCTGCAGGACATGCCCCTCGCTCTTCCTTAGTGAAGTGCTGTATGGAGCACCATTAGAAACAATCACTTTTGTACTAGTGAGAGGTGTTCCTGCCTATGGCAGGGGGTTGGAACTAGACCATCTTTGAGGTCCCTTCCAACCTTACCATTCTATGATTCTATGATTCTAAGGAACATGACTTGTGGAAAAAGCTTTACATCAAGAATGAGCAACTGCAGCAGATCCAAATGCTGTGTAATGTGAGCAAAATACTCACTGTCCTCAGGCACTATTTATGACAGCTGTGATGCTGCATGGAGAAGCATCATGGAGAAGCATCATGGAGGAGTCTTCTTCAAGAATAACCTTTCTCT
>VWZE01005056.1:12698-25342 GCA_013396675.1 Eubucco bourcierii | reverse complement strand
TTTTAAAAAAAACCCTTTTTTGGTTTTTTTTTTTTTTTTTTTTTTTTTTGGTAATCTGGACCAACTGAAATCTGTTGTACAGATTTTTCAGGTGTTTCAAATCCAAGTCTCAGTGGTGCTTATCTATTCATTAAGAAGGGAAGAGCTTGATTACAGTCAGGATCTCGGGTGCTTGGGCTGATATTTAAGGCAACATTTCTTTCTCCTTCCTGATTTTTAAGAGGCTGCTCAATTTGCTGCTGTTTGTAATCCCTAACTGAAGTTTGAGTGTAGCCCTAAATCAGCAGGGCTGGGCTTTCACATGGACAGTGTAAAGTGGGAATTCTGCAGTAACAGTAGCTCTGTCCTGGGAAGATTCCTGCTGGTTTCACTGCCATTTCATGGCATTCTTATTTTGGCCATCGAATCTCACCTCTATAAATCCCAGGTATAATTTAAATCCAATGTGGTTTGGGGAGATTAACAACAGCAGCATTAATTGTAGTGCTCTGGATCATGTATCCTTTGATGCTGTGCAGTGTTAACCATAGCACTAAAGTATTGCAGCTGACCACTTGAACTGCCTTGAAAGATCATTTCAGGTAACAAAACCAGAGGTTTGCTGTGCAAAGATGAGTTGCTCACACACATGAACACTCTGTTCCTTCCCAAAAGAGAACTTATTTGGAGAACTAAATAAGTTCTCTTATTTAGAGAACTTAATAGAGAGCTAGGGCACCACCAGTTTCTCCTATCACATATTGTTGATAATGCCTTGTAGAAAGCTTCCTATTTCTAGACACATACTGTGAATAACCAACTCCAAACTGTTGGAGTGGGTCCAGAGGAGGCCACCAAGATGCTGAGAGGGCTGCAGCAGCTCTGCTGTGAGGACAGGCTGAGAGAGTTGGGGCTCTGCAGCTTGGAGAAGAGAAGGCTTCCAGGAGGCCTTAAAGTAGCCTTCCAGGATCTGAAGGGGGCTCCAGAAAGGCTGTGGAGGGACTATTGAGAAGGTCTTGTAATGACAGGACAAGGGGCAATGGGTTTGAAGTGTCAGAGGGGAGATGGAAAGTGGATATTAGGAAGAAGTTGTTTGCAGTGAGGGTGGTGAGACACTGGCACTGGTTGCCCAGGGAGGTTGTGGCTGCTCCCTCCCTGGAGGGGTTCAAGGCCAGGTTGGAGGAGGCCTTGAGTGACCTGTACTAGTGGGAGGTGTCCCTGCCTATGGCAGGGGGTTGGAACTGGATGATCCTTGAGGTCCCTTCCAGCCTTACCATTCTATGATTCTATGATTCTGTGAACTGGGAGCAGATGAGAAGTTGGGGCTCTGCAGCCTAGAGAAGAGAAGGCTTCCAGGAGACATTAGAGTAACCTTCCAGTATCTGAAGGGGGCTCCAGGAAGGCTGGGGAGGGACTATTGACAAGGTCTGGTAATCATAGTCCTTTTGATTTGCTTTCACTGCTAGAACCTGGGCATTGATATTTACAACCCTTTTGTTTTTCAGCACCTCCCAGATGGCTCTGCCCCAAGCGCACATGCTGAATTTTATCTTCTGCCAGATCCTTGTGAAGTCAGTCGTAGGAAAACAAGAGCAGCTCCTAAAACCACTGACCCTACTTACAATGAAATTGTGAGTACACTCCATTTCCTTCCACCATTTCTTACTGGTTAGATTTTCCTCTCACACTGTTGAAACACAAAAAGCAAGGCAGCATTTAGAGCTGTGGTGCTGAGTATATGATTAAGAAGCAGGAGCATATAATAAGCTGAACCACAACTGGGGACAGTCTTCTGCTTTGCAACTGTCTCAGAATCATAGAATGGTAAGGTTGGAAGGGACCTCAAAGGTCATCCAGTTCCAAATCCCCTGCCATTGGCAGGGACACCTTCCACTAGTACAAGTCACTAAAGGTCATGTCCAGCCTGGCCTTGAACGCCTGCAGGGAGGTTGTGGAGCACAGAAGAGCTCCAGGGAGGTTGTGGAGCACAGAATCACCCAATGTGATCTTTGATCACGTTGGGTGATTCTGTGCTTCACAACCTCCCTGGGCAACCTGTGCCAGTGTCTCACCACCCTCACTGCAAACAGCTTCCTCCTAACATCCAGTCTAAACAAATTCTCAGTATTCTTTTGGCTGAACTGGATTGCTACTGCAGCAAACAACAGGAATTCTTAGACTTGAGTTCAATACTGAGTCAGGAAAGTGGAAATTAAATAACAGGACAAGGTGAAATTGCCTATCTATAATATTTGACATTCTGATAGAAAAGCCCTTAAGCCCCAATCTACTTTAACTCAGATTAATCATAGAATCATAGAATGGTAAGGTTGGAAGGGACCTCAAGGATCATCCAGTTCCAACCCCCTGCCATAGGCAGGGACACCTCCCACTAGCACAGGTCACTCAAGGCCTCCTCCAACCTGGCCTTGAACACCTCCAGGGAGGGAGCAGCCACAACCTCCCTGGGCAACCTGTGCCAGTGTCTCACCACCCTCACTGCAAACAACTTCCTCCTAACATCCAGTCTAAATCTCCCTTCTGCCAGTTCAAACCCATTGCCCCTTGTCCTGGCATTGCAAGACCTTCTCAATAGTCCCTCCCCAGCCTTCCTGGAGCCCCCTTCAGGTACTGGAAGGCTACTCTAAGGTCCCCTCGAAGCCTTCTCTTCTCCAGGCTGCAGAGCCCAAACTCTCTCAGCCTGTCCTCACAGCACAGCTGCTGCAGCCCTCTCAGCATTTTGGTGGCCTCCTCTGGACCTGATCCCACACTTCCATGTCCTTCCTGTGCTGGGGGCTCCAGAACTACACACAGGACTCCATATGGGGTCTGACAAAGCTGCAGAGCCCCAATAGATAATTGAAGCAGCCTCTTCATCTCTCTCTCTTCAGGAAGGTGGTTGGATCATTCACACTGCTCTGTCACACACTATAACCACAGCCACCTGATAGCCAAATGAGGCCAAGCATCACTGCACTGGAGCCTGGGCAGTTTTGAAGGCAGATTCATACAATAACATAAAAAGTGCTAACTGAATGAATTCTGTTATTCATATTTGAAAGCAGACAAGCAAATTGGTTGTCACTGTCCTAAATGATAACAGAATAACAAGCAGCCAAATTATTTTTATGTTCAACTTCTAGCAGTTCACAGACATATATGTATGTAATTATTTCACACACCACTGAAGAGCTCACACCTCTGGGGTGAAAATAAACACTTGCAAGGAGAAACATTTATGGCAGAATGGGAAGTGACCTAAACTATGTTCCTTGGTAAGAGCAGATCAGCTTCAAACAGTAGGTGGGATTGGAGATTATATTTGTTATATATTACAAACCTCCTAGAGATATCAAAGCAATTTGAAAGTGCTCTTTGAGACAACTTTAAAGTAAAAGGCATAGAAAATGTTACCACTCCACCCTGTTTCAGAGATGAGATACAACAAAGCTTAAGTTAGTCAGCTGAGACTGAGGCCTTAGCTTCTAGTTTTCCAGTTCTGGGGGTTTAGTATATTTATTTTCCTACATCCGTTTGATTACAAAATGTATCAGCTCACAGGGATGATTTCCAATGCTTCTGCAAGTAGGCTCCTTGAGTAGTATTCCTGATAACAGCTGAGACAGATTTCCCTCCCTATGGTACTGCAGTGGGATGACAGGAACTAGGCTTTATTTTTTTCTTCTATTCTTTCCTTTTTTCTTTTTCTTTTTTGCAAGCAAAGAGACAGTGGAATGAGTCTAACTGACCTATCTAAAGAGGTCCCATTACATTTTAAAGATCATGGAGCAGATCCTGTTGAAAGCTCTGCTAAGGCAAATGGAAAACAAACCAGAGGTGATTGGTGGTACCCAGCAATGGCTGCACCAAGGGCAGATCTTGCCTGACAAATTTAGTGGCTTTTTATGATGAAATCACAATGACAGTGGACAAGGGAAGGGCAGCTGATGGCATCTACCTGGACCTGACTCAGGCATTTGACTCTGTCCCACATGGTATCCTGGGCACCAAACTGGAAAAACATGGACTGGATGGGTGGAGCACTGCTGGGTAAGGAATTGGCTGGATGGTGGCACACAGAGAGTGGCGATCAAGGGCACAATGTCCACCTGGAGACCAGTGCCAAGTGGTGTCCCTCAGGGGTCAGTGCTGGCACCAGTGCTGTTTGACATCTTTGTCAGTGCCATGGACAGAGGAATCAGTGCAGCCTCAGCAAGTATGCAGATGGCACCAAGCTGTGTGGCACAGTCGACTTGCTAGAGGGCAGGGATCCATCCAGAGGGACCTGCACAGGCTGCAGAGCTGTACCCAGGCCAATCTCATGACATTCAACAAGGCCAAGTGTAAGGTCCTGCACCTGGGTAGGCACAATCCCAAGCACAACTCGTGTCTGGGTGGGGAATGGCTGAGAGCAGCCCTGAGGAACAGGCCCTGGGGGTGTGGGGTGATGAAAAGCTCCAGATGAGGCTGCAGTGTGAGTGCAGCCCAGACAGCAACTGTGTGCTGGGCTGCAGCAAGAGCAGTGTGGGTAGCAGGGCAAGGGAGGGGATTGTGCCCCTTGGCTCTGCTCTCCTCAGAGCCCACCTGCAGTCCTGTGTGCAGTTGTGGAGCCCCCAGCACAGGAAGGACATGGAAGTGTTGGAGTGGGTGCAGAGAAGGCCACCAAGGGCTGCAGCAGCTCTGCTGTGAGGACAGGCTGAGAGAGTTGGGGCTCTGTAGCCTGCAGAAGAGAAGGCTTCCAGGAGACATTAGAGTAGCCTTCCAGGATCTGAAGGGGGCTCCAGGAAGGCTGTGGAGGGACTATTGAGAAGGTCTTGCAATGCCAGGACAAGGGGCAATGGGTTTGAACTGGCAGAAGGGAGATTTAGACTGGATGTTAGGAGGAAGTTGTTTGGAGTGAGGGTGGTGAGACACTGGCACTGGTTGCCCAAGGAGGTTGTGGCTGCTCCCTCCCTGGAGGTGTTGAAGGCCAGGTTGGAGGAGGCCTTGAGTGACCTGTACTAGTGGGAGGTGTCCCTGCCTATGGCAGGGGGTTGGAACTAGATGATCCTTGAGGTCCCTTCCAACCTCACCATTCTATGGTTTAAAGCAAAGAGATATGACTGTATAATAACACTGCTGGTAAGGAATCCAGACTGGACTAAGTGCAGACAGCAATGCTGCAAGGCAATTAACCTTTATAGTCATTATTAGATCAACCTGAATGCAGAGAAATCCAAAACCCTGTCTGCAATCAGATGCTCATCACTGGGAAGAGATTTAATTGTGGCTAAGGATCATTCCAGTGGATGAAAACTTTAATATTCTTTACTCAGAGCTTTTGTCACAGATGCTGCATCTTTTTCAGCGGGAGCTGCTAATCGCGGAGGGGCCATACGGTTCCCCTGAACTTGGACATTACTAACCCAGTGCTTGTGCTGTTAGCAGATCTGTTCTTCCATATGTGATACCATTCTGGATGCTTTTTCTGTCCAAGGCTGGTAGACTGAGGCAGAAGCTGCCCCAGGGAAAAGAAATTACTAAAAATATAAGTCAGCTGTCTCTTAAGTTAGTTACTGTCCAAAAAACTGTGCACAGAAATGTACTAACCGCTTTCGTGAGTCCCTCAGTTTTCATTAAAGCCAAATGGCTCAAAGGAAGCTGAATGTTAATTTCTTTCTGTGTTCAAGACAGAAAATTCTGAAATACACTCCTCTTGGGTATTTTTTGGTTTAGTTTTATACTTTTATGGCTTGTGACTGCCTACAGCAAGTTATCAGCCTTGCAGAAGTGCATTTTATTTTTGATCATCGACCGTGCGTGAGAGTGAAGATGTGAAAGTCCAGGAGGGCTGGCAATAGTATGTCGTAAGCCAAATGCTTTTACAAGCAGTCTTTGCTTCTCCTGTTCCATTATTTGAGGGATTTGTTGCATTCAGACTTGTATACTACTACCCTAAAAAAATGATGGTTGAGAAGAAGAGGATAAAGAGCTCAGAAAAATGGAATGCAGTGTAGAGGATAACAGACCTGCTTATAGATGGCTGGTAGGAATAAATCAAAATTACTTCAGGAGTCCCAGAGGAGTTTAGCAAAAAACCTAAGAAAGTTAAAAAATTGAAAAGAATTCTGAATTCTTTAAGCTGTTGCTAAGAAAATTCACAATGACCTAAGTAAGTGCAGTGAGATCTTACCTCTATGTGTAACATTTGCACTGAGACATGCTCCAAGGTCTCAGTTGTCTTTAGTTTGTCTCCCAAGTGTTTGCACATATGTGCACCCATGAAATGAGCAAACCTCCAAGGCAAGGCAGAGTGTCTACTGCCATAATGCAGCCAAAACTAGGAGGAAAACTCTCCGCACTACCCTTGGGGTGCAGCCAAGTGTAAGCAGATCTTCCTAGGCCTTCACTTAGTCTGCTGCTGTTAGTGCAGCTGCCCTCAGAGCAGAGGGCACCCTGTCCTGCAACATTCAGAATAGTTCCAGCAATCCTGCTGCAGGAGCAGGAGGAGAGCGCACCAGGATCCACATCCTCCCTCCAGTACCATGCACCAAAGCTAATTTGGCACAATCCCAAGCACAACTCCAGGCTGGGTGGGGAATGGCTGAGAGCAGCCCTGAGGAACAGGCCCTGGGGGTCTGGGGTGATGAAAAGCTCAACCTGAGGCTGCAGCGTGAGTGCAGCCCAGACAGCAACTGTGTGCTGGGCTGCAGCAAGAGCAGTGTGGGCAGCAGGGCAAGGGAGGGGATTGTGCCCCTTTACTCTGCTCTCCTCAGAGCCCACCTGGAGTCCTGAGTGCAGTTCTGGAGCCCCCAGCACAGGAAGGACATGGAAGTGTTGGAGCCAGTCCAGAGGAGGCCATGAAGATGCTGAGAGGGATGCAGCAGCTGTGCTGTGAGGACAGGCTGAGAGAGTTGGGGCTCTGCAGCCTGGAGAAGAGAAGGCTTCCAGGAGACCTTAGAGTAGCCTTCCAGTATCTGAAGGGGGCTCCAGGAAGGCTGTGGAGGGACTATTGAGAAGGTCTTGGAATGCCAGGCCAAGGGGCAATGGGTTTGAACTGGCAGAGTGGAGACTGAAAGTGGCTGTTAGGAGGAAGTTGTTTGCAGTGAGGGTGGTGAGACACTGGCACAGGTTGCCCAGGGAGGTTGTAGTGCACAGAAGGGACCTCAAAGCTCATCCAGTTCCAACCACCTGCCATAAGCAGGGACACCTCCCACTAGTGAGAGTAAGATTCACTCACGGTAAGAGCTCTCTAGTAAAAGCCAGCTCTAAAGAGTGAACAGGACAGTTCTTTCCCCCACAACCCGTGGCACTTCACCCCCACAGCCCCAATTATCCCCATACACCAGAGCTCGCTGTCCTGTCCTTTGGTGCTTGTTGGCAGAGCACCCTGATGCCCTGCCCCACTCTGACATCCCTGCAGCTTGCAGTCTGGACAGAATCGTTCTGTAGTCCCACAGGGGCAGCCCAGGCCAGCTGGAGTTGTCTGGATGTTTTGTGCCCCCTGGGTTCAGCTATGAAATTCAGGCCACCTTTTTCTTGCCACTCAGCACACAGAACATTGCTGAGGCTGACCCTTTGTAAACTTTTGTCTCTGAAGGACTTCCATGTCCATTTCTGCTTCTTGTAACTGTAGGTGCAGAGAGTGCAGCCTGCAGAGATCCAAGCTAGAGGGGGGTCAGTCTGGTTTTCTTAGCTCAGCAGTGCAATAGGCTGCATTCAGACTACACAGTAAACCCAAGTAGGGCACATGGCAATCGCCTTTGAGGCAGCTTCCCATTCTCCTGAAGTGACAGTCTACCACTGCATCTGCTTTTTAAACTGTACAGAAAGATTAAAATTTAAAGCAAATAACATTTCCAGCCATACAATTTTTAGTTTAAATGTACTTCTCTTAACAAAGCTTTTCCTTTCAGGTCTTGAAACTAGCTGAGAGCATGCTTACACATTTTATCAACCCACACACAGTTCACTCAGCAGTTTTTGATTAATGCAGAGACTGCAATACAGGGATCTGTCCTGAATGCAATTCATCTTTGTCAGCCTATCAATCCAGATTGTTGAAGTTTTTCTTTTCCCTAAATTCAGAAAACAGAATCATAGAATGGGAAGGTTGGAAGGGACCTCAAGGATCACCCAGTTCCAACCCTCTGCCATACGCAGGGACACCTCCCACTACTACAGGTCACTCAAGGCCTCATCCAGCCTGGCCTTGAACACCTCCAGGGAGGTTGTGGAGCACAGAATCACCCAATGTGATCATATATTTACATTGGGTGATTCTGTGCTCCACAACCTCCCTGGGCAACCTGTGCCAGTGTCTCACCACCCTCACTGCAGACAACTTCCTCCTAACATCCAGTTTCAGTCTCCCCTCTGACACTTCAAGCCCATTCCCCTTATCCTGGCATTGCAAGACCTTCTCAATAGTCCCTCCACAGCCTTCCTGGAACCCCCTTTCAGATCCTGGAAGGCTACTCTAAGGTCTCCTGGAAGCCTTCTCCTCTCCAGGCTGCAGAGCCTCAACTCTCTCAGCCTGTACTCACAGCACAGCTGCTGCAGCCCTCACAGTATTATCCTTGTGGTCTCCTCTGGACCTGCTCCAACACTTCCATGTCTTTCCTGTGCTGGGGGCTCCACAACTGCACACAGGACTGCAGGTGGGCTCTGAGGAGAGCAGAGCCAAGGGGCACAATCCCCTCCCTTGCCCTGCTGCCCACACTGCTCTTGCTGCAGCCCAGCACACAGTTGCTGTCTGGGTTGCACTCACGCTGCAGCCTCATCTGGAGCTTTTCATCACCTCACACCCCCAGGGCCTGTTCCTCAGGGCTGCTCTCAGCCATTCCCCACCCAGCTTGCAGTGGTGCTTGGGATTGTGCCTACCCAGGTGCAGGACCTTACACTTGGCCTTGTTGAATGTCATGAGGTTGGCCTGGGCACAGCTCTGCAGCCTGTCCAGGTCCCTCTGGATGGATCCCTGCCCTCCAGCAAGTCGACTGTGCCACACAGCTTGGTGCCAGCTGCACACTTGCTGAGCCTGCACTGATTCCTCTGTCCATGTCACTGACAAAGATGTTAAACAGCACTGGTGCCAGCACTGACCCCTGAGGGAGCCACTTACCACTGGTCTCCAGGTGGACATTGTGCCCTTGATGACTACTCTCTGTGTGCCACCATCCAGCCAATTCCTTACCCAGCAGTGCTCCACACATCAAGTCCATGTTTTTCCAGTTTGGTGCCCAGGATGTCCTGTGGGACAGAGTCAAATGCCTTACTCAGGTCCAGGTAGATGCCATCAGTTGCCCTTCCCTTGTCCACTGTCGCTGTGACTTCATCACTAAAAGATACCAAATTTGTCAGGCAAGATCTGCCCTTGGTGCAGCCATTGCTGGGTACCACCAATAACCTCTGCTTTGTTTGCCATTTGCCTTTTATAGACATGTAAATATTATAATAATCTGTGCCATTACAGAGTTACCTGTCTTAGGTTTTCATGCCTCTGTCTGTGATGAGTAGCCTGTGTCTGACTCTGCTCTGCTAAGTCAACCACACTGCCATGCCTTGGTGACCTTCATGGAGGAGCTTCTGTTTCTTCACATTTAAGTTCAAAATTCTGCCTATATTAGAGCTGCAGTTTGCACAGGGGAAATGAGTTGCATCTGTTTTTCTCTCAAGCATTACACAACACCTTTCAGATATGTTTGCAAAAGCTTGGTAACCAAATTTCACAGCCCTAAGGTGGCAGAGTCACTGTTACATGAACTATGTAAGGTCAAATATACTTCTGAGATCATTCATTTAGTGAAGTGAATTTTCCTCCTGGTTAGGAGTTTGTAATTCTGGAGGGCAGTTTAAGGCAATAATTACTGAGCTGTAATCATCAACCTGAATGCTGTAGTGCAGTAAGTGTTCAGTCTGCTAAATAAACTCACAATTCTGTGTGTGTTTTTTTCTCCCTGCTCCACTGTCTGTTGTTTCAGGTGGTGTATGACAAAGTCACGGAGCTCAAAGGCCGTGTACTGAAACTCGTTGTGAAAAGCAAAGGAACATTTGTGGGAGCTGTCAACATTCAACTCAGCTGTGTCCAGTTGAATGAAGAAAAGTGGTATCCACTGGGAAACAGCATCATTTAAATCATGCAATGATAGAATGGTAAGGTTGGAAGGGACCTCAAAGATCATCTAGTTCCAACCCCCTGCCATAGGCAGGGACACCTCCCACTAGCACAGGTCACTCAAGGCCTCCTCCAACCTGGCCTTGAACACCTCCAGGGAGGGAGCAGACAAAACCTCCCTGGGCAACCTGTGCCAGTGTCTCACCATCCTCACTGCAAACAACTTCCTCCTCACACCTAGTCTAAATCTTCCCTCTGCCAGTTCAANGCTGCAGCCCTCTCAGTATCATCCTTGTGGCCTCCTCTGGACCTGCTTCAACACTTCCATGTCCTTCCTGTGCTGGGGGCTCCACAACTGCACACAGGACTGCAGGTGGGCTCTGAGGAGAGCAGAGCCAAGGGGCACAATCCCCTCCCTTGCCCTGCTGCCCATACTGCTCTTGCTGCAGCCCAGTACACAGTTGCTGTCTGGACTGCATGCACATACTGCAGCCTCATCTGGAGCTTTTTGTCAACCCAGACCCCAAGGTCCTTTTCCTCATGGATGCTCTCAGCCATTCACCACCCAGCCTGTCTGAAATAGTTCAAGTAGCTGTCCTCTAATATTTCTTTCCCCTTTTCACAGGGCACCATTTATCTCAGAATCACAGAATCACAGAATATCAGGGGCTGGAAGATGATCGAGGGGTTTGAATGGGTTTGAAGCGGCAGAGGGGAGATTGAAAGTGGATGTGAGAAGGAAGTTGTTTGCAGTGAGGGTGGTGAGACACTGGCACAGGTTGCCCAGGGAGGTTGTGGAGCACAGAAGCACCCAACGTGATCAAAATCACGTTGGGTGATTCTGTGCTCCACAACCTCCCTGGAGATGTTCAAGGCCAGGTTGGACAAGGCCTTGAGTGACCTGAACTAGTGGGAGGTGTCCCTGCCTATGGCAGGGGGTTGGAACTGGATGAACCTTGAGGTCCTTTCCAACCTTACCATTCTATGATTCTGTGACCTTGAAAGATCATCTAGTCTAAACCCCCTGCAGAGCAGGACCAGGACCACTTTTCTTTTCTCCCTCCTTTCCTCTCCATCTTCTTCCTTTCCCCCCATCCTCTTCTTTTCATCTCCATCCTTTTCCTCTCCATCTCCCTTTTTTCTGCACCACCTCCCCTTTTCCACCATCCCTGCCCCTCTCCCAGCCCACACGGCATTTTCCATTTTTCCCCCCAAACCCAGAGCACCTGAGTGCTGTTGGAGTCTCCTCCCACCCCAGGTGTCACCACTCTGCCCTTCCCACCCACTTCCCTTTTTAGTGACACCCAGGAGGGGCAGGAGGCCTGAATTGTGCCTAACAGGGCAGAGGGATCCTCCTCATCACCACTGGTGAGTGCCCCTGGTGCACACTGGGTGAATGGTGGAGGGGATCTAAAGGCTGGGGGGCCTGGTGGCCCCCCAGCTAGGCAGGATAAAGACTTGCTGGTCACTCTAACATCACTCATGGGTGCTGGCTAGACCTCCTTTCTTAGGCTGAGCTCCTCTATGATCATCTGCTTCTTTCTGCTCACTCATGGTTAGCTGAAGTAGTTGATAGAACTGGAAGCTCATGGGTGGGTAGTGTTGTGTTGTCATAGAATTGTTTTGGTTGGAGAAGCTCTCCAAGGTCATCAAGCCCAACCTTCAAACCAACACCACCGTGGCCATTAAACCATGTCCCAAAGTGCCATGGCCACACACTGCTTGAACACCTCTAGGGATGGTGACTCCACCGCCTCCCTGGGCAGCCTGTTCCAGTGCCTGACTGCTCTTGCAGCAAAGAAATTGTTCTTCATGTCCAACCTAAACCTCCCTTGGCACAATTTCAGGCTGTTTTTTCTCATTCTATAACCTGATACAACAGCCTGAAAATTGTATATCGAGACATAAGCAACACCTGTATAAGTGTGCACCTACCACTGGAGCAACCCCACGGGCACTTCCACCAGACCACCACCACTGGAGCACCCCCATGGGCACTTCCACCAGACCACCACCACCGGAGTACCCCCACCAGCACTTTCACCAGACCACCACCACTGGAGCACCCCCATGGGCACTTCCACCAGACCACCACCACCGGAGTACCCCCACCAGCACTTTCACCAGACCACCACCACTGGAGCACCCCCATGGGCACTTCCACCAGACCACCACCACCGGAGTACCCCCACCAGCACTTTCACCAGACCACCACCACTGGAGCACCCCCATGGGCACTTCCACCAGACCACCACCACCGGAGTACCCCCACCAGCACTTTCACCAGACCACCACCACTGGAGCACCCCCATGGGCACTTCCACCAGACCACCACCACCGGAGTACCCCCACCAGCACTTTCACCAGACCACCACCACTGGAGCACCCCCATGGGCACTTCCACCAGACCACCACCACCGGAGTACCCCCACCAGCACTTTCACCAGACCACCACCACTGGAGCACCCCCATGGGCACTTCCACCAGACCACCACCACCGGAGTACCCCCACCAGCACTTTCACCAGACCACCACCACTGGAGCACCCCCATGGGCACTTCCACCAGACCAC
>VWZE01005054.1:43026-134000 GCA_013396675.1 Eubucco bourcierii | reverse complement strand
AGTGTGGGGGGGTGGGGAACTCCCAAACCTTTACAGTATGCATGACCTGTTCACTCTTTATTTTCTTGACAGCAATAAAACTTCATTGCAAATATTTTTTTTCTTTAAAAAACAAGATCCATTATGTATATCAAATGTATCAGATGCGCTGACTTGATTATGCTTTTTAGACATGTGGCCATAAACAGTTTGTTATTTCAAATGTGTTTGAATTTACTTTTCTACTGCCCAAGAGTTCCCGGGCACTACAGAAATATAATAAATGCAAAAAACAAAAACCAAAAACAAACCAACACCAAATCGCTATCCCTATTACATTGAGGGTTCTAATTCAGAAGAGAAAATTTCCACTTTTCAAAAGGAAGACCAAAATACATGTCCAGTAAGGATAAACTTGCTACAAGAAAGATAGCATAACATGAATCTAGCATAACATGAATCAAGAAGTACTGCCCAATGCTCCTGCTCTAATAGTTTTGGATTTTCCTAGTAGCAGTAGTAGAAGAATTTGATCAAAAAAAATCTTGGCCTGTGTCTTAAGACCAGTAAAACCAAAAGAAATCTGAACGCCTTACCAGTTAGAGCAGAAATATTTGTTTCGTCAAGTGTCATAGCATTCTTGTAGCACATTAAAGCTTCTTTCACTTTCCCTTGTAAAATCATTTGGTAGCCAAGTTCAGTAGCAATTTCTGAATTGTCTGGCGCCAGGTCAGCTGCTCTTTCAACTAAGGTTTGTGTATGTTGAAGGATGAGCTGGTTACGGCCACACTAATGGTAGGAAAAATAAATATTATTCAGAACTAGAAAAACACACTGAAAACTGATGTAGCAGTTTAAACAACAGCATCTCAAATAAGACTAATATAACCTATGATAATTCTATTAAAAAAAATGTAACATTAAATTGTGCCTGATCCGAACAAAAGTATACAATAAGGAATAGTTGATAGTCACTTTGAATACTATGAAAAATGCAAAGGCCTTCATTTCAAGGCTACGTGACTGTCGCTTTCCTGTATTAAGAATAAAGTGAGTGGACAGTTTGCATTTTCACTGGAAACTGATTTCTCATTTAAAAACAAGCAGTAACAGTATTTTTTTGAATGAGACAGCTTCAGTATTGTAATTCACACTGAAAGAAAAACTTTTAAAATGTTGTTACCAAAGGCTTCACAGAGTAATTTATTTCAATTGCCTGCTACCTTTTATTTTTCAGTAGACTTCTAACACCTGCCCACTAGAAAATAAAACAGGATATATAGATAGTTGTATGTTGCTTGAGAAAAAAAAAAGCATACTTACTGTTCTACTGAAAGCTAAAGCCATTTTACAGAAGAGCTGTGAATTACGTGGTTCTAACCTGTTCAGTGCTTTAATTAAGTCTCCCAGTCTTGCAGAAGCCTTGGAGAAAAAGGAGTAATGTAATAAGTAATAGAAAGAACGAACAGATTTAAGTAAAAACTTCTCATGTATTTTATCATGTAATAATCTCTTCAAACTTAAATTCAGAAGTTGTCAGGACTAGGAGTTAGATTTGGAATTCCCAGGAAAATACTTTGGTACAGTAAAGTGACAATAAAGTAGATCCTGTGTTCTCTATACATGCTCTAAAAAAATGGAAGACTTGAGTTGAATCTGATATGAAAGAAGAGTCTCATAAAACAAAGTACTATGATCTGTAAATCTTGCTCAGGTTTCAGTGTGATAAACATATGCACACTCAAAACCAAAGCACTTCCAGCTGCTCCCACTTTTAACATCACAGATTTTCTAACCATGTAAGACACTTCACATATATGTGGGGTTACAATAACAAGGTACAAAGGGTTTTCTTTTAATATGATTTTAGATGTAGACACTTGGATCATATATAATCTTATCATGTTTTTTTTTCCTAGACATGGGTCTTAGTAACACATGACATTTTACTCCAGAATATTTTGTTTACAGTTTCCCATGTCCAGCAAGTTTCATTCCTGGATAGCTTTGCTGAATTGGAGATTGCAATTGTTACTATTTCCTATGAATCTGCATAAGTGAGACTTAAATGTGATTATAAATACACTAATGACTGAGCAGTTCTTTGCAATAACTAAAAATGCATTAAAAAACCTAAAACACCTTTCCTTTCAGAACTGGGAAAAAATTCCAAAGAACACTGAAAACACTTTACTTGTTTTTATAAACGTCCCCTTACGTTACACTAGCATTTTTTTGCTTATTGAGAATAAATTTTTTTTTTTGTATCTTTACCATTTTTGGTGACAATTTAGATACTGTATTTAAAAATGTCCTGAAAACATATACAAGTACTACATGTACTAAGTACAGGCACAGATCCCTGTGTAGAGAAGGAACTTGGCAGCAGAGTAAGAGAATTGTTAGGAGTGTAAAAAACTTACTCTCAGTAACTGGCAAAAAAGGGTTAAGTGACTACAGCACCCTACCAAAAAGTTATCAGCACCAGACCTTCCCTTATTTCAATTAATAAAATACTTTAATGGAAAGCTTACTATATCTTTTGGATTTACCAAAACAGTATTTAAACAACAGGAGATTGCTTTGATGATTCAAATCAACCTAATTTAACTTTTAAGAAGAGACTTCTCTTTGTTTGATTCTTGTTCTTTAGAAAGATAAAGGTAAAAAATTACACTGGTATCCCTTGGATCCTGAAACACCACAACAATAAGCTAAAGCAATCATTTAAGCCAGAACAGGTGAATATACCTCTTCCTGCAGATCATTAGTGTACTGCAGGACCAGGAAAAGCATATGAGGAGAAGACCTAAAGAAGACACTGCATGTGGCATTTAGTCACTGCAAAGGCTGTGTTATGTTCAACCACCTGCTAATAAAAAAGACTCACCTCTGATATATTTCCTTCTCTGCACAGGTAATGTAAGGCCTCCATTCTTAAGGCTTCTAAATTGAAGGTATCTTTCTGCAATAGTCTAAAGACAAATGAAAGGTGAATATACAAAAAGCAAACCAAAACCTTGGTTCATTGATGTTTTACCCTAGAAGGGGAAAAAATAACTTGTATTGCACAGGTGCTTAACGTGGATGAAAGCACAACTTTGTTGCTTCCTGACTATCTCAAAAAGATGCTCATCCACCTCCAACAGATACATGTATTGATGTAGTAGTAGCCTCACTAAACTTCCAGGCTGTACTCTAATAGAACTTAATTTACTTTAAATTTATTTACTTAAAAAGCTGGTTTTAGCTAATTCAAACTTACGACAAATTAACGGAAACCTATCTACTTTTGTTTCAAATTTTCTTACAGTGTAAACACAGCAAGAATACAATTAGTGGCACACTACTTCATACTCAACCTATGTGCTGTTTCAACTGCCTGCTCCCAGTCCTGCAAGGCTAGTTGCAGTTTCATTTTCTTTATCAAAGCAGGAATGAAGTTTGGAAAGTTTGCAATGATCTGGTTTGCAGTTTCCAGGGCTCCTGAATAATTCTGTCGGACCTCAAAATACTGTACCTAATAGAAGGAAGAGAAGTTACATCAAAAGCCTGTACACTCACACAGGTGAGATGATTCAGAAGCTTTTCCATATAGAAACCAGGAAAGAGAGACAGCAAGATAAAAATCATTACTTCAAGAGAAAAAGCATGTAATTTTAACACACTTCAAAAAAATAAAGACATACAGGAAGAAATAGCTACAAGCTCAGTTCATAAAAAAAACAGTTGGAAATTGTATTTAGTGAAGTAATATCCCACTGCTGCAATGTTTATACTAGAGAATCATCCAACAAGAACGCTGCAGAAATTGTTTTGTATATGCTAACAGTCTACCATTACTGCAAAGCAGGCATGCTTCTGTCAATCTACAAAGAAAGCGAGAACCCTAACAAACCTTAGCTACTTGTTAAAATCAACTACAAATTGTTTTAAATGGGTTGTCTACTGTAGGAAAGAGAAGCGTCAGCATATTTTTATTGTGCTGGTAATCAGTTTGTGCAATATATGTTCTATATTCCTTACACAATTTCAGAAAGAATTTCAAACATGATTTCTGCTAAAGCCTAGACTTCTTTGAACAAAAAAGTATGACTAAGCTGTATTCCCATTCCTTAGACAATCTCACTTACAGACAACTCTTCTCAGCATCTCTCTAATCACTTCATAAGACTAACATGACATTCAGGAAGCATTAAACTCATAAACTTACTTTACCAAGCAGAGCAAAAATATCATTGCCTTCCTGCAGTGCTTCATCAAAATATTTCACAGCTTTTTTAATGTGACTTTCTTTCCCACAGGAGATATCAAGCCAAGCTTTCAAAATTAACCCCTGTAAACAAGATGGAAATTTGAATGCTTCACTAATTAGGTGGTAAAAGAGGTGTACTAGATACAGTATCATGTAAAAATAACCCAAAAAAAAAAAATAGATTAAAAAATTCCCAAACAATTCAAATTAAGTTTTCAGAAGCTTCTTTAAAGATTGCAGTGAATGTTGATGCCTGTATAGAAAAGCAGAAGACATTAATTTAAAAATGTGTATGTTTAATGTAGTAATTACTCAGTGAAACCCTAGGCAAATTTTGCCTTTAACAGCTTCTGAAAACGTAAATCTCTGATCCTCAGGGTATTTTTGAATTTTCACATTCAGAACAGATGTCTCCTCCTCTAGTAAGACTGTTGATTTTTTTTTTTTCCTAGGAATTATTATGCTCAAGATCAAGTAGCAAACTATCATAACTTCATATTATTTCCATTGGTAAATGCAGACTTCTCATTTATTAAGTGAAAACAACTACTTAGCTGACCAAAAAAAAAAATCATTATGGGAATTCTACCTGGCCCTGTTAAATCAATTTACTACACTAAGAATGAAAATATTAGAACACTAAACAATTAAAAGGAAACGCCAAATAGCACAGATATAATAAATCTAGCTACACAGTATACGCATTAACTATTGATATTTTACAGAAGGAAAAAGTTACCTCTTTACAACCACCAGAAGCTTTGATCATTCTATCAACATATTCACGGGCTTTGTCCTCACGACCCAGATGCCACAAAAACAAGCCAGCAAAGTACAGAGCCTGCTGTCCTGCTGTTTTACGTTGCTCCTTCATTTTTGCATCCAACTCCAGAATAGCATCTCGATCTGAAAAGAATTTATTCAGAGCTTTTGTGGATAGCAGCAAATATTACAAAAGAGCAGCACATAAGTCAAAGGCTCCCAAAGCAAATGTTATTTTCTGTATTATACACTGACAGACACACAGACATTTACTCCCAGTTAAAAATTTTATTAAGGTAAAGACCTAGAAGGCAGAAAAGGGTTCTCATCAACATGGTTATTTGTGCAAGAATATTACATGTTAATCCTTAAGTTTGTAGCTGAGATCAAATGGACAAATGGAAATCTGACAGTAAAGGCTCACACAACACTGTCTTTTACCCACATTGATTTCTGGTCCTTTTCTAGTAAACCATTACTTTCACAAATAGTCTTGAAACACATGATTTTGCTGCCCTCAAGTATTAATCCTCAGAGATTCAAGTAAGAGTGTCGTCATTAATCAGAGCTGTCTCACATCACACTGCTGAACAAAACTGTCAGCTGCAGTTATAACTCTGCACAGTAAGGAAGTGCGACAGGTTAGTAACAATTCATTTTACCTGATAAACAAACTGTGGTTTAAGGAATACAATTCTTAGCACAGTGACCCCTGTTTTTAGATTGAAGAAATGAGTAATAACATTCACAAAATTCTTTTCTCCATTTCTAGGGTCAGGCTAACGTCAAAGACGGAAATGATGCGGCTTTAACGACTTCTGAAACCACAGTTCTGCTCAAAGTGCAAATATCAGAAAATAGTAAACAATGGTCACAAGCAGCTTGATTTATTGTTTTTCCACAGAAGATGCTTTCTTCATGGTAGAGAGATCAGATTTGGGTTTTTTTAGTGTTTTATTTTAACATGCATTCTTACTTTTCACAGTTTTGTGTTTAGGTATTTTTGTTTACAATTATGGTGTACTCAGTTCAGCACTAGATACTACGTCAAATGCAAAGCTGCACTATACCTTTTTAAATTAGGTAGAATTAGTATACAACTCTCAGATCTTCACTCAGAGTTGTTTAAAACATGAAGCAGTATTCTCTTTAATGACCATACCTGGATTAGGGCTCTTTTTATGGGCATATATCAGAGCCATCATTGCACAAAGTGACACTTCCTGTTTGTTTTTAATAGACTCCAACTGTCGAATACCCTCTTGGATGTCACCTAGTGAAAACAAGCACAGAATAGGCTATAACACTATTTCAAGACAAAGCATATCAGCAGAAAACCTCAATCTGACTTAAAATTTTCCCTCTATTTTTTCTTTTGTGTTTTTGATAATGCTTTCTTCCTACCTTTCTTCATTATTCACACATCCATTTTCACTTGTTTGTGCAAGTCTTTTAAACAGACAAGAAAGAAAAAAAGCATCTCAATGCAGAAAACTTGAAAGGACTTATGTGCTAGTTCTGTCAAGTGACATTAAGATAAAAACATCTCTATTATTTGTTTTATACAGAGCATTGAGTAACTCCTTCTGCTCCTATTTCTTTATACAGCCAGGTTTTTTGACTTCCCCCCACTCCCCCACCCCCGCCCCGGGAATCTTTTGAACATCAACAGAAAAAGACAGTATCTTGAAAAACGGGAATGCAAAACTGTAAAACAAACAAAAGTCAGAGAGTCTGGTAAGAGATACGCCACCTCAAAATCTTTTAAATTCTTCCTAGCTCACTGTCACGGTCCTCCCAGACTTCGGTTTAATTGTATTTTGTGACTTTCTTAAAACAAAGGATGGGTTCAGCTAAATGAACTTTCCAAAACAGTTTAATGTACACAAAGATGCTCCCAATAGGTATTAGCTGTAAGCTCCTCTGAGACAGAAGGATACAACAAAGCCAGATATAGATGTATTGAAGGGAAGAGATATTAGCTGGAACCAGCTAATTTATTGTTGCGATACAATGCAACAGGCATTTGGGTTGGCACAAATTCCCTCCAAGGAATCCATTTATTTGGCCTACATTAATGTAACCAGTGGGAAAAAAAACCCGCAACAAAACAAAACAACAGAAATCCAGACAAACAAAAAGCAACAAAACAATTTTCACTTTAGCACTATGTGGTCTAGATCAGCATATTTCAAACGAAGAGGGGGAAGAGGCAGCGGGTCGGGAGTGAGGGGGTAGAAAAGGCAGTGGAAGAGCACAAGAATGGTAACCTTCTCACCACGGAAGCACTCAGACTCACTAAAGTTATTTTATTTCCGTGCAGTAGATTAAGGACTCATGTTTGGGGCAGAAGGACTATCAGCGTCTTGGGAAAGCGGCGGAGGGACTGGACATAACGGGCTTCCCAGCCCCGCATTACCTGCCCTCAGGGCGCCGTATGCCCGATAGAAAAGGTACACTGGATCACTGCCCAGCCGCCCCAGAGCCTCATCCGCCGCATCTCGGACGTGTTGGAAGTAGCCTTCTTGGCAATAATAACTGAGCAAGGCCTGCGAGAAAGACAGCCTCAATTTACTCGTGCAAACGCTTCACACCGGAACGACAGGAGCCCTCCTGCCCCAGGCTCCATCCCGTCGGCAGCAGCCCCACACCGGCAGAGAGGCCAGAAGGGGCAGCACCCACCTGCTGCACCTCCGCGTCCATCGTTGCTAGCCAGCACCTCTGACGATGTGCCGCCGGAAGGGACAAAGATAGCCCGGCAGCACGCTGCCATTGGCTAGCCAGAAGGAGCGCTCACTGCCATTGGCTTAGAGGGAAAGGGGGCAGGAGAGACACGGGAAGCAAACCTGAGGAAGCCGCCTGCGCGTGTCTGGCGGCCGTGGGATATGGGGGCGGGGCTAACCGGACGGGGAGTGTCGCAGCGCTGGGGGTTAGGCTGATACGCGTGAGTGCAGTTTGGGGTTCGATCGCGGGTTTGAGCGCTGCGGGGAACGCTTTAGGAGTTTGCTTGTTTTCTTGCGGCTTTTTTTGGCTGGACATGTGACTAAGTGGCCCACATCTCCACATGAAATGAACAGTTTCAGAAATTCACTGAAGTATTTGGTCAGAGAATAGCCGGCAGCCCCACTTCACGGCTGCATTTTTCTATGTCAGAAAAATAGCTTCTAGTGGTGATTGCAGGAACATTCTTAAAAATTCCTGAGAAAAAGACCCCGAGGAAAGACCAACGGTTTTTTAATCTGACAATGATTCACCCTTTTTGTAAATGCACTTGAATACAAGAAGTTCTGTAGCCTGTTGGTGAATCCTGGTTAGTAAAAATAAAGTGGTTTTCATAGTCTTAAGTTGGTGAATGTCATGTATTCAGTATTATTTTCAATCCTCGTTTTCTGTTTGTATGAAAGCTCGGTTCTCATGCCTAAAAACGCTCGGAGTCTCCTGGGACACTCACGACAGCTCCAGTATTGGACAGTTGAGACTCTATGATATGGAGCTGCTGTCATGAATTTACTCAGGCCCACTACAACTGCTACATGCAGAATTACCAAGCTTAATGTCTAATACAGATGTAGAAATTTCTGGCTGGTACCGAGCAGGCAAGTCTCAAGGATTTGCGTATGTGCAATAACAGTGTAGCTGGCTATAAAGGTTTTCAATATACTCTCATTCTGTAGTTTTAGACCTATACCTTTTTTTTTTTTTTTTAATATAAATGTCAAATAATAAAGACAAAAGGAACATACAATAAAAAATTGTAATCTTTATTATTTTGGCGCATTAATTATGTTCATTAGCATCAAGTAGGGTAATAGTAGCATTTTCCTGCATGCAGTTCACTAATACAGTATTAGTCAATAATTTTAATAAAAGTAATCTATACTGAATTTTCCTGCGTAAGAAACATAAAATGTCCCGATGTGTTGGATTATACAATGTTGCTACTTTCTCTTTGTGAAAAAGTACTGTGGACCCAAGATAACATCTAGAACTGTGCTAGTGCAGCATGAAACAAACAAAAAATCTGTGAGTAAATATAAGAAAATTTTGATTAAAGATTCTGTGAAAGAAAGGTTGTATTTGAAAACGTATGATGCAGGCACTGCTTAGACATTCAATTTGAACTTTACACCATTTGCCAACTGCAAAGAAAACTTAAGGTTTTTCTGAAGTAAAATATGAACTTATTTTGAAGAAGTTATTGACATGTTTGCAAATGTTGTAAAAAATAAGAACCTACAGCTATCCATTCACTTAGTTATACCTTGTTCTCTGAAGTTCTTCTGTGAAAAAGTGCTATGGACAGAAAGTAAGAAAAAGGATGTGACATCAACCTGAAGATAAAATTCAGTTCTTGTTTTATGTACATAATGCCAAAAAAGAAAATAAAATGATTTTTACAGTATTTATATTTGTTTATAAAATTCTAACATTATTTTCAACAGGTTGAGTAGTTTTCAACATGTCTGTACATTTTGGATATACACTGTATGCTTCTCACTGAAAATTAAAGAATGTAAAACAAATAAGCTCCTAAATAGCTGCAAAATATTGCTTAATGGTATGGAGGACTGAGGTCTTGTTGAGTAGTTCATTTAGCTCTGACTTATGGCTTCCCGTACTTAAGAATCCTGGACGGTCAAAGGAATAGCAGCATAGGCAATATAAACATGCATTGGTAGCATCCAAACTATCTATAATGGTAGATAATACATAATTTTACCTGTTGAATGCTTGCACACTACACTTATTGTGGTACATATTTGATGCAATAAATGTGCTAAGGTCATTATCTGTTTGCTCAAACATGCACCACAGGTTAAAAATTACTATTTACATAGCAGAAGGTTTTCATTAACACGTACAATAACAGCAACCTTACTGAGAGCTGAAGATGGCTAAACAATACTGGAGGATATAGCAGAAAAACTTTATAACGGGCTCTTTTTGATCAATTTGGAGGGCTGAGGCAGATTCATGTACTATTTGTATGCAGAAAGGTATTTGACGAAGACATAGTCTGTGACTCCAGACCCAGAAAGAAGTTCACACTTTGTGAAATTTAATCAGCTGTGCAAAAAATAACCTGTCTCTACTGTTCTTGTGAGTTATAGGGGACTTCACCGGCATACCAAGACTCGTTTGGACGTAATGCAACCTGTCTCTACTGTTCTTGTGAGTTATAGGGGACTTCACCGGCATACCAATCTTGTTTGGACATAATGCAACATGAATACATTAATTAAGCACCTCAGAATCTGTTATTCCTTTCCAGAAACACTGTGCTAAAAAAATTTTGTTGTTCTTCATGACTTAATGTTATTTTCATGCATGATCTATAAGTGCAGCATGCCTTCATGCAAATCATTTCTGTGTGTATATTAGTCGTGTAATAGAACACCTGGCCCTTGTACCTGTAAAGGTGTACTTAATCCCCTTCCCCAACAGAAGCCCCATTTACAAAAATAGTCACATATAATAAACAACATATGAATAAAAATAAGATGAATCCACCAACACATATTTTGTAAAAATATGACATATGTGGCAGTTGAAATGCAAAGAGTGGATACAGTTACCATATTGTTTTATGCTAAACACACGAATACTTGGTTTGCACCCCTTTAGCTGGTCCCTGCAGTCTGAGTAGCCATTTTTTCTCTCCTCTTCAGCAGTGTCAGCTGGTAGTGAGAACAGTAACCTCCTGTCAAGGTTGTTTCCCCATATCGCAGTCACAGTCACTGACGAGGGGTCACTGTCTTTTAATAGGCACTGACCTTTAATGTACAATATATTTGTAAAAATTTTCAGTTTGGCATAGACCTCCAGCAGGAGTCCTGTTGACACAAACACATGATCCTTACAGGCTGTGAACTATTTTGCACACAGATGATTCTGCTTGCTATTTGCTTTTATTTCTGACCATCTTTTTCTTCCTTTTCATGCTTTTCTTTGACGGCTCTCGTTACACGATCATAAGAAGGTGGACAAACTGCTGTTGATGCTGTTATATCAGTTTTCTCTGTAAATGAGTTTTCATTTAACTCTTTCATACCCTGGCCAGCTCCTCCTTCGGTTTTGTTTTTGTTATAGATAAAGGAAGCTTGTTTTACTGTTCGTTTTAAAAGATGACGTCTGTAAGCCCGTTGAATAATGACAGCAGACACTTCCTCCTGTTTTCGTTTCAGTGTGGTTGTAATTGGTTCATAGGAGACTTTGGAAGGATTGGCTGCCATAAACCGATCTTCCATCTGTATTCTGAGGGCATCCATCTCCCCACTTTCCCCCAGAACACGCTTTGTGAAAGCAAACAAGATGTCGAGGCAGTGAATTCTGTCACCGCTTACCATGGGCAAATCCATTGCAATAAGCTGGACTTTGTTTGGTTTGGGTAGGTGAAGAGGAGGCTCAAGCGCCGCTGCAAAATCAGACAGTTTCTCGAATTCCATGAATTGTGTTGCATCAGGATCGAACTTCTCCCAGACTTCATAGAACATCTCAAAGTCATCCTCACTCAAGGGCTCAGCACTTTCTTCAGTTGCAACACTGAAGTTCTCCAAAATCACAGCAATGTACATGTTCACCACTACCAGAAATGATATAATAATGTAGCTGACAAAGAAGAAAATCCCAACGGAAGGGTTGCCACAGTCACCTTTCACGGAGCTCCCCGGATGAGCTTTGTTAGGGTCACAGTCTGGCTCCCCACTGTTAAGAATTGGGGCTAGCAAACCATCCCAGCCAGCAGAAGTGGTAATCTGGAACAGGCAGATCATGCTGTTGCCAAACGTTTCAAAGTTGAACATGTCATCTATTCCAGCTTCTCTTTTAACATAGGCAAAGTTGGACATGCCAAATATCGCATAGATAAACATGACCAGGAAGAGCAGCAGCCCAATGTTGAACAAAGCAGGCAGAGACATCATCAAGGCAAAAAGCAGAGTGCGGATGCCCTTAGCGCCTTTGATGAGGCGCAGGATTCGACCTATTCTGGCAAGTCGGATGACTCTGAATAGTGTGGGGGACACAAAGTACTTTTCAATCATCTCAGCTAAGAACATTCCTAAAAGAGGGAAAAAAAAAAACAAACCTCAGGGTTACCACTCAATCTCTGTATCAGAAAAAATTATTAAGTTGATGTTTCTCTGTAGCAGTAAAAGATAGTCCACTCGCATAATTTCTGTTACACGAGGTGTAGGTGCAATATATGTTTAATGATTATAACATTTTCATAGTTGGGTTTGGTAAATTATTAGATAAAATGAGAAGTTACATGACTTGATTATAAACCTTGCAATGGCAAATCCCAAGCTTTTAGCTTTATGCTACTTTAGTCTAATAAACAAAACTTACCTACTATTGAGAGAATGACAACTACAAAATCAAAAATGTTCCACCCTATAGTGAAATAGTAATGGCGAAGCGAAATTAACTTCAAGACACATTCTCCAGTGAAAAGGACAATAAACACCAGGTTTATCCAGTATAAAATATTTTCCATTTCTTCACTCTGGTCATCGGTTTCTACCATCATGGTAACCATGTTAAGACAAATAAGAATCATGATGCTGATGTCAAATACTTGCTGTGTCACAAAATCAAAGACCATGCCTTGGAATTTGTTCTGAGGAGATAAGAGAAAAAGAAACGTCCAGTACAAACTGCAATTGTTTTTTTCCTTTCTGTTAGAAAAAGTAGAAAAATACATGCAGTAAGGCCTGTCAGACTTCAGTGACAATGTAATTAGTGCATACAAGACCTAAGTTCAGTCTCCTTTGTTTGTATATCATACAGAAAATGGTTGCAAGGGGGAAATAACTTTTTTTTTTTAAACTGTGCTTTCGTTTTCTGTTTTTACTGACTGATAAAGTACTTAACAGTAGTTTTTATATGAGCATATTTCTCCTCTCTCTATGTCAATTAAAACCAAGCTCTTAGTAAATAACTCTTGGTCTGAAATACATAAATAATTTTACCCCTGGTCTTGGTATAGGTTTTTGTGGTTTTTTGGATCCTAGTTTTTTCATTGCATTGTAGTATTTCTTCTGCTCTTCTGTCATAAATATGTCTTGACCTCCAAAGTAAAAACATGAAATAAAAATTTGATTATAATCACATTTATATGAAGTTTGAAAAAAAAATGCATAATGATATAATTTATTTATTTAATGAAAATCTATAAGATTGGATTGGGAAAAATCTCTTTACTATCAAATGCAGATGACTGCAATCTAAGCATTTAGTCCAGAAGTTGTCTGGACTTCCAGTACTGTATCTCATATAAAATAGCAATGAAATGTTTTTTCTGCAGTTACTTTCCCTGATCTGCAAGAAAATCTTTCTAGACATCTTTTCTTTTATAGAATAGACACAGTAAACAGCATTTGAGATAAGTTTGAGTAGTCTGGACTGCTCAGTAGTGTCACTTTGAACTGTGATTTTACTGAAAAAACAGATGCAGAATAAGTTACCAGTACATGAATGTTAGTGCCATAGGTATCTCTAGTTTAGCAGTCACAGCTTAGCATTTGGATTCATGATTTCTCAAAAACATACATGTTTTTGAGAAGATGGGTTATCAGACTTTGGGGAAGCTGAGCTGCAAACTGAAGCACTGTTAACACTGTTAACAATAAAATGCTTTAAGGCTTCCATCTTGATTAGGTTCCATGTTCAATAAAGTCTGAACTGGTCTTTGGAGTCTGACAGAAAGATAAAGAGAGAATTATTGATCTTTCCTGGTAACCTAACTAAAATCCACTGTCCATAGTAACTTTCTTGGTGAAAATCCATCAGGGTCCACATAAACCTTGAAGCAGATTTTTGTTGGATAAAATATATTTGCAGACATCTAATTCCAGGAATGTCTATGAATGTAAAGAAATGAATGCAGCCTTTTTATGGATGTTTGGGAAGCTTGAAGACACTCCCAAAAGTCTCTTGTTATTAACGTAAACCCAAAGAAAGTTGGTGAAGTCTGGTATGGGCTGCTTCTGTCCTTCAGTTTTCACTACTTCATTTACAGAAAGCAGTTTTGAAGATAAAGCCAGGTCATCTATAATGCCAGTGAGATTATTTGCATCTGTACTACAAAATAATGAAAAAAGGCCAAGAACACTACTGTTCTGTGGAATTTCAGATTATCCACAAAACATAACTTGGACACTTGGATCATTAAAAGAGCATTTGTAGTAATAAGATGAAATAGTGCTTTATTTGTCATAACCAGCTAGCTTTGTGGTGGCTTTTTTGTAAAAAAAAATTTGTTTGGTTTTGCTTGTTTGTGTGTTTTTTGATTGTTGTTGGGGTTTGTGTGTGTGTGCAGATAGAATCACTGGAAATCAAGAAGAAAAAATCCCAGGAAATCACGAGTGCTTTAATGTAGAGGCCTAAATCAGGGGGTTGATCATGTAAGGAGGTTTCCTAAAGCTTGGACATGTTAAAAACTGATGTTTTGAGGAAAACTAAACTGAACATTGAGAACAGAAATGCCTGTCCCATTCACTACAATGTAAAGGCTTATGATGTTAATGCATACTACAACTTTGTAAGCTTTTACATCCTAATATACTTTAGTTTCTTCAATTTTGAACAAACCTTGGAGGTACATTTTGTATATCATGCAGCTGTGAAAATGCAATATTTTAGATTATCTCTAGAAGAGAAATGAAACAATACTTATCTTCTTTTTTTGCTGATTGAAGTTATCAATAATGACACCAATGAACAAGTTCAGGGTGAAAAAAGACCCAAAAATTATAAAGATGACAAAATACAAATACATGTAGAGGTTGTCTTCATACTTGGGTTGATCTAATATCTAAGGGGAAAAAAAAAAAGTGAAATACCATTCCTTCATGTGAAAATTTCATCTGAACAAGCAGTAACCATGGACAAGATATCTTATTTTGTCTTTGGACAATGCTTCTGTCACGTGTTTCAATGCATTTAATCAATTTCATCTATTACTGATAGCATCTATCAATCTGCATTGTTTTCCACAATTTGTTACAGCAGAATCTCACATTAAATTAATTTTTAATTAATTTACCTTGGTTTCATTCTGTTGTATGGATATGTATTGCTTTTGGAAGACAACAAACACACATTTGTTGGTAGACAGATGTGAAGAAAAAGAGATAATTTATCATATTTGCGGTACTTACATCTCTTGAGTCAATAGCTGCATACATAATATCCATCCAGCCTTTAAATGTAGCCTGTAAACAGTACAGACCTGTTTAAGCATGAAGCTCAAAGACAATTAATAATATTATTTCCAGCTGAGTACAGCACCAGGAATAATTAAAATAGAGTGAGATTTCTATATAATTTTGTCTCTTGGTTTCTTCACAGATACTTATTGGGTACAATACTGTGTATCTATAATAGCATTTTAATCAGTAAGTGTAATTAACTTATTTCTAATTGATTATAATAAGTTATCATTTTCATGGACTCAAATCATCAAATTTCATCAGCTACAAAGACTGTGTACAGCTGAGTTATAGCCTTATGCAGCTGAATTGCCACCAGTGAGGACTGATGTTCTGGCAGGAGGTTCGGACTAGATGATCTCCAGACGTCTCTGCGAACCCCCATCTTTCTATGATTCTGTGGATAGTGCCCTCCTCTCACATTAGTCAGAAAGGTGGCAACCAGAGGGAATGAAAAAAATTGATCAGCTCAGAAAAGGTATTTTCCTATCAATCACAATTTTCATTTTTCACTACTTTGAAGTACTTTGCCTGATTTAGTAATCATATTTTCACTCTAAATATGTTGTATTGTATTTTACAGAGCCCAGATCACTCAGATGTACTGAGATGAACTGGTAAGATGATGTGTTTTATGTGCATCAAAGACAATATGCCTCATAGGTGGCAGCGTTTAGTGAATTTTATAGTTATTTCCTCTGACTAAAACCTGATTTTTATTATATTTGACAGTGAAGTATAGAACACTTCATCTGAGTTATAAACACAGGAAGTAATTTTCTCTGTCTAGTAGTTCTTTTTAGACTGGGTAACATGTCCAAGTAGAAATTGCTCCTTTTTAAATCCAATTGTGCCCAGAATAAAGAAATTATACAGTATCATGTAATTTAATCCCTATTATAATTTTGCTAAACAAGACTGCATGTCATTTATTCCTTTATATTCCTTGCCATAGAAACCAGTTACAGAAAGAAGTCAGGAATAGAACACTCTTGACCTTGTGCCTTCATTTCTAGTGGAGGTTTCAAAAAGGCATTGCTTGTAGAGCATATAAAGAAGCTGGCATCATCCTGAACTTCCCTGAGAGGGAATTATTTTTAAAGGAAAAGAGGTCTCTTACACATTTGAAACAGTGGAATACTAAAAAGAGTGTGATTATCCTGAGATGCAAATCCAGTATGCAACAACTTTGCATCTTGGGGGCAGCACAAAAATTACAAAATTTAGGCAAACTTACAGTCAATGGTCAAAATCAAAGTGTGGTATCAGAGGACCAATAAATCAACAATAAATCAGAAAGGTATAGAATTCTCAGCTGAAGAATTTGAAAACCTTGTGAAGTATTTGTACAGCAATGGATTAGAAGAGGTAGGATCAGCTTTATTTATGTACTTCTTAATATACATTTATCCTATTCTCTGAGTCTTAATGATGAACAGTTCACAACCTCATTAAAATATTGCCATTTGTCTTTATTGTTTCATACTATCTAAATCATTCTGTTGCTATTTTAGAGAGTTGCTTGTCATAATCATTAAATATCTGGAGAATAGAATACTAATCTTCCTTTGTGCAGCACCTTTGACTTGTTTGCAAACTGGTTGTTTGTGCCTTTCTTGTTTAGGCTGTGATCATTGTTCCTTCACTATTTCCATGTATATCTTGTTTTCCAGAACTCTGATAAATGTTTTCCTTTGAGATCTCTTCCACTAGTTTGTCTCTTGAAATGGCAATGAAAACTGGACTCAGTAGTTCACTGAGCACTAGATTTCTGTCTGTCGTGATGCAATATTTAGGTTGAAATCAGCACTTCAACCTGAAACAGTAAGTGAAAATAACAGGCATACCTTTACATCAGAAAGATGATACAAATGATGGAGTGTCTCTTCTGCAAGGTGTGTGCTGTTGCCTCAAAGTCAGACACATGATACTCATTGCATAACAGTCCAAGCAAGGTGAAATTATTGTGGTTGCTTTTTAATTTATTGGTGTAGACTAGACTGACTACAGCGAATGGGAAAAAGCCAGACTGATTTAAAAATCATAAGCTTTACCATCATCAGTAAAGTACTCCATCATAAATGGACAGTACTTTCAGCTGGCACTAAAAAAATAGAGCTGAAGAACTGAGCTGTATTAACTATTTAAAAAGCAACATGGAAAGTGTGTGAAGGTGAAAAAATAAAAATATTGCATGTTACTATCTTGCAGTTCAAAATATGTGAAGTGTTTATTTTCCACAGTTTCAAAAAAACATAACATACTGTTATTAATGAGGAAATGAAGAAAAAAAATCCTAAAAACTTATTAAAATTAAGTAATTTTAATAATAAAATGTATTCCCTCATCATATTATTTGCTTTATTCTAAATCCCTTCTGAGAATCAGTAAGAATCAGTGGATCATTTACACTAGATGAGAACTTAGCTGTATGAAAATGAATTTAATTCCCAAAGCAGAAGGATCAGTCCCTCAGGAGAACATGTAATTTTTAAAAACGTTGCTTAAACAGTAACAAATAATGGAACTGGAGTTTCAGTGTCAAGGCATTGCATTTAGTGAGAGTGATATTTCTACTGTATTCCGCAGAGGTTTAGGTCTGCTTATGTTAGACTGTGCTGGTTTGAGGCTAATCGTAATATTTTTATGAGAGAAATTGGATCATTTGCTGTGGAAGAGAAAACAATAGCGATTGCTATATTGCCCATTGGATTGCTGAGAGATATATCTCTATGACTAAGGTATCAAATTCTTAACTTGGGGGTGTTTGTTCATTTGTTTTTGATTATTCAAATGGTAAAATATGTTGTATATGCTCAGTGACACTAAATCAAGTGTAATTCATTAATGTCAATAGTTACAACAGTGTATCTGAAAGCAGCATCTGTTCCCAATATGGGTTTTTCTCCAGGGATATTTGAAAGATACAACTTTAGTGCAGATTCAAATATAGTTAGGAAAACCAACAAAACAAAAATCCCTCTATCTATGTTACTTTTGTTAAAAGTATGCAAACTTATTTCTCTGCTAAATAAATTCTGATCAAGTTGTAAGTAATGCTGGAGTTTTACCACTCCATTTCTTTACCAGAAATGACCACCAGAAAGATTCACATTCCCTTTTGGACATACAACAGCATCTTGCTTTTAATATACTAGCCTGTTGGAACTTTGATCTCATCCTAATCTTACAGCACTAGAATTCACCTTCTGATATTTTAACCCCACGCTTTATAAGATATGTCCTCAATGTGCCTTCAGGGCCAGGAAGGTCTCTTACTTACCAAAGAATCCAAACACTAGGTTCAAGTTAAAAAGGCATAAGGCCGTAAAGTTATCAGGGTAGCTGCCACATCTCTTTGTGTACACTGAACTCTTCCTCTTCACTCATTGCTGCATGAAAATTGTGAAAGGAATTTCTCCAGCAGAACTGTCTCTGCTTTGATGTTTTTCTTTAGGGACAAAGAAATACTTGAACAATTTCAGACAAGAAATGAAAAAAAGAAGTTTGCAGATCCACATAGACCAACGTGAGCTACACTGCATTGCAGAACAAAAACATTCTTATAGGGAGAACTTATATGGCCAATGACATGAATATTTATACACTGACTTCAAATTACATGAGAATTTTGGAAAACAGTCTCTCATCAACAAATTCTATGTTATATCAATGGCATATATTGTTAGTCTGTATTTTTGGCAGGAAGAATTGTAACATTGCTGTCAGTACTAAAGATTTTCTACACACCCCTCTCCCTCCAAGAAAAATATAACAATATACAAACTAAAAATTAGTTTATGTTCTTTTTAGAGGTGCCTCATTCCAGAAATTCATTTAACATCACTATCAAGGAAACTCAAGGAGGATCTTGGCAGAGAGTTCTTTTTGCCTTTTTAGGCATATATTTACACAGGCTACTGCCACACTTTTTTTTTTGTTTTTAGCCTATAAAGTTTATTTCTGAAATTATCTCTTTTTTTTTTTTTTTTTAATTTAGTGTCCCTGTTTGAAATATCTGTCGTGTTACCTTTAAAAAAGAGAGGGTTTGTCTATGATGAACAGGCCTATATACTATCAGAAAAACTTTCAGGATTCAACCCAAAAATTCTTTATGGGATTCATTGATGTTTTTCCCACAATAATAAGGTCTTCAGTGCCAGGTTTTGGAATTCTTTTGTCTTGTTTTCATGGGATATTTTTTGGTTATAAAAGTGGTGCTATTTCCATTAGTACTCACTCCAGATAGAAAACTCTTAGTGGTGCAGAAAATAAAGATTTATGTTGTACTACCTATAACCCGGTAAAGCTGAAGGAATTTACAATATTCTTTGATTAGCTCAAAGGGTGTGAGTCAGTGGGTAAAATGGAGAATAGAAATATTGGATTGTAAGAGGAAGTTTTCAATAGTTATTTTCATCTCCCTGAAAAAGGGACTTTGTTTCAGTAATTCATGCATTGATAGTTATCACTGAGTTTGTATCTAGAAAAAACACATTTACTTTTATGGGATTATTTTGTCAAGTTGATCGCAACCTAAACAGAAGTCTGTGCCTGAGGGTAAGGCAGAACCAAATTACCTCAGCAGACTTTTCAAATAATCGTGAAGATGTTAGGCCATTAATGTTCACATTGGATGCACAAAAAGCATATTCACTTGCAACCATGTTTTTAAAAAATAATTTCTTTCAGGCATAGTACTATAATTTAGGCAAAATACTCAGATTTCAATAGCTGTCTTTGTTTCTGGCATAGTAATGGATATGTCTGATTAATATCTCAGTATTTACTCCTCCCTACTATTACTACAAGGTGATTGGGAAGGGTATGAAATCTAGGTTTATGATGTACCTCTTAGCTTCTCATGTTTCTTATTAACACATAGGTTTTAAAATCCTGTTCCAGTTTCTCATCCAAAGTACCATCTTTATCAAATAGAAAATAGTTTTATAAATATAAATAGTTTTATAAATATAATCTCTGAGAAACTAATGTAAGCATGTTAAAAATTTATGAATTTTGGTCCCCCTTGTGTTCTTGAAGGTGAAAAACCTTCTGTATATTTCCTAGCATTAAGTGATAATTATGCTGATATTTTGATTTCTCTGCTCTAGGGCTCTTATCATTCCATAACTGCAAAATCACTGCTAGTAACTTACTTATGAGAAAGATGCAGGACCAAGTGTCTGTTTTTCTAATGACAGAAGTACCCTGTTTTCTCTGGTGTGTCAAACAAAAAATTTCATCATGCTTTTACAAGTATTTAAATAATACAGAAAAAATAATGGTGTCACTGACACACACATAAAAAAACCCATCCATTAGGCAAGCCTTTGATATCGGTGCAAAAATCTCTGTATTGCAAGTACTGCAGAAACAACTGGTTTGTCCTCTTATGAGGTCTAGATCTCTCTGTAGGATCTTTTTGATCCTCAATTGATTTTTTACTTGGAAACATGGGAATAATTAGTAATCTTTTTCCAATTTGCCTCTAAGAACAATCCAGTAAGTGAAGAATCCAAGTCTTCATGTAAGAAATATTTATGCTTTTCAGTGAAAAGATGAAATAAGTTTTGCATAGCTGGGACGCTGAAATATATATAACTGCAAGTAGCTGAGGGGGTTGGCATTATGGCCACAATATAATTGTAAATATACCTGGTGCTTCCTCTATTCCAGAGCAGAATAGATCACTACTGGAAAAGGAGTTGCAAACCATTTGGAAAGAGTGTTGCTGATTTCTTGTTTCTGCCCCCCTGGCCCCAAGGGAACATAGGCCATTGGATTTCATAAAGAAGACCAAGACAATAAGTATTTAAAGTCTTTCTATTATAATCTAATTTTGTTATCAAAATCAAATTGTATTCAGTAACTTATTTTTTAATAATGCTGGTCCCTTTCTGATCTTTCCTGGTGTGACAGTACAGTAGATTAATCATAGTGAATTTTAAATAATCAGAGTTATCAGTCACACTTTTGAGATGCTATATTAGCTAGGAAAGACAGCTCACAATGCTCAGAACTATTGTTTTATACTGTGTGCAGGACCATGTTAATACCACTTCAACAGGTTCATGATTTCAATTGTTGAGATTTCTTACACCAACCTAAAGCTGGAAGCATATTTTAAAACTGTAAATATAGAATCTAAGATTCCACAGAATTAGGTAGTAACCTCAAAACACCATAGAGGTCACTGAATGCACACAATGCAGGTTTGAGTCCAGCATTTTCTTGATGAAAGCTGGCTGAGATCGTTAGCTATTCCAAAATACAAGGATAGTTATTGTTATGAGGACACAATTTTTTTATACTGAAAGTATAAACTTCTGGTATCTTTCTGCATGTATGTTTTCCTGTCTTCCCTCATTTTTTGCTAAATTAACTCTACTAGGTGCTTATGCACAGAAACAGCAGGGAAACTATTTCATATATTATAGTATCTAATGATTTTTTTTTTTTTAATTATTTTTTCTCTTACAAATGAGAAATAGCTTCTTAGATGACATAAGTCTGCAGTGGTGGCAGGCATATCACTGAGAGGGAATTTCCTACCTGGAATTCTTGTCCACAACTTAATCGCCTCCTCACTGCAGATTTTTGGTTTTCAGCAACAGTAAAACTTAAAGTATTCAGATAGCTCAATACCATTTGTAGGTATTTTTAGGCGCTTTTAAAGTTATAAGGGGCTGGAGGACTAAGCTATGAATAGGAAGAATAGCACTTGTCCTGTCAAATGTCCTAAAAGATATTTATTTGTCCTAGTAGGCCCTATCTGCTGCTTACTGTGAAAAGAGTAATTAATTATCAGTGCAGTGGTATTACTAAGTCACAGATAAAAATCATCAGGTAAATAGGTTTTCTCTCTTCACTACTAGAATTGCTTTTTGCTATTACATACAAACAAAAAGAGGTATATAAAGAGTGATCACTTACTACTTGAAGTAAAGAAAGATACCCAAATCCTACATTATCAAAGTTTACTTTCACGTTTTTCCATCGGGCACTTTGATTGTTTTTTATGAGTTCCTCGCACTGACTAAAATTGTTGATTTGGTCGACTTCAAACCTTTCATCAGTTGTGGTGTTAACACAGTAGTAGAACTTTCCAGCAAACAGATTTACTCCCATGATGCTGAAAATTAGCCAGAATATAAGACAAACGAGAAGCACGTTCATGATGGATGGAATTGCTCCTAAAAGGGCATTCACAACCACCTAGTACACAAATACAGGGGGGAAAAGAAAAGAGTGTAAGAATATTTACAAGAATGCAATTTTGTATATTGCTTTACCAATGCTTAAAAAGTGCTTGTTCAGAAACTAATAATATAAATGTTAAAGCAGTAAACGAGTAACTGTAGCATTACACAGTTCTTTTAAATACTTAACATTAATACATGTAATGAAAGAAAACGTGATCAAATAACGAAAATAAAAACAAAAGACCTGGTGATAATCAGTGTCAGGCTTCATCTTATGTGTTATACATAAAAAAAGACAAACGTGTTAAATATAAATGCAGACATAATAAAATCCTAAAAAATGCACAAAATTATAGCTTAAAAATGGTTAAAGAAAAATGACAACCTGTAGATTTGATCAACATAGCTTTGAAACTTAAGCTGAAAACACAAATGCCATGAATCTAGAAACTAAACTCTACAGTAAAAGGATTATGCAGGAATTAAATACATATCTTTATTGCCTTATTGTTCCATGCAAGATTATAACAAAGATTAATTTCTTTGTATAGAAAAGCAAGACAGTTTTGCAATATGTCTACTTGGATCAACATAATTTATTTCAAGCTCCAGTCATATTGTTTCATGTATTGAGTTTAAGTCAGTGATACCTTTCATTTATCTAAGGAAGGACATATATCAAGGATGTATTTAGGGGTTTTTACTTTGCATTTTAAATTTTTTGGGCAGCAGTTGCCTTCCCAACCCCTTTCAGGCAAGATGCCAGAAATCACTTATGTAGATAAAAAGTGCATTTTTCTGCTGTATACAGTAATTTATCACATGTGTCTGTCAGAGCTATCGAAACTTCTGTGATACCTGTTTGGTTAATAGCTGAGTAATGATTTCTCCCTAAGTATCCAATACCAGATCTCATTTACAAGATACATTTTACTATAAATTTTACTTTTGTTTGTTTGTTTTCTCTGTAAAAATGTAGGACCTTGTAAGGACATAAAATAAAACACTTAGCAGGGCTCTCATTCTCAATAATCCAACTCCTGGAGTAAAACAGGAAAGGATTGGCATGGATTCTTGAGGTGTATATTGAGGTGTCAGAGACCATCTTTGTTTCCTGCTTTCTGCAACACAGAGTGATCTTCCCCACTAGCAACATAATTCTGAGCAAGCTCAGAGCGGCTCAATCTTACTACCTGTATCTCACAGCCTCTTGAAGGCCTTTGGAAGCGGAGTATTGTGGTTGTGTTACTCGTCACTCAGCACCCTCCTCCTCCTCCCAATTGTTATGGCCAGGAATTAGGACCTGTTTAGAGATCTTAGGCAGAAATGTTATTTACAGGGCATATTTTCTTCTTATTTTAAGGGCTTTTCCTATTGCCAGACAATAGAATGGCACCTTTCTGTAAGTGAATTATCCTTATCTTGTATAAAACCATGAATGTTTTAAAATGTTGCTTTTCTTAGCAGCTTCTATTTTTGGTGATAACTTTAAAGAAGCATGCTTGCCTATCGAGATTTCTGTTGTAGAAAATGTGCAGTATCTAGGTGGTGTATGCATAGCTAGCTAGTTAAAAAGACTAACATGGTCCCAGTAGTATTCTGAAAATAAGAAACTGTTTCAAAGAAGTGAGGGAAACATTTTTTTTTTTTACTGTCCTATTGGGAGAAGAAATCTGTTGTTAATTAGCTTGATAGAACTGAGAACACTATAAAAATTAGGAATCCAATGATTCTGTAATTCATTCCAAGTCTGACCTGATCTATGACCACATACTTGATACTATTGCTGCTTTGGAATTCTAGGCCAGCTTGAGCTTGTCTTATGTTTTTCTTTTTTGTCTGATTTTTCCCTCCTTCACCTATAATAATGTTCCAGTGGTGTTCCAGTTATCTTTTTAACAATTCTGAGATCCGTTGGACCACAGCACTGATCCAGAACAGGTAGCAGAATACTAACAGCTGCAATAATTGTTACAACAATTATGAATTGATGATAGTTGTAGAAAGATTTCTACAAAAAGTCGTCAGTGTGTCTTGCATCTTTAGATGAACAAGTAATGCAGTCTTGCTACTAAGACTGCCAAAAGATCAGCCACATCTCCTTGAATAAGAAGAGAACATCTTCCAGCAACTGTTCCAACAACTCATTTCATATAGGTCACTGAAAACCCATCAAATGGTAACAATTTTTGGTCACTACTGACCTGGCCTGGATGCGAACTGGTGACCTAGAGATGAAAGGCTCTGTATCCTATTACCAACCCCTTGAGCTATCCAGTCCCCCTGGAAGGTTTTTTAAGAAAAGAAGAAAAGAAAATTAAAACTTGTAGAAGTTGATTTCTGTTTGTTTTTTGGTGGTTTTTAAAATGTTTTTTTGTCCCACCAATGTTGAGCCTTTGCCCTATCATATTTATAATGTAAAGATGCATTTTTACATGCTGTTCAGTTCCTCGGCTGACTGTAAAGTCCACCTTAGGAAGAAGTCTTTAATTTCTTCAACACATACAGCTGGAGGTTATTACTTTATCAGTGATTTTTCTGTTTATATTTTTAGCATTTGCTTTGGGAAGCTGAAGTACATCAGAATAACCAACACCATTAGCTTATAAAATATATATTCAAGATAGCATCCATCCATGTGCATGTAACACCTACACACATCAGTCACAGCAACAGAGGCAGAGAAAAGCAAGAACTGATTGGAAAGTGAACTGAATGCAGAAAAGAGATTATGTAGCATTTCTTACTGAGTTAAAAATCTAGCAAATTAAAAAAAGTCTTGTTGGCAACTGTAGCTACTGCTTTCACTCATTCTTCAAATCTAAATCAGATGCATGCATTTCTAAAACTTTTTTTTTTTTTTTTTTTTTTTTTTTTTTTAATTTGAAAAGGGGCTGTTCTTTTGGGCCTGTTTTCTGTCATTCCTTGATGTAAAAATAACACCAATAAATTGGAAAAGGATGTTTGGAGAGTTGCTTGTTTGTTTAAACTACCTATATATTTCCTCAAGACTGGGATGTTGTTGGTTGGGGTGACTGCAGCGAGCCCAAGCCAATTCTGCTTGTTCACCTTCCTGTATCAATAGGTGGAATAGTGATAAGTGTAAGTGACAGGCAATACCTGATGACCACGTAAATGGGGTCTAGATTATTTTACATCTTAGTTGATATTCATCTGGAAAAAAAACCCAGCTAGTGTGGGAAACCATGTCTCTTCTAGAAGGTGGCACTATTGCATGATTTTCTTCATGTTTTCATAATCAGATGTAAATGTAAGATAAAAGATTGTTGAAATACTAATTGTCTGTCTTACCTGCTAGCTGATATGACATTATGCCAATTAGTATTTACTAATACCAATTTTGTTGTTGCTGTTTGTATCTTTTTTGTGGACAGTTCTCCAAAGAAGACCGCAAAACGGAACTGAAAAATTCCCATACTTTTGCTATCAGAGTTGTGGATATGTATAAAAAAAATTGTGCAAAACACCAGCTTATCCTGGATGTATGAGTAGCATGTAAGGAGGCTTTACTAGAGTCACTCTTACTGAGGGACATGTATCTGAAACTCTAACTGAGATATATATGTATTATAGTTCCCACAGCAAAATAGTTTCAATAGATCCTGGCACCATAGTAGCCACAGGCTTTCCAGGAATTCCTACAATGGGCCTGACTAGTGGTTTTCCTCCTGAAATCTGTAAACAAACCAGGAACAATCTTCAGTAGTACTTATCCATTGTCTCAATAACTTTTGCAGCTTCTGTGAAGAAGTTTCAAATTCTGGCCCTGTTGCAAATGAAGAGGAAGTTACTGTCTTTGGGATGGAAGGAAAGATTATAAGATTATGTCTGGACCATTCTTCCTTCTTAAAATGACAAAATACTTCATTTGCCTCCACTTTGGAAATTGACAACTTCATAACTTTAGGCCTAGACAGGAAAAGTTTCACAAAGATCTAATGTGCAAGATACTAGACGTTTGAAGGAGTTCATCAAAGGCTACAGAGGCTGTTAAACTGTTATTTCATGTATTTTTCTGCGTATACATTCTCACGTAAGAGTCATGTACATAAGCACAGAAGCCAAATGGTTTTCACTGCACTGGGACCTTTGTGGATGAAATAAAATCTTATCTTCTGTGCATGCTATATGGCCCTAACGAGCAAAAGCCATTTTTCTCATGCACTCAGTTCCTGGATGGCTGGGAAAGTCTGAGAAAGCTGAGAAAGGAACTACAAAGTAGAGGAATAAATTGTGAGCCTGAACACATCTGAAAAAACCTGATAACATCTTTCCCTCTAAGTGACTCTCTATAGTCAGAGAGTTGTGAACTTCAGACGGTGCTTGTAACAACTCCCCATTCATCTCTTGCTTAGCAGCATAAAGATTGACGAGGCAGTCGTTTAAAGACAGCAGCATGCAGAGGCAGTTTTACAATAGCATGTGCAGCAAAAGCCACATGAAAGCAAAATAGGAAAATCCATTCCTGACTTAAATGAACAAAGATGCTTCCTTGGGGAGGATTTGAGAGTAAGCTATGAGTGCTGCCTTATCTTGAAGAAGGATGAAGTAAGAACACTTGTCATAAGATCATGAATGTCCCCTGCTCAATTGGCTAAAGTCCACATATAGACAAAGGTGCCAGAGACAGCATTTGAAGGGGAAGATGAGCTGAGTAAGTATCCACTGGTATAGAGTCGTAGTCCACCACAAAGGTAGTACTGCTGGAATGAGCAGGTAGGTATGCTGTGAGTCAACAGGAGTGGAGGCTCAGGTGACATACATGATCTGAGTTTAGCATATTCTCATAGTGAAGGACTTTGAAGAAGGACATCATGCAACAAAGGCTAGAAGGTGCCGAAACCACACTGGCTTAACAAGATGGTGAGTATCAGGTAACAGACAGGTGTATTCTCAAATTGTAGAGGAGTGGAGGGAAGGGAGATGCAGACATACAGAATGTAATAGTTTTCCCTGTTAGGAAATTAAAAGAGCATCTGAGGGAAACCATGAAGAAAGTAGATATCTGAATCAAACACATCAGTACCAATAGCCCAAGGCAATGAATTATTGGAACAAACTTCTTTTTTGTGAATTATTATCCCTACCTTTTTGCATTCACGAATCAAAAGCAGTAAGATAATTAGTGCACCAGCTGATTTATGTGTATAATGGCAGCATAAGCATATCATTAAAGCTTCACAGGCCAAGCACCAACACAGTGAGGTCAGCTGTCGAGCAGCTTGAATTCAAGGTATGGTTCTTCTCCACGTACTTTTAACTGGTAGCTTTTCCACTATAACTGTATCCTCTATTACTTATATATTAAGCATTTTCCAGTTTATCCATCATGTAGTATGAGCACATTCTTATCAGGCAGTTAAAAAAGGTATGCAACAGGATCTTCTCTATATGCAAATAATAGTGTTTTCCAAAGACTGGTGGTCACAAAAATAGAGATGTGTTAGAGGCGATGTGCAATCAAAATGTTTGTTATGAAAACCAAATTTAAGAGGGCTGTGTATCCATTAAGTTCTTTTATGACCATGTCATAGGAAAGAAGACCCCTGTATCAAAGAAATTAAATGGAAAAAACCCAAACAAACCAACAAATAAAAGTCAATTCCCGTAGGCCCATGAATTCTACTAATTGCACAGCAAACCCAAACCCAAAACTTCAATTGTCCCATTGAAACCCTTTTACAAAGTTAATTGGAAATATGAGGGTTGGTAGTATAGAGCAAAAGGTTCCCAAGAATTCTTTAAAGTACCTTCCCCCAAAAATACCTGAATGGCTCCCCAGGGATGAATTTAATCTCATACTTGTATCTATGCAGAATGGAGAAACTCTTGCAGAGCATCTTTCAGTAAGCTTTTCACAATTTGAGGATCACAGATGGCTTTGAGTTTGTGAGATGGCACTTTCTAGCATGACACTACTAAAACCGTATGTTAAGATAATCTGAAATCTTGTAGATATGCAGTGTGATGTAAAACATGGCCCTGGCTTTCTAGAATACCTTAAGAAGTGTGGAATTGCTTCAATTTTTTTGTTTAGTTTGTCAGGTAAAAAGAGGAAATGGATAGACCTGCAGGATAATCAGTAGTGATAAAGTCTTTATCAACAAACAAAATCAAGAGAAAAAAAGATCTCAGCAAATAGAATTTTCATCAATCTACCACTATAGTGTTGAAATTTGCTACTATCCAGGCTTGTGCAAAGACTAACAAGGGATCTTAAACATTATAACAGATTTCAATTGTGAAGTCCTTGAGATGATTCAGTTGAAAGATACCTAGTTGTTGATAACTATTTGAGTTCCTTTTCATTCTGAGAGCATCTTGTAAAAGAGAGCACTGAGATCACGATCAGCAATGCGCTCTCCCTAAGAGAGAACATCTCTAACAAAACAGACCTAGTGCTTTCTCACAGGGAAAGGTTTTTAACTTGGGAGATGTTTGTACATGCCAAATAATGAATCATAACTGTTTAAAATCAAGTCAAGATTTCTCCTGATATTTTACTCTATATATGATAATTCATACATAGGTATACACATGCATGCAGAAGAAAACATTTTTTTTTCCTTTATAAACCTAAGGTCTACCATCTAAAAATCAAAGCTTGAATAATTTCTTTTCCTTCTAAACAATTTAGAAGTTATAAAATTGAAGAGAATGGCACTTGAATGCAAAACATGGATTTCATATGAACTTCTACTGTTTTAAAATTCCTCAAAGCCTGATAACTCAAAATACTATTTTCCTACTTGAACGCAAGACTTGGGAACAACTTTTTTTCCTAAAAAAACCTACCCCAAACCTAATAAACAAACAAAGAAAACTGAACAATAATTTATCGATAATCACTGATTTTTTTTTTTCAAGGTATAATGTTGAAGTAATGTAAACAACTTGTACCAGTAGTGTAATACACACTCTGCATGTTCCTTACTGGAAAGCAGAAAGCATTTCGTTCCTGTAATATCAAGTGAAAGTAGCACCTTCACTCCTATTGTCCTTTATCACATGCAACCAGCAAGTGTTTGTAAGGTGGCAAGGGGCTCAGCATGACATGAAGTATGAGATTAAATTCATCCCTGGAGACTAAGGAGCCATTCAGGTATTTTTCAGGGAAGGTACTTTAAAGAATTCTTGGGAACCTTTTGCTCTATACTACCAACCCTTGTATTTCCAATTAACTTTGTAAAAGGGTTTCAATGTCACAAGTTGGGGAAGTCTCTCTGTTCCAACCAAATAATTTAAAAAAAAAATGATCTGATATCATCTTCCTGTTCACCCTGGTACTACAAAAGAAATATGAAACACCTTTCTCTGTGGATAGGGGACCCACTTCTACAAGTCATAGCAAAAGAAAGTCAGAGGAAATGGAGGAAATTTGGTATGGGGCTTAAATTTAAAGAAGCTGCCTAGTTGGAGGTAAAGACAACAGAGGTACCCAGCCTGTGGGGCAGTAAACAGAACACAAACTCTGCTCGGTGAAAAGAACTGATAGATCCTCAGTGGAGGATTTTGGTGCTTTGACACAGCTGCTTAATACTAGATTTGGAGGAGTCCATGAAGACATGAGAGAGGCTGAGGGAGCTGCGGTTGTTTAGCCCGGAAAAGAGGAGGCTCAGGGGGAACCTCATTGCTGTCTGCAACTACCTGAAAGGAGGCTGGTGGGGGCTGGTCTCTTCTCCCAGGCAACCAGCAACAGAACAAGGGGACAGAGTCTCAAGTTGTGGAGATTTAAGGGACGTCTAGGCTGGATATTAGGAGGAAGTTCTTCACAGAGAGAGTGATTTGCCATTGGAATGGGCTGCACAGGGAGGTGGTGCAGTCACCGTCCCTGGAGGTGTTCAAGAAAAGGCTGGATGACGCACTTAGTGCCATGGTCTAGTTGATTGGATAGGGCTGGGTGATAGGTTGGACTGGATGATCTTGGAGTTCTTTTCCAACCTGGTTGATTCTATGATTCTATGACACAGAGAAAAGATAGGTGGATGGAAAGAATCAGAGACCTGGCACGGTGGTACAACTACATGTTAATCTTAACAGTAATGGACAAATTAAGTTGAAGCAAGAGATAAAAAAACCTCTCAAGAGAAAAGCCAATTACTCCCTTAAGCCAATTACAGTAATTTTTGTTTTTCCTTAGTTGTCACTGTACGAGTGGAAACTGACTGAACTATGCTTCTGCTAGTGAATTTTATCTTCAAAGAAAGTAAAATACTTCCTCAAATACTTAACATAATGTATTTTTTTAAAACACACATTGTACTCGAAAAGTTTCATGATACTGGATTGGTGAGTTGCTATCTTGAAATGCTAGAACTGAAGGCAAAGAGGTTCAAGCAGTTGATCTCAAATGGTCCCTTCTGATCACAATGATCCTGCAGTTCTCTGTCCTAGCTATTATAAGAAAATTTAACTTGGTTAAAGTAGCAACAGAATCATTTCTTATTCACGTAACAGTCTATTAAAAAGCAAGCTACACTGCTGTATTTAATACAGTACCAAATACTGGACTTCCCAGAGTCCAGTCACCTTTGATTCTGTTTCTGAGCAGAAATCATGTATGTGATGAAATATTTTTTGAAGACAGTATAGAAGAAAAGACGTAATTTACCATACTCTGTGGTGATATACAATAATTATCTGCCAACCAATAAACCACATGGCTGCATTTCTTTCAGAAGATCTGGTAGATATTGTAAATACACATGATCATGAAAACAGACTCATTATTTGAAGTGGAAATTTCACCAGATGCAGTGAGAAAAACTGCACTTTCTGTTCTCCCTGTCGCGTAAATGAAATGTTACTGATCTTTATATATTCTTTTAATATTTTTAATTAAAATCTAATCTGTTATGTATCTCACTCACATTTCATTAAATTTTAATCGTGAAAGTAAGGATTTTCTTCAACATACAACAAACACAAATCCAGATAAAAATTGTATCAGCTTCAATTAAATAAAAAACTACTTCAAAAATTATCTACTGAATTGCTGAATTACAGTCTGAGAAAAATATCAAAATACTAAAGTATTTCCTACATGATTTGTGCACATCTATCCAGAAACCCTTTGCAGTTTGTTTTTTAGTTGTCTTTCAGGAGACCTACACTGTGACAGACTTGACTTTAAAACTCAAATGGATAAGATTGCAGTCCTCAAAAACCCAAATCCTTCCAAGTACATAATCTTTTGACTAACAAAATTTATTATTCTATATTTAAGAGAAACTTCCAGAAGATAGTGAATACGCTTTCTTGAAAGTTCTTAACTGTGAGATATGATGCTAAATTTGCAGTCAATGTGGTTTATGTTGATACATCATTTACACTGAAGCTGTAAAGCCCTCAGCACTAATGAGGTACTCCTACAGTTGGTGTTTGCAAGGGTTGTAGTCTAAGGATCTGGTAGTGAATGCGAATTTTTATGTCACTGACATGTCTCTTGCAGAACATTTCTAAACTCCAAGAAAGATACTACAAAAATAATACTGTTATTGGCATTTTATAAAAATTACAAAATCTGATTTTCAACACAGGCCAAAGAAGACTGAATTCAGATTCCAATAAAGGGTTAAGTGTGCTGTATGATGGCTCATGCTATCAACGTACACTTGGAGTGATTTACTTAATGGAACATATCAGAAGTTTAAAATTATGCAAAAATTTAAACTGTAGTTATATAAACACAGTTGTGACTGCTGAGATATTTATTACAAGTAATGTTCACAGTTCTCTGTGGATATTTTTTTTAAAGGTAAATGTATCTGTAACTTGTGTAACAAAGTAAATCACAGACCTTTCCAAAGCAAAGTAAAAGGCAAATTCAAATTTTTTAAAGAAAGACAGTTTTTATCTAAGTTAAAAAAAGCATCTAAAAACTTAAAAACAAATGAGTTACCTTTTTTCCTGCAACCTTCCCTCACATAACTGTATGTAACAAAACTGATTTTCTTGAAAGATTTCATGTTATATCTGTAACATCAGAAAAGCTAAATTCCAAGGTTTAAAGCAATTAAGAAGGTGATGTAGAATGAGTATATATATATGATCTAGCTTTGCTGCTGTTGGGATTCTCAAATGTGACTGCCTCTCCTTCTCACTCTAAGTACACAATGTAGTGATCAGTCACAATGTAATTATTAAGGGTAAAAAAGGGCGAAATACTGTACCCATAATATAGATAAGGGGAGGAACCAGTGGTCCACCCCATCCAAGCTGAAGAAAGGGTATCCTATATGAAATAGAAATATATAGCCTGTTATTAGTTGTGACTCTGTAATGACAGACACTTGATGTTATGTTTTATAACTCAATCATATGAGAAATGTTTCTTTCCTACTAATGAAGTTTGGAGTACTCTTGAAAATCTCTCATTATCGCTTTCCTGGTAAGGGATTCTAAAGAATATCCATTGAGTTTTAGAGGATATTTAAGACATCAAATACTCTAATTTAGTATAAAAGTTATGAAATTGGACTGGAAATTTGAAATACAGTAAATGTTTAAAGCCATCAGCCAGAAATATGCATAAGGCATGCAAAACTGAAAGTGCAAGTGGATTTCAGATTGTTTGCTGCCTTCTACTATTTCTCTAATAAATAAATCAAGCATGGCATGACATGCATTATTTTGTGAAATTAAACACAAATGCATGCTTTATTATCAGTTCTCTAACTCAGCAAAGCAATGCGTTCTCAGTATTCTACATTTACAAGTAGCATACCAGTTCAGAACTAGCGCAAAAGCATTATATTGCAAGTACTAAAAAGCTAAACAAAAAGCAATGGGTATATTCAAATCTCAGTTTGCAGATAATTCTGCTTACTACATACACCAAGATGAGAATATAAACCCTAAGACAGAAATTTCAGTTAAATTAAGGCAATTCTTTACTTTGCCTTCCAGCATCTGGGTGGAGTTGATTTTGAGATTCACTGCAGAAATTAACATTTCTTAGAGTTTATCATACTAGCAGATATTTTTAAAGCTTTTAATATGTTGAAATTCACTTCCGCGCTCAAGGCAAGTACAGACTATGGACTACTTGTACCCTGTTTTGGTGCAAGTGATTCATATCTCTTATGTTCACGGAGGATTTATCTTGTTTATTAAACAGTATAATTAGAAAATGAAGTTACAACTACAGAGTATAACTGTAGACTTTTAAGAATATAAATTTAAAAATTAATTATGTTTCATATTTAGGCTTAACCTAATAGTTACTAGTGTTTATTGACTATGAAAAATGCTGCATTCTTTCAATTCACCATAACAGTAAACATATTTAAGAAGATTGATTTAACATAGCTGAGAACTTAGCAAATAGTTTTACAAAAATAATGCAGATATTTTTTTACGTAGAGGGACATTTGTGGAATACATGTGATCTCTTATACTTTCAAGGCAAAATTTGCACAGTTTTGAACTTGGGCATAAAGGTTAAAAACATGCTGAATAAGAGCAACTTGTTTTGTCACAGCTTAGTGTAGATTTAGGCTATATAAGAAAGCAAAGAGTTTATTTATTTTTATGTTCTGTTGGTGGACAAAATAATCTAGTTTTATGTATTTTTAGGAAATAAATTCAGTTTCTGAGAGACTAATTTGACTTATCATGAGCTGGTTAATTATTTATTATCTGAATCTTTTTACTGTTCGTGAGTCATTCATAAAGTAAGCATTTTCAGAAGTGCACATAACTAATACTGAAGATAAGGTCTACACAGTTGGCCAGAAAAATTTGCTAAATTACTGGAATCAAATACTTAATTGATTATCATAAATATTGGAGGACAGAGGTGAAACAATTTTTGCTTTTCCAATTTTATCTGTGATTCCTACACAGTAAATAACTTATCAATTTTTCATACTCTTTATCTGAATGATTTGGCTTCTGGCATAGTTCCATTTTTAGTCAGTGAGAAATAAAGGAAAACTACTAAATAGATTTCAAATGACAGATACTTTGCCTTGAGCATGAATATCCTAAGTATTTTAAGTGTAAAAATTACTTTTAAAAAATGATCTAAGGCTACAGAAAAGTAGAATAAATCATTTGACAATTGATTTTGACATTATTTTTCTAGAAATGATCCCTTTTATTTTTTTTCAGAGTCATCTAAAGAAGTGCATTTGTTGTACCTGTGTAACTTCTATACTGGTCTCCCACTTCTCCTGCAGCTGATCATAACATTATGAAAAAAATAAAGCTAACAATAATTCCTTGACATTTCTCTGCACGAAGCCACATTTGTCTGAATGTTCATGAACAGTAAATACAAAGAAGGACAAAGAGAAATTGGCTAAATCAAGTAGTCATTCCAAACGTAAATGAAAATTTGTGCATACTTATAGTACTTCACCAGCTCTTACCCTGATGAATATTAATTCATGAATTTCAAATGAAAAAACTGTTAAAAGTCAATTTGCTGTATGAAATCGAAATTTATTAACCAAGTAATCCAAGATTATTTTTTCTGATGCATTCTGAAGTAGAGATATATAGCCTGATGAATGCAATTTAAGGAACAAAATTCTAAGCCTCAGTGTGATTTGATTAAGCTTAGATTTGTACTTCGAGTTTGTTCAGATGATATATTCCATGACATTCACAGGTTTATAGTTGACTCGAAATTCATTAGCACAATTGTTTCCATATAGTAGCAAAAGCATTCTCTTAAAATGTTTTTCAATGACATTCATATAGAGTTAGTTTGTATTCAGTGGTTTTAAGGAACAGAGGTATATACAAATAAAAAATAAGTTAAAATACATTCTTGAGTGAGGTGAATAGTGAGCGGGGCCTCTAAATTACTCAGAATAAGTAAGAAATAACCTTACTACATTGTGTTAAATATTGAGTAAAGATTTGTTGAAATGAGAAAAGTATTTCCATTACAAAAAGAGTAATTTCCTAGATAAATTAAATAACTTGATTTTAAAGCCAGTCAAACTCAGAAATAGATTTAATCCACTAGTGGATAGGAGCATCTCTACTCATAGAGAGCAAAGGTGGTTTATCAAATATAAAAAAACCCGAGGATTAAAACTGGTAACAGAAAATGTCATTATCAACTAATGCTAATTTAGATTACTGTATAAATATTGTGATACATTTATCAGTAAAAAAATTAACAAAGCTTTGTTATATTTTATTCATTATTGAGAGTCTCTTAGGAGCGTTCATAGGTGGCAATTTCAAATCCTTACATGGCAAACTCCTGAGATTGGCTAGAAAGTAAAGTAACCTTAATGAATGTAACTTCTATGTGATACTGCATATGGATTTAGGTGAACTGATGAAGCTTTTTGCTTATCTGTTAGTAAAAGATATGCAATAGGTAAAAATATAGTGCAGCCTTTCTGCATGGAGTAGTCATTCCTTATTCCGCATGCATGGATTCTTTCTATGCATGCATAGTTTCAGATTCTTTCATTTTGTCTTACCCTCATGCCTTCAAATCGTGACAAAGCTCTTAGAGGTCTCAAAGCTCTTAGTGTCCTAAGGGACTTAATGGCACCAAGTTCAGAGTAACCCAATGCATTTGCTGTTAAGCTAACCAAAGAGACCTATATGAAAACAGGAAAGTACAAATTATTATATTGTACGTACTACTTTACATACCAGAGATGTGAGATATAAACTTCTTTAGAAGAATCTAATTTTGGGCCACTGTCTCCAGGAATAGGAAGTCGTTCAAATTTAAAAAAAAAAAATGAAGAAGGAAAGAAAAAAAAAGTAATATGAAAGAAGAGTAGGATAGGTAAAGAAGCAAACAAAAATATCATAAGGTAACAATATCTGTAAACATTAATACTAGTTAATTTTATATTTTGCTAGTGATTTGAAGGAATTTCAAACCACAAAAAGCAAATTAAATTAATCTCTCATTTTAACCAATTTAGGTATTGCTCACACTTTTTCTTTGTTTTACAACGTTGTTTGGATCGGTAATTGTAGTTGATAATACTCGGATTTTTTGCCCACAGCTGAAAGGGAAATGATTGAAACATGTTTTGAATTAACAGATGGGTGAAAAAGCAACACTGCTGTTCTGGAAATTGGTGGAAAGGATTAATTTTTCTGTATTCAGTTACACTGGCTAATCCTGTTACCTGACTGCTGAATTTATGAGGTGAATGTTAACCTGCCTTATGCTGCTTCTTAAAAACCTTGTAATAACAGCTCCATAGACAGCAGAACTCCACAGAACTTTATATAGTCTGTGTCCTTGCACTACCACAGTGAGAAATACCATATTCTCCAAACTTACTATGGCTCCTGTCCAAAAATAATACCATCTGTTTGTTTGATGTTTCCTCTAAATGCTCCTTAATTATGTTTTTCTAATTCTTTAACTATTTGTTGGGCCAAAAAATAGCATAATGGTCTTGTCTCCATTAGAAAGAACAATGCAATAAGTGAAAAGAACTTTTAAGACAGTGCTCTTCATGGATCATATTTTAAACCAAGCAATATATACAAAATCTGTAGCTTTTAAAAGTTAGTAACTTTTCTGTACTTGTTTGTTCTGAGCTCTAGCAACCCACAAAATGAGGTTCTTCTGAAATCTGAATTTCTTTCTCCAACATATTCATCATACTGCTGAAAATTTTCGAGCTTTCAAGCTGCCATAATCTAAAGCAAAAGGCTTGCAAATCCAGGATTTAATAATTAATTTATTCAGACACTTGAATATGTATTATGCCTTCACACAAGGAAGTATTTAAATGATCACATTCACAAGATGGCTGCTCGAAATATTATTATTTAAGGTCCAATATTAGTTTAAATTATTTTTTTATAGGAACAGATACTTTTGCTTGCATGCTTCTTCAAGCCTTTTGCTATAAGTGCCACTGAAATACCCATTTTGAAATTAGTTTTGGTGCTAAATAACAAGTGTTTTCTGCAGACAGTAATTCTCTTTTGTATGGGTGCTATGTTTGAATGTCTTTATCTGTAGCTGCGTCTGTCTGAAGTTGAGTACCAAATATATTTAATTCTTAATATACTCCAATCAAAAAGGTTGTAGACACCTGTTAAAAAACAAAGCTCAAGAAAATGAGCTTGATATGCCCTATGCTGAGAACACATTCAGAAACTTGAAGTTTTTAGCAGTTCTTCAGATCAATAACTGCTTATGTTCACTTTTACCTTCTTCAATGTCTGTTTCTACATCATTTAAGCTAGAAAAAAAAAAGAATTTTAATTTTAAAATTAAGCTTGTTTAATATTTGGTTTTCATGAGTTTTTCCCAGAAATGTCTCTCTTTAAAATGTGGCAACTGTTTGTGGTTTGTTAACTACTTAAACCACTATTTCAGATTGACACATAGAACTTTACAGACTGCAGAAGCAGTTTGTGTTTCTGCATACTGGATGTTTTCTCAAGGATGCATACAGAGATACCAGATTTTTTTTCCATCAACTTACTTTTTCAATTGAAAAGGAAATTAGTAGGTATACATAAATGTTATGGTTGTAGAGTGAGTAATTTTTAAAAAAATCAAATTAGTATAAAGATAACATCTACAAAATATATTACATACATCAACAATTAGGAAATCCAGCCAGCACCAGGCATTAGTGAAGTATGTTTGATAGCCATAGGCCACCCACTTTAGCAGCATTTCCAGAATGAATATGTAAGTGAAGACCTTGTCAGCGTATTCCAGCATGGTCTTAATAGTTTTACGTTGTTCAATATATATGTCTTCAAAAGCCTGCAGAGAGAAATATTCAAAGGTGTTTGTTACTGCACATACTTCAGGCTGTAAACAAAACAAAACAAAACCCCAAACACAACAGAATACAACTAAATCAAAACCAACAAACAATAACAACAAACCCCAAAACAAACCCCCCTAACAAGCAAACAAACAAAAGCCAACACCAAACCCCCCAATCTTTCTTCAAGAAAAAACATGGGAGTGTCACTTCTATCTTACATTTCTGTTTCTGCTAACTCAATATATACCTGTTTTTCCCTATGGAACTGTATTATCCATCTTACAGGAAGGAGAAGTAGGTATTACACAGCAACCACTCCACTGGTCAGAGATTTTTATTGGTTTACTGCTGCTGCTGAGTTATTCTTATCAGATCATTTTCAGTACTCACAAATAGCATTGATTCTGCAGAGTGAAGATTTGGATATTTATTGGTACTAACATTCATTTTCACCCAGTCTGCTTTTGAATCACTTTACTGTCAGTTCAAATGACTAGTTTGTCTGTGAACTATCAAACTAACATCTGTGTATCAGTAATTTTGGTTACTCAGACCAGGCACTCTGGTACCTGATGCTCATATACAATCATTAACAACTTCATCTCAGAAAACTGGGAGAGCTAGTATATGTAATTTTCTTCTTCTAGATGGGAGTATGTCAGAGGCTAAAATAGCCATGCTCTTGGAAGCTAAAGGTGTGTGTTATCCCTGCCTGAAAGCCCCAGGGGCAGTGGTGTGCAGGCATATTGTGACCGCATGTGCCCACCAGATTTCCTGTTTGTAATGACAGTGAACTTTGTCTAGAGTGTGGTGTTGGGGTGAACATTGGCATACAGTATTGCCAGGTCCAAAGAGAGCTTTTCACTATCAGAAGGAAGCTGAACGCAGAGCAGGGTCTCACAGGGAAGGCAGTTACTGAATTCCACCTTTGCCTCAGTCTTCACTACTACTTGTAGGCAGCTGTCAGGAGTCCCAGACCTTCAAGACTACAGAGGAAGTCAGGAGAAAGGAACATTTTGCCTTAGTAGAAGAGGATTGGATTAAAGATGACTTAAGCAAACTGAACATCCACAAATCTGTGGTCACTGAAGGGATGCACCTGCAAGTTCTGAAGGAGCTGGCAGAAGTCATTGCTAGGCTGATCTCCACAATCTTTGAAAAGTCTTTGAGAACAGAAGACTAAGGACTGGAGGAAAGCCACTATCACTCCAGTCTTCAAAAAGGAAAACCTGGGTTACTAAAATTGTTTAAATCAATCTGACTGTATATATGGATTCTGCAAGACTAGTTTTACTAACCGCGTAACAGAGTCTGTGTGTGTTGATTGTAAATAATTTTGGGGAAATGTTCTATATATATTTAATAAACTATTTAATAATTTTTATATCAGCCTCATTATAATTAACATCTAGCCCAGATTCAAACCTCTTCTTAACATGGATAGATGAGAGGAGGCTGTGGATGTGGTCTACCTTGACTTCAGCAAAGCTTTTGATATTGTCTCCCATAGGGTTCTCACAGTCACGTTTAACAAGTGTGGGTTAGATGATTGGGTGGTGAGTTGGATTGGGAGCTGGCTGAAGGACAGAGCTCAGAGAGTTGTGGTCAGTGGGGCAGAGTCTAGTTGGAGGCCTGTGGCTGGCGGTGTCCCCCAGAAGTCAATACTGGGTCCAGCCCCATTCAGTATGTTCATCAATGATGTGGACGAAGGGACAGAGTGTTTCTACGGCAAGTTTGCTGATGATACCAAACTGGGAGGAGTGGCTGACGTGCCAGAAAGCTGTGCGGCCATCCAGAATGACCTAGACAGGCTAGTGAGCAGGGCAGGAAGAAATATAGTGAAATTCAATAACAGCAAGTGTAAAGTACTGCATCTGGGGAGGAACAATCCCATGTATCAGTACAGACTGGGTGCTGACCTGTTGGGGAGCAGCTTTGAGGAAAAGGACCTGGCAATCTTGGTAGACAACTGGATGATCATGAGCCAGCAATGTGCCCTCACAGCCCAGAAGGCCAGGGGAGTCCAGGGATGCATTAAGAGAAGTGTGCCCAGTAGGCTGAGGGAGGTTCCTCCTGCCCCTTTACTATGGGCTGGTGAGGCCTCACCTGAAGTATCGTGGGCACCTCAGCTCAAGAAGGATTAAGAACTACTGGAGAAATTCCAGCGCAAGGCCACTTTGATGATTAGGGGACTGGAACACGTAATGCACGAGAAAAGGCTGAGAGAGATGGTCCTGTTGAGCTTAGAAAAGAGGAGGCTGAAGGGGGAATCTTATTAATCCTCACAAATATCTAAGGGGTGGGTGTAAGCAAGTTGGGGTCAGATTCTTCTGTGTTACTCAGTGACAGTACAAGAGGTAATGGGCATAAACTTGAACATAGGAAGTTCTATCTAAATGTAAGAAGGATGTTCTTTACTTTCAGGGTGGCAGAGCACTGGAACAGGCTCCCCCAAGAGGTGGTGGAGTTTCCTTCTCTGGAGACTTTCAAGGCCTATTTGGACATGTTCCCACGTGATCTGTTTTAGGCAATCCTGCTCTGGCAGCAGCGGTTGAACTTGATGATCTTCAGAGTCCATTTCCATCTCCTACCATTCTGTGATTCTTTTGTCATCAGTGACAGTTCTTTTTCCTTAGTTATATCAGTAACCAACAGTAAAACTAGAGAACAGACTCAAATGACAAAGTTAAATATGTTCTTCTTTTCACACGTGTCCATCTTTCAGCTTCGTGTGTATCACCATCATTTTCAGCAAGCGAGTTAAGATCTTTCTAATCAATTATGTCTGGGGTTTTTTTTAACACAATGTTGAGAAGAGACTTTTTCAACCCTTCTTTCAAAGACCCTTAAATTCCTGTCATTTAAGGGCATGGAGTTGTGTGTTCTTTCTGGTGGAAAAAAAAAACCTAAATTGAACAAAAACTTAAAGACCCAGCTTGTAATAAGTTTTCTGACAACATTGCAATATTCTGTTCATGTTATACTTACCAGAGCTCCACTACTGAGGAGAATCATAAAAACAATGAAAGTCTCAAACCAGTTGTGTTCAACAATCCTGAAGCAGGTTTTTCTAAGGTTCCACCACTGTTTTCCTCTCCCTTCTTCTATACTTACTTGACAGCACTTGAACCTTCGTACACAGCCTTCAAAGCAGTGTATGTGTTGAGGGGAGAAAAAAAAAAAAAAAAAGATTATGTTGAGTTGCATTAATTTCATTTGTGCATTCTGTTAGTTAATTTCAGTTAAGCATTCAATGCAGCCTTCCAGAAGCTGTGCTACTTAATAAAAAAACAGTAGATTTTCACTTCAATGACTCTTTTTCTCTAAAGAATGAAACAAAACAAACCTAAAACAAACAAGCAAAACTAATCAACCAACCAACCACAACAACAAAACCCAAAAGCAACAAAACCCAACCAGCCAAACAAAACTGTGACAATAGCAATTTACAATTAAATGGACAAATGAGAAGAAAGGAGCCATGCATGGAGCATGGAGCCAAAGTAATTCATATTAAAATAAAACATTTAGTAGTATGTTTTTCTTGTGCTAAAAATAAATTTCTGATAACATGTTTTCTTAATTGTTTATCTGACATATTGTACAATTGTGACAATTGTACAATATCAGTACAATTGTGATATCAACATCCATATGGTAAATTGTGGTCTAAAAGTACTGTTGCTAATAATCATAGTAATTAACAGAAGAGTAATTTGATACATACATATTGATACTTAGTTTAAAATTATAATTATTCCATTTTTCATGAATAAGTATTATTAGTATTTTTATTAAAAACACCTTCTGTGAAGCAGGCCTCTGGCTCTTGGGCTTCTTCAGGTTCAGCTTCTGGTTGCTCTTCTGCAGGAAGTCCAATATCAACTGTGCTGCCTTCTGATGAACTAGACGAATTAAGCTTCTGTAAATGAAAAAAACCCCAAGCATCACAAATATACGGTAAATATTTTAAAGGTGGATATTAGTTATTTGCAGAATAAGTAAATACTTATGCAGTGTTTTTGAATGCTCTAATATTCAACTTAAGTAAATTGCTGAGTCAGCATGACTAGGTGGATTTTCCATTGGGGGAAAAAAAAAAAAAATCTATAAAACAGAACTGCTTTTCCTAAACTTCTAGTGGATATCAGAAGTGTCATAGTACCTTCTCAATGGCATAAAAGGTAATCCTGGCCTGACAGGTAGTGATGCATTTACAGAAAGCTTTCCTAAACTGAATCTGTTCCTCACTGGTTACTCATAGACCAGCTTGTGTTATTCCACTTGACTGTCTGCTCTGTGGCCATTGGGAGTCTGGACCAGACTGGCCAGCGTTAAGGTAGTTATGGAGAGATTAGATGACTGGGCACTGTGCTTTTCTAGTGGATCTTTGTTTAAATATTATTTTATTAAGAATTTTTTCATGCTAGGGCAAGTACAAAATGTGCTCAAATGCATGCTTATAATCTCTATTGTGGTAGTGGTTCAGAGGCTTGAGTCAAAGTCAAATTATATGACGCTTTGGATAGTATTTAACAGGAAAAGAAATATTAATGCTTCACGTATTAATTAAGAAATGGGAACGCTATCTCTGAAATAGTTTACCACGAGGAAAGGCTGTTTCTTATAGATCTCCATTCTCTGAGGAGGACCCAAAGTTTGTACTTAGCTTAATGCTGGGTTTCTGCTGAGAACACTTGAGAACACTGAATTGACAGCAGTACAGAACTCTGATAGCCTAAAATGGTGTCTGAAGTACTGTTGGCAATATAACAATGTCAGGGGAAGATAAGCTAACCCACCAAAAAACTGGATTGCTACTGCAATGGAAACTAGTTAAGTTGAGATTCCTCAAGTCAGAAAATTAATTAATTCTCTTAGGTGTCTGGAAAGGTAATTTGCTGATTTGACTAAAATGTCAACAAACTAAGCCAAGAGAGGGTGTAGCTGTTTTGCAAATTATGTCATTGTATCAGTTTAAATTATTACAAACACAGACACCAAGTTGTGTAAAGGAACAGTTATGGCTTTAAAGTGTCCTGTCAAAATACAGTTCTCAACATGGCATTGTATCCGTAGCCTGGTTTGGCATTGCTTTAGCAGCATGAGATATTTTTGTCTGTTAATACTATTTTTCCATTTTAACAATTAAGTGAATTTGAGGTATATGAAGAGTCTATGATTAAAACTTCTTTTTATGAGAATCTAGGTCTAGAAGATATGACAGTTTAAAAGTCTAAACAAATTACAGTGTCCAAGGGAAATATAACTCAAACTATCTGTTTCTTGGTTCATACCTGCTCAACAGAAAAGCAGAATTGAGGGAGATGTTTTGAGTGGCATGAGTATATGATACTCTTCATGGGACCCTTGTTACAGGAGATAAAGAAAAGTTTCTGGTGGAATAAGGCTGTAGGTAAGACACTGCAGTGCCCTACCAGTTGTTCCAACTACCATACAGACAATAAGGAGGAATTCTGAATTAATTTGGACTCCCATCCCTGGTCTCTTATCTCCTCTTGAGGATGCTAATTTTTAACCCTTTCTCACACTTTTGTTCATCAAACATTAAGCTCTTCTTTATACAATTATAAACCCATCTAGAAAGAAGTGTTGAAATAACAAATGATCAAGAACTGAACATACTGGCTTATGCTGAAAAAAAAGGAAAATACTCAAATGATCAGAGAGTAATGCACAAAATATCTAAATACCTCTTTGCTTTCTTCCAGATCTGATTCACTACTAAATTCTTCTGTGTTTAGATTTTCAAAGTCGGATTCACCCACAGCAATTGGCACTGTTACTGTGAGGCTTGGGTTGTTTATGAAGGACATGTAATCACTTTCATCAATAATGTATTTTTCCACACTGCTACCCGTGCCTATGCCACTTGTGGTTCCATTTGCATCTTTAATATAGTCATGGTCCTTGCTTAGTTCCACAGTTGTGTGGTTAGAAATGCAGCTATTTTTGTTGTTCAGATCTTCAAGTGGTTTGATTTCATCTAAAGCTTTTTGTTTTTTAACAAAAGCTTTCTGGATGAATTCACGTGCTTTTCTTTTCACATAATCTATGCCCTTCTGCATTCTTGCTACAGCAATTTGGAGATTATTCATTTCATTGTCATCATCTGTCACGGCAAGGTTGTCTGCACTAAATGAGCTCAGTAGCAAAGCCAAAAATAGGTTCAGTACCTGCAGACAGATGAAAAGAGAGAACATTCTAGACTTTATCCCAACAAAGGACTCTTAGTAAGGTAAAAGTTGACATATTATTGACTTCGTAACAAAAAAGAAAAATAAAAAAGATTACCCTCAACCTTTTTTCTCTTCTCCATAAAAAAAAGTTTTTATAATTTTACTTAGGTTAAGCTCACAATTCAAAAGTATTCCTGCACTGAATAATATCTGTAGTTGTGCCTTTAGTTCCCCAGAGTATGTAAATATTAGGTCACAGATTCTTATAATCCAAAAAATGGAGATAATATGTCTGTTATTCAGCATCATTAAAAAAATTAATTTACCCCACTGCACATCAGAAATTGGATTATTTAGATGACTAACCATATAGGATGAATAAGAAAGCCCACAGCAAATGGTTTATAAAGAACCCATAGACTAAAATTATTTGAAGCATAAAACACAGAGCAAAAAGACAAATTAAGAATATAACTAAGTGCTCACTATCATTCTTAGGATTTTGATATTGCAAAATACTTTGTTCTCAATCCAAAAAAGCTCTTAACTTTAAGCATGGCTTAAAACCACCTGCTTAAGAGCTTCTTGAAGCAGAACTTGGCTCACTTCATAACTGAGTCCACTCTAGTGCCAAATATTTTTTTGCTGATGCTTTGATTACTTACCACTAGGTTTCCAATCACCATAACCATCATGAAAACAGTAAGGCACATGGCTTGTCCAGCAACCTCCATGCAGTCCCACATTGTTTCTATCCATTCTCCACACAGTACTCGAAACACGATCAAAAAAGAGTGAAAAAAATCTTGCATGTGCCAGCGTGGAAGCACACAGTCACTTGCGATTTTACAGACACATTCCTTGTAGTTTTTCCCAAACAGTTGCATCCCAACGACAGCAAAAATGAACACGATTATGGCCAGCACCAGGGTCAGATTTCCCAGAGCTCCCACTGAGTTGCCAATAATCTTAATCAGCATATTTAGCGTTGGCCAAGATTTTGCCAATTTGAAAACTCGCAACTGGAAACAAAGAAAATTATCGTAAGGACAACCAGCGAGAAAGACACAAAGATACTCTAATGCTAATTGGTTGGAGGATATAACTGCAAAGCATGCCCTGAGTGTGACTGCTCAGAGGATGTCCTCTTGTTACAAGCATGGAGATGGAAAAGTTCAGTCAACAAAATTTTGTGAAGTTAGACCTTGATATCCTCAAAGTATAGTTTTTCTGATGCCCAAAATAATTACCAGTCACATTAGATGGAATTTAAAATCTAGGCTTCATCTGTTAAAATCATCTAGGCCACTTTTCTACTGGTACTTGCAGAGCAGATCTATTCCAGTGATGCCAATCATAGCACACTACATCTAGTGAGTCAATTGGTTTCTGCATAGCAGGATGTTTGAAGTCTGTACATAAGCTGAATACATTGGAAATAGGCCCAGGGCACCCACTGCTATCTGTCTGGATTGCTATAAATTCCCTTTGAAGACACAAGTAATAAACATTTGTACTAAGGAAAGAGATGCACTAAGGAAAGATCGGTATCATGCCAAATGTTAAACAAATTAAGGAAAAAAATATATTCTTTTAATGAGCCCTATAATGAGTGCAACTGTACACTTACCAATCTGAATGATCGAAGAACTGAGAGCCCTTCCACATCTGCAAGACCAAGCTCGACCAAGCTCAGGGTTACAATAAAACCATCAAAAATATTCCAGCCTTCCTGGAAATAATAGTAAGGATCCATTGCAATTATCTTGAGAAACATTTCTGCTGTGAAGATTCCAGTGAAGACCTGAATTCAAAATGCAGTTTGTTGTTTAATTGTGAAATATAATACCTACAGATTTAGCTATTGTCTAGGCTTTTAGTTCAAGCTATGTGTCTGCAATGTCTTACACAAAACTGGTATCTAAAAATAGTTCCATATACTGTAGTAATTTATTAGTCCACCTTCCTTTAACATGTTCCATAGCAACCAAGTAATTTTTTCAATTTATTAAATTTTATCATAAACAAATTATCTAAACTTGTGTTTTATAACATTTATGGCCCAATTTTAATTCCATCAGGATATGGACTTCCTCATGTACTGTACAAACAATATTGCAAATTTGATTTTCACAACGTAAACCAGAATGCTTTCCAAGAAATTATACAATGTATTTCTTGGCATACTAATTACAGTACACAGCAGCATGAATGAGGCTAAATGTAAGATTCCAAAGAGGCGTCTCCTCTGCTGCTATGACCTGCCATAATCCCATTTGATTCACCAGAGAGATGATTATTTATACCAGATGAGGATCAAGTGGGATATAACAGTTTGCTGAACCCTAGGATCTTCTGCCTGGGTGTCACCACTAAGTTCAGTGAAGTTGATTGGCTCAATCATTTCGGTGTCAGCAATGAAAGAGCATTTAAGAATGCATGGTATTGATGGTAATGGTTTCTCATCATAGGATACTATGCTGATGATGTAAGAATCACACCAAAATAATGATCCTGAGTAGCTTTGAGAGAATTCTTAGAAGAATTTCCTGCAGGATAGGAAGCCATCATTAAAAGCTGCCTGAGTCTTAATCTGAAAAGTTTTCATTATTGGTTTTGACAATCCATTTTCAAGCAAGTGGAATAGAAAATAGGACAGCTAAGGAGAATAATCTAGCTGTAATAATCAGCAGTTGGCCAAGAGCAGTCTGACTTGCTCTGTCTAGAAACTCCGGTGCTCCAGATAGATTGTTATTACAGTCTTTAAATGTGTTCCAGATACAAACACCAGAGAGGGAAAGATTATTATTTTTCAAGTAACAGGATTGAAACTTCTGAAGAAGAGGCAGAAATGAATAAATACAGTTTGAAACACTGACTTAATTTCCTGATGATCAGACTGATGAAGTTCACAAGGAGCTTTTAAGTGGAACTACTGGAACGGCAGAACCCTAAAAGCCATTTATATGACAGAAAGGAGCCTAAAACTGGAAGAGTGTAGTAGTAATAGTCAGGCTCTTTCTCACTCCCTTTGTAGTCAGATGTACACCAAGATTTATATGTAATTTTCTTATTGGAAAACAAGCCTATAAAATGCTACAAGACTATACATTTTGCTAGGAAACTCAGATTCAGTTCAGTTCCACTTTTATTAAGTATATGAAAACTAGCTATGCATTTTTCTATTAATTGTCCCTTTAAAATTCTGTAGTTATTTACATTTTCTGAGAGATTGTTTCTTATTATGAAACACAGAATAGTAAAAATACCATTATAAGAAATCAATTCTTAAAATAGGAGACAAAGTAGGACTGCATCTGCAGGTACCTCTAGGTGATCAAACCTGTCAGTTCAAAAGCATCTGATCTACAAAAAATTAAATCCTGAATTCTTTAATAATTTATCTTTTCTGAAGCAGGAGAGAGAAAATATAGTTGACAACATGAGGAAAGATACTTATACGATGATAAAATAATATAAAAAACTATAAGAGGAAAAAATACTGCAGAATATTTTTCATGCATTTGTACAAAACATATAAAGAAAACAATCCACATATCCACATTAAAAGCCTTTTATAGAAGAAAATTCTAGAAAGGCTTAAAAATGTCTCTTTCGGCTATTGAAAACCTGCACTTGGGAAACAGAGAAATTACAAATGCATTCATCATTTAAACATTTGTATTGTATTGATTGAAAAAAATAACACTGCATTTATTTGCATAGTGTTTTTTTCATGAAAGTAATGTGTTTCTGGTTTTGTAGTTAGACAAAATCAACTGCTGTTTGAGATGGCCTTTACTTAATGTAGCACTGGTGCCATTTGAAAATTTTCTAATTTGGTTTTCCAAAACACTGCAAAATAGTGATTGTACAATATCATAAGATACATGAGCCAGTGTTTACAGTGAAATTTCAAAAAATAGTTCTGATAATCATCTCTGGAGGGCCGTAAATATCCAATAAATCTACTTTTTAAAGAGTGAAAAAAGAAAAGCTGTTAAACTCCTTCTCTCTTTCACTTCCTTTAGACATACTTCCTTCCAAATCATGAGCATAAAACCCCAATGAACTTACCAAATTTCCAACTGAAAGCACGTTATTGAACTCATCAGTCATCGGGTAATGTTCCATAGCCATAAAGAGTGTATTTAAAACAATGCAAATTGTAATAGCCAGGTCAACAAATGGGTCCATTACCACTAAGTTGACGATATGTTTTACTTTTAACCAGTGCGGACTGCAGTCCCAGATCAAGAAAATATTTGCAAATTTATACCAACATGGTGGGCATTTCTGTCTTGATTCTTCAAGTTCTGTAGGGAAAGAAAGTTAATACCAGTTACTGTATGAATTGTACTAATCAAGTTGTCAAACTTGTACTGGCACTGATTAACTTCCAGTAAGCCCATTTTTTTACAGGATTGTTTTGGGTTAGCTGCAGCCAGTAACTAAGGATGACACAGTTGCTCACTCAATGTGGGGCAGAACCCCCTGGGATTGAAAGTCCCATGCTCTACCAACAAGGGCTTTTCAAAAAAGCCTTTAAAAATTACTATTGAATGTATTCAGTTTATTCAAAACTTATCTGTCGAGAACAACTTCTTTGTATTACAAGGTATATGCCAATCTGTATTAATTTCTGCACAGAGTTGTATTAAATATTTAATTGTTTCTTAGTTACATGTTGGCCTGTTGCTCCCATTTACTGTTCTATTACATAAGTATTTTTATGTTGAAATTTACGGTGTTCCAATATATTTTTTTTTTCCCAGTTGATGAAAAAAAATTCTTACCTAGAATAGCACATCTTTAAAGAATAACTGAATAAATTTAAGTGCTAAAAACATGTTAAAATATATTTTAACAATGATTGCATATATTTAAAAAATGTTCAGTGACCCTTTTCTGTCAAATAATGTATTTTTAATGATTGTGCATAAGCGTCTACTCAGTTATGGCCACCAAACATACCTCTGTGCTCCTGATGATAACCTGAGGGAGATAGTGGGAAAACAATGAGATAGAAATGCTTACTTCTGCAGTAAATGTAATAATTATCTATGTAATAACCTTAATGGATAAAGACCTTTGTGTTTACTAATAAGTGTGTCAGTTTGTGGGATGGTATCTGTTAATTAAGCTGTTTTAAATAATTTTTCAACTCAGTTTTTTAGAATTCCCTTGGAATTAAATATTAATGTTCAAATTTGTGTATCACACACCTTCCACAGTATTTGTGAGGATGCTAGCAATACTCATAGCTCTTTCCCTTAAAGCTGGGTCTTCCAGGAAGTCCATAGAAACATGAAAAGAGCCAGATATTCTCTTCCTCATTTCTGTTTCTGTAGTGGCACCCTGTACAGAGAACAATAATAGGTGAGATCAAGTTAGAGAAGTAACATAAGGAAATTATATATAGAGCCCTGTTGTTAGTGTCTTAGCTTTGGATACGTGCTTCGTGCTCTTCAATTTTTATCATCAGACTTTTATTACTTTTTAGTATCTATTAATTAATTTTTAAAATATATGAGCAATAGATACCTACCATTAAAGATAAAAAAAAAAAAAAAGAAGTTTCTTTACTTTTGTGTTTCTTTAAGCTAGGAAAACTATTTAAACAGATGGGATAGGATTGAGTTCAAAATACTGTATACTGTTTTTGCAAATTGCAGGTTTTTTTCATTTTTCCTGCTGACAGCATATTCTAGGGTTTGTAACCTAACAGTCTTTTCCCCTAGGCAAACTATAGCAAGTAAGAAAAGTCTGACTTCCTCATGCTTCCTCATGCTAGTTTTTTTTAGTAATGTGAGTAGACAGCTTTGAACTAGGCAAGATTTCTTTTTGACACATCTTCTCTTAACCTTGTACATGGTAAGAGAATGGTAGCAATATGTGCTGCCATATGTTTGCACAGACATCTGTAGTTTTGGAAGTATGTCTTGAAATGTATTGAAATGTGATCTTTCAATGAACTATTTGTTATCTATACTACAGAACACGAACTATGGATGGAAATGGAATGAGAAATAAATTATAATAAAGAGCTGACAACTTGCTTACATTTTTAATAGGGTTAATAAGGAAGAATGTTATCAAAATTAACTAATAATGTTAATTTTGATAAAATGGTAGCATCATATTGATTGCAGTTATATAATAACATTTTTGTGTACTGTTTTCTATTGTACAGTAACTGTTTTGCAGATCACATCCAGATGGACTTTTAGATCAGCAAAAGTAATATACAGTAATAAAGTAAAGCATAGTGCTTTTATGAACAAGTAAGTTAATATTTTATTAATTGGAAACTGTGACTTGCATTTGTTAGTTATAAGCATGTTTGTAAGTAAATCCTCAGGTTGCAAACCTATCTTAGCTGTTATATTTATTAAAGATTTTACAAGATGCAGGAGCATTCACAGCTTGACCAACCAGGAAGCATTGCCAAGGGTTCCATTCTGTAGAAAACACTGGCTGGTGCAGTAAGAAATGGCCACGATGCCTAAGCTACGTAAAACTTTCTTACATTGTCATCAGTAGCTGGTTTATCTATTATCACCTCTGGCAGAAGCTGTCCAACAGGCGATGTAGGAACTGATGGTCCACCAACCAGGGAAACCACCCCATTGCAATCCACAGTGCTGTGCATCTTCCCATTCACTGGAAACACTGCCAGCATCCTGGATGACCTACTGGCCTGACTAATGTTACTGTTGCGCCGTTCACCGTGTCTGCGCGGCACAAAGAGAGAATCTCTTCTGCTATCATTGTCTTCAAAAGTGCTGTGCTCATCATCAGCAAAGTCATTTTCTGATCCTATATCCTTTGCTCTACCTCTGAAGCTGAAAAGACTTGTTCTGCTGTTGCGCCTTGGAGAGAACAGGGAGCCTCGAATGCTCAGCAAAGACTGCAGGCAAACAAAATTTGAGATTAGCAGTTGAAACATTCAAATTTAGCACTGCGATTAGTATAGCATAGGGGATTTTTTTTTTTTCTTAAAATAACAGTAACCGTTTCCAGGAAGCTAAATGTTGCTGCAAAGATTTTTTTATATATTCAATCCCATATATGTATTGCAGATAAAAATACTGCCATTCAGAGATTCTTAAAACCAATTTTGAGTACTCCTTTCTCCTAATGTCACTTAAAGCTACTGAGCAGAGTAGTTACATAATACCCATCGAGGAAAAAAAGGGAGTCTACATGTGCATGTTCTTTCATCTATGCAACATATTGAACCAACTTCCAAACATCCTTGAAGCAGGAGGAAAATAAGAACCTATCATAATGGAAAAATGCTGTAGCATTTTAGTAAATCTAGATTACATATGATAACTCTAAAAAAAAAAAAAAAAAACAACCCAGAGAAGGAAATAATATTTTAATATGATTTTTAAACAGTCCTAATATGAGAATAGGGATATAAGTCTACATTGAATTCTGCATGTTTTTTTTCACAAGACAATGCAGCATCCACACGTTCTCTCAAGCACTAGCAACAATAATAAAGCTCAATAAAAACCTTAATGCTTCCTTCAGGCAGTAGGGTTGCATTACAGTACCAAGAAGACTAATTTTGTAACAGCCTACGGTGCTTTAAATATATGCTTCTATTAAAAATAACAATATGCAATACCTGATGAGGAGAAGAATACTTCTTTTCGTATGTCAGTCTATTGCCTTCAATAGATAATCGGAAACCTTTCCTTCTGATGCTGTCTTCTGATTCAGACTTGTGAAATTCATCTTCATCTTTTTCCTCACCTCCAGACTGTTCTTTCTGTTTTCTTTTTTTCCTTCTATTTCTCCTCTCTTTTGCACTCTTTGAGCTCAATTTCGATGCCTCTGAAGAACTTTCTGAGAGCCCTGCTGCCTCTCCCCCAGCACTGGGCTCCCTGGACTCTGCAGATGCTGTTACTGCTGCTGCTGCCACCGCTGCTGCCTGCCATGTTGTAGAATGAGCAAATCATGATGTTACAGGAGTTTTAACTTTAGTTATACAGAATTGCTATTCCTAACTCCCTAGGTCTCAACACTTTCCACAGTATACCCTCTCACTACTTTTCCCCTGATTTTTATTATTCAGTTGACTCTTCCTTATTTCATTAGCAATTTTTAACAAATTGTAATAATGACGCTAGACTAAGATAGACATAATGAATAATGTGTACCTAGTTTTGAGTATTCCCTCTTTATTATGGCTGGATCATTCAAAGTATAATGTCTTTAGTGCAGAATAGAAATGAGCTAGCTCTGTGTTTTGTAAGTCCAAATTCAGAAAACTGAGGGTGAATATCTAGTAAAATTACTTCCATACTCTTCTACATTACTACACCATAAATTATACCTGAGCTGCTTCTTGCTGCTTCTTTAGTTGTTCCAGCATTTGTTGAAATTCTGCCTCTTTTTGCTCTGCTTCTTCCATGGTTGCTTGATTCTGTTCTTCATAGGCCATGGCAACTACAGCCAGGATCAAATTGATCAGGTAGAAAGAACCCAGAAAAATCACCAAAACAAAAAATATCATGTATGTCTTTCCAGCAGCACGCAGTGTCTGGAAATAAGACAATATATATATAAGCAAGAACAAGTTAACAAATATTCTTATTTTTATATTAAAATAATAAAATGGAATTGATTGTAGGCCTCTTGTATTATTGATAAAAACATATTTAGTCTATTTTGCATTAAAACATTCTCACCAATTGATAAAGGTTTTCCCAAAAGTCCTGAGTCATCAATCGAAAGAGAGACAAGAAAGCCCAACTGAAGGTGTCAAAACTTGTGTAGCCATAATTGGGGTTTCTACCAGCTTTCACACATGTATATCCTTCTGGGCACTGCCTACAAAGACAAATATATATAACTTTATATAGTTATTTCAATATTATTACTTGGAATGCCTAGGGGAAGATTTGGATGAAAAAGGGGATTTTTCTTTAGTTAATCAGATCACAAATAATATCACTTGTGATTTCTAGTAGAAAATTGTGTTAAAGCACAGTAGAAACATAAAGCAGGAAAGTCACATACAAACTGGTGTTAAATTTTTATATAAGCTTCTAAAACATACTTCATTTATTTATGTTGTAACATGAATTTCAGTGTCAGTATTTTCTACTGTCCGAGTCTGCTAGCACTCCCATATGCAACTGCAACTGCAAACTAACAGGTGCTTTCCAGGTACTGTGTCTTTTACATCTCATCCAGGCAGGAGCTACACTGATATCAAATTAATTCATTTATGCAAATACTAAACTCATCTAACCAATGCACTGAGCTCTGATCAGGAATCCAAACCCTCAGTCCAGTGTACAATACCAATATTTCTTATGTGAAAGAAGTATAGACCCCTCCTCCAACTGCACATCTGAAGAACATGGATCTAGTTTGTGTACAGTGCAATCATATGTGAAATTTGGTCTTACCCAGCATCAGAACTGTTTCCACAAAGCAGAGCATCATTTTGCCCTTCCAGAAAATAAAAATGACCTGTTTAGAAGAGAATTAAAAAAACAAAACAAAACAAAACAAACAAAGTTCTGAAAATCAAAGTTTTGTTTCAGCTCTATCAAAGAAATAGTTAATTCTAAAAGTAGTAAGGTGATTTCAGATGCAATTTTAAACAAGCAGTACTTTTTGTCAGCAGAACCACAACTTTAGAGTAAATGACAATATGAATTGCGGTGAGTGCTACCATTAACAACACTTACTGCAGGTAAAAACTCTGTCAAAACACTAAAAATTTGGTCAAGTGCTGTTGGAGGTAGATGAGATAAACAGATGTCTTTTAAATCTAATCACTGAATTAAATCACACTTTGTAAAATTATATTGCACAGTAATTTATCATAATAATTAAATTCTGTCTGAAAAACTATAGTGATAATTTATTTCAAATATTCTGATCAGCATTGCCAAAGGTTCCAGGTTGTGACTTAACACCACTTGTGACAATTGTCTAATATGTAAGCTCTAAAAAAAAATTAATATGCCAGTGGCTTTTACAGTTACAGTTGCATATATACTGCAATTAGCCCACTGATTGGTATGAAGGCCCTAATATACATCTAACTGTAATTCGAAAGAATTGCTGCAGCAGTCACTGACTGTGTAGGGTTATATGACAAAATCGTTGATCATTTTAGGAAAGAAAAACTGCTTAAGTTTCACCAAATCACCCTGTAGCAAACCATCCTGCAATCTGTACAGTAATCCTGTATAAAAAGGACATTTTAGATTAAATAACAAAGACATTGACATGTCTATTCTTGGAAGAATAAAGAGATTATGTGAATCTTTTTTAAGATTCACTTTGACTATATCCCTGAGGAGTGTTTTTCTTTCCCCCTACCTTTGCTAATCTTTTGATTATGGAAGAATTATCACAGGAGGTGCTTCCTCCTCTAGTAACAACCTCCCACTTGATGACAGGCTTAAGGATCCAATTTATAGGGTCAGAGCATGTAGCCAGTATCCCATTTCTGACACAGATCAAATAAGTTTTGCCTCAGGATGTTTGCAAGGTCAGAGTAGGGACATGCTCTCCGGAGCACCTCCTCAGCTTTCAATACTTCTGAAGCACAGTAGCTCAGATGTAAGGTGGTACCTTTTTGTTTGCCTCGAGAAGATTTAAACCACACCTTGGATTAACTTTCCATTGAACAGACTTGTTAAAATTACTTAAAATGATCTCACTTGAAGTGATACCAGTGCAGCTGAGCTTGAAGTGGGCCATCCAATCAGGGTTACTACAGAAGCTAATGAGTTCTGAGTTTAAGGAGACATGACAAATTACTGGCTCAGCACATTCATATGGCACAGGAGGGACATGGTACCCTGGCCAGCTGCATCTCTCCATCCTGTAAATGAAATTCACCATTTGGAAAAGTTAGGTTTTAAGCTATATGTAGACCTTGTTCTGACCCTCTGTGAAGAAACCAGTTTCAGTGTCTAATGACAGACATTCATCTTACAGGGTAAAATCTGTACTGTGGTAGTGCACAACCTTACATACGGCCACTGTCACTCTGGACTGGTACGCATCACAGAACTGCACCCTGCTGGAACACAGTTGAAAGTAATCATGAAGTTTTCTTACATGATGCTGACCACAGCTGACCCTTGTGCAAATCTTAATCTGCATTATGTCAGCTAAACATGATTAAACCATGGTGCAACATAGCAGCTGATTGGGAAGGATGTAAACCTGACTTGATGTAGTTTACATGTAGCAGTCAGTCAGGATCAGTACTGCATCAGCTGAGCTGAACTGCAGAAATAGGGTCTGTAAGCAAGTTCTGTGGTTCAGACAAGATATGCCCTTGTAAGCATGCTGTACTTGCCAGCTCCATAGGAAATCACAACCACCCAAGCTTTCCCTGAGTGCACTGATACTGTGACAAAAGCTCAAAACGCTATGAGAGGAGGCTGAGTGATATAAACTTGTATCTAACTAGATGCAAAACCGAATTATATTGTACCAAAATAATGTGAAACATCCCTCACTGCATCAAAGGTATACATCTGGCTCCCCTTTCTTTGATAAGGAAATGGGGAAAAAATCTCTAGTAGGTGAGCACTTTAAGGGAATTTATGGTTGTTTGGGTAAAACTAGTGTGATGATTGAAAATAAATGTTAAATCACAATATAGATTGTGAGATGTTATTTCCCAGAAAAAGTAAATTACTTATAACAGGCTTGCAAAGAGAAACTTTAATCTATCTAGCATTAAGTACATAAAATTTGATATCCTGGGGGAAAAAAAAATAGTTCTTGACTCACTAATACTAGAAGTGCTTACATAAAGTTTCTCTAAATACTATTTAGAAAAAATAAGCTCAGTAGCAAAATTAGGACTCACATGCCTTTTTAACATGATGCCTTTTTAACATGCTATACACAGCTACTGGCATAAACAGTTTTATAGTTCCTTAAAAGAACAATACCATTGCACCAGGTCTCCAGTAAGTCCCATCTTACTGCCCTGTGAAACTGCTTATGAACCATTTCTGTACCTGCTCTGCCCATCTCCAAAAAGACAGCATAAAGCTGTGGTAGAGTAACTTTTCTCTTTGAAACTGCTAGTGAGCAGGGGCAAGCCTATTAACTTCATAAGATGACTCATACTTTCATTACGAATTTCATAACACTTATGAAATCCTGTGTAAATACACCAAAGGTTCAAGTAGGCATTCAATAAAGTACATTGTATAACAAATTCAATTCAACTTTATTTCTTAGGAAAATGCAGGCCTTCTTTAAATCAAGTGAAATCAGAACTTGAGTTTACAGATTCTTTGTTAAAAAGCCAGAAAATTAAGTTTGACCTTGAAGTCTAGGTCTTCATGACAAGACTTTGCTTAGACAGTATAATACTTCGTGGCATGGCATCTACATGAATTCACACATTCAGGTAAAGTGAGTGTCATGAAAAATTGCATCTTGATTTAAGAAATTTAGGTGAAAATCCATCATGGTCATTGATCAGCTATGTGATCACAGTCAGAAGCTGTCTTCTGTTAAAATTTGTCAGGCTTTGACTTGCAGCTATTGAAACAGTTATATCTTTGATTGCTAGATCAAAGATATGTCTATGCTGAAACTTCTGTTCCCCATGAGGTTTTTCAAAATTGTGATCAAGTCACCCCTTAAACCTTCTCTTTGATATGCTAAGTAGGTTGAGCTCCTGGTCTATCTTGGTATAAATCATGTTCTCCAATCCTTTAATCATTCTGCACTTTTCTGCACATCGTCTAATTTTTCAACATTCTATCTAAATTGAACTTTATGTAGTATTCTTGTAGCAATTGCAATATTCAAAAACACAGGAGTAATACTGCCTTCTTAGTCAATAACTTATGCATGCAAGGAGGATATTATTTAGTTTTTTGGCTGCAGAGTTTTAGACTTCATCTACCAGTTCTCACTGCTGCACAGTGCCTTAGCCTCTATCACTAAGGGCTTTCCAGTGGTATTTCTGTATCCTGCCTCTCAGTTGCAGTTCTACAATCTCTCACATAAACTGCTACGTCAGTGTCTTCCAGAGCCTCTGTGACACTATTTTCCCTTTGTTCTCATGCTGATTTTCATGTTGCTTTTATTCTCATGATATTTAACCTGCAAACATGTTTTTGTTGCAGAAGGTGCCCATGGGCTGCAATTCTCTCTGGTATGAGAATCACTCCTCATTCTCCCCCCATTTTGCCACTCGTTACTTGTGGCTTTTGGTTTATATTAGGTGATCTAGTAACATGCATGTACAATTGTAAAAAAACTTTTTTCCCTTTTTCCCCACTCTTTCCCATTTAGCTCTTATTTTTCTCCAAAGGTAACGCTTAGTGTTAGAGTTGATGTATGCTATTCACTACAGTCTTTATCCATGGGAATCTGTCCTAACATGAATTGTGCAGCAATGATTTTCAGGGTGGGAAGCTTAGGTTTGTAACCTCATATTTATATAACTGTTCTGAAATTTGTTTCTGTATCCTCAGTTTGCCACATTCTTTGGTATCAGCAAAACTAGTTGGATGAATCTTATTTGGGGAAATTATCGGAATGGATAGATACATCAAAATGACTTTTGGCAAGGTTTGTCTGATATTGCTGTCATTCAAGGTTTTTACTAATCTAGATGATTCAGGAGCAGGTATATCACATGATGTTAAAATTGTAAACAACAGAAAGCCCTAGCTGAGGGTATATCAATTGAAGTGTAAGTGATTATGTCACCATGCAATCCTTCTTTTCTACTTAGTATGCCTCATGTAGAGGAGAAATGCCTAGACGTGAGTGGTGTACCTTAAGAAGTATTTTTACAAACAACAGAAGATCTAGGATGATCCTTGAGGTTCCTTCCAACCTTACCATTCTATGATTCTATGATTCTATGAGGGATCAATATCTATAAAACAAATTGTAGGAGAAAAAGATTGATGACCTGGTTTGCTTAGCATACACAAAGAAGGCTAAAAGAGGAGAGAACAGGGAATGGCAACATAAGAATAGTCTCTAAGAGAACAGGGAATGGCAACATAAGAATAGTCTCTAAATACCTCAGAGACTGTGAGTAATGATAGGGAATAATTTGTTTTTGATGCCTGCGGTGAGGTTGATAAGAAAACTGAACCTAAATTGCAGCAGCAAAAAAATAATTGCCAGAGCTTTTAAATCTCCTCCTTTCTGATAATAAGAATACTAAAGCACAAGAATGGGTAGAAGGTGAAAATACTGGGGACTGCATCACTGGAATCCTCACTGAATGTCCTAAGTCTCTGACATCTGCCAGAAATGACATAGCAAGTGCTCTGTTGCTGACCTTGCTTTGGAGTACCAGAACAGAAAATGTTTAACACTACCAACTAATTCCGAGAACTCCTTAAGAATCCTCTTTCTGTGAATTTGGCAGAGGGAGCTGGGAGAAAGAGGAGCATCAAGTAGACACACCATGTTTCCTCTTCCATGTTAGCCTTTGGAGCAGATCTATGACAGAAAGCAAACACATCTCCTGCTCTGTCTTAACTAAATGTATCATCACTTTCCCTCCTTATTTCTAAAAACTGAGTCAGCCACAAGTCACTTCAATAAGAATTATGCTGACAATACTTACTTTCATCTTCAATGTACCCCTTCCAGTCAAATGGAGCCACTGTTGAATTAACCAATGTACCATTTTCACCTATGGTGCTGTTTAGCTGGGAAGTAATGTTTGCATCCAAAGTAAAATTTTCTGGAGGCCACTGCAGGCATTTATTCCTCAAGTTGCCCATGAACAGCTGCAGCCCTATTAGTGCAAATACACTCAGACAAAACACAGTCAGGATCATTACATCCGACAGCTTCTTCACAGACTGAATTAGGGCTCCCACGATAGTCTTCAAGCCTGAAAATGCAAAGGAGTTTTTATTCTGATGTTCAAAACTTTTGTAAAGCTTAAAAATGACAGTGTCTCTCAGTAAAGTTATAGATTTCATGCAGAAGCCCAAATAAATGACTGTAATATCTGTGAAATAACATTTCTGTGAAGAACTTTTTTACTTGTGAAAATGAATAAACAGCTGAAATTTATGTCCATTTGAAACTGTGAATGAAATGAGTTGCATATATTTCAAAACACTTGTTTTAATCCTAAAACAAGTGGCTTTTTTTATTCATGCTATACATGATTCTCACATAAAAGTCTTATTTTTAAAATTTTGTTTTTATTTGTCAATACCTCTTGCCCCAAACCTTTGCTACTATCAGTTTTATAACATAGCAGATGTAGAAGACAGAAGTAAAAAGCCTGTTCAACAATAAATAGGATAAGTTAATGCTATAAAACTGGAGATGGTTTGGAAAAATCAGAATTTTAAGATAATAAATCCCCCATGCAATGCCCATGCTATTCTTTATTATCTTATTCCTTCATCTTCTTGCTGAGTCAACATTTCAAACAGTTTTATTTTTAGACACAAATATTCACAACAAATACCACATAACATCATGTAGGTAAGATACACATGGGTAAGAAAACTTCAGGGTTGTTGATATTCGTTGAATGTGGAGAGGAAAGCTTGACATCATACGATGCAAACCACACACACTGTGTACTGCAATGTCTCATGCAAGGATATGTTAAACTCAAAGGCTGATTTCAAAAGGAAAGAGCTCATGTTAAAAAGCAATGAATCAGAGATTTTAGTGAGTTCTAATATCTTCTGATTCCTGCTTTCTTGTGGAAAGAAATACGATTTTATGTTTAAAAAACATGAATTCCATTTCAGTGAATTCAAGTCAGCCTCAGTGTTTAATCTAGCTCTCACCTGGAATGACTGATATTGTTTTCAAAGCTCGGAGAACTCTGAATGTTCTCAACGCTGAGACATTGCCCAGGTCCACAAACTCTGTCACATATCTGTAATAGGGGAGTTCACACACAAACACAATGACAGGATAAAAAGGAACAGTTGGGAAGTACAAGGGGCCTAACACCTTACACCAGTTACTTCTTACCTGGGATTACAGAAATAGTTTTCAAAGCTCTCAATACTCTGAAAGTTCGAAGAGCTGAAACATTGCCTAGGTTTACAAATTCTGTTACATACCTGTAGGATTAAATCACAGTTATTCAGAATTTAGGCAAAGTTTATGCTACTTACTTGGGTCTTTCATCAAGACCTCTTTGGCGTTTTTAGCAAAAAATTAAATATCAACAGTCAGAGGTTTACCTTTCACTGCAGTTTGCCTTGCATTAATATGCTTTCAGAGCCTTCAGTTAAATTAAATGTCTCTGAAGTGAATCGCAGTGATTTAACTTTGAAAGCCTAAAATTTATCTAGACTAGATTGGTAAGTTTGGAGAATGAAGCCAAAGGGATGCTCCTTTTCTGCTCAGAGGAAAAAATGCAGGACATGAAATTAGCCTCTCTAATTCTAGCTGAGCTAATGGTTTCTGCAGTATTTATGTTTACATGAAGATATGCATATTAGAATGTGAAAATTGTTTTAGACAGAAGTAAATCCATGTGGGAATTTCCAGTCAGCAAAATTGATACCTATTGATACTAATTTCATGCCCTTTTTACCCTTCACTCTCAAAGAAAAAGCAAAAAACAAAAACTTACGCAAAGGTGATGACAGTGAAATCAAGCCAGTTCCATGGATCTCGAAGAAATGTAAAATCTTCTAAGCAAAAGCCCCTTGCAATGATTTTTATGAGTGACTCAAATGTGTAAATTCCAGTGAATGTATACCTGCAAAATACAGGAAAATTTAATCAAAATAGGTACCTACATTTTACACTGATATTTTGATAGAAACCTGATGACAAAATGAGGGTTTTATTTCAAAACTGGAAAAGAAATGCAGCAAATAAGGATTTCCTTCTGAAATGCATTACGTTTGTCATATATACCTGTGTATTTACATGCATTATTTGTGACATACTGTTGAAGCACAGCAGTCTTGATCTTGTACACAAACCAAAAGAAATAGATCCATCAAATAAATGACACATATAAAAGATTTATTGTTGACAGTCACCTTAGGATGCTAGTTTTGTGTGCTTTTAACTGCTGACCGAGAAAAATGTGAGCATAAATTACTGGATACTCTCTGAATCAGTGTTGTCTGAAACATCTTGTACTAACTAACAGAGAAGGAATTCTCACTTTAGGAATTTTAATTTTAGGAATACTTTTGCTTATATGCAGTTCTTAACTACACATAGAAATATATGTCTGTGGTTCAGCGTAAAGGAAAAAACCATTGAGTAGATGCTAAACCATGAAGATAAAACTAGTGGAATCTCAGTAGACAATTTGTAAACAAATGTCATTTTTTTTCCTACCTGATCGTTCAACTATAAAGAGATTTACATAATTATTTACTATTTCTGCATAGTTTAGACATGAAATAGTAGTAATGTCTCAGCATAGTTTCTTCCAGCACATATGACTGCACTTATTGGCATGGCATGCTAACTCTTAGAGGAACAGTCAAAGATACCTTTAAATAACATATGCAACTTACTCTACATTCTTTGTCCAGTCTGGTGGGTTACTCATTGTCATAAACACACAGTTGGTCAAAATAGTGCACATAATAAGCATGCTGAATAATGTAGATATAGTCAAGGAAAATACAATAGTAATTCATACAATATCACATCAGACATGTCTTAAGTACAGTGAAACATTGCCACTTACATAAATCTTTTGAACTTTGTAAACATTGCATGTGTTTTACTTAATGTTTTTACTAATGTTTTACTTAACCAGTAGTTTGCAATTTAGTGCATTAAGCTTGACATTTGTCTTGATTTGTTGATGGTTTAATGTCGATTTGCTGATGTCCTCCTGCTTTCTTTTCAGCTGGTACTGAAAGGTGAAGGAACTGGCAGTTGCACACCTTGTACAGCCAAAACAACTTGCAGAAAAGTACTATTTCAATAAAGTATCCAGCGTGACTGAATAAGAGTCTTTTACTTCTATAGTTTTGCTACTCAGACTCAACAGCTGGAATATGCAATATAAAAAATGTTTATTCTATTTTCCATGAGTCAGAGCTGTAGAGAAAGCACAACCAGTCTGTCAAAAAACGCAGAACAAAACACAGAATACTGTTTTTAATTATTGAAATGACTGTATTTCATGTGCTGCAGTCAGGGAAACAGAAATCCATGTAGAGTTCACAGATTGAGGCGAATAATTTCCCAGTATTATTTTGGGCCTCACTCAAAACACATTAGCAGCAAAAGAAGCATCTCTTGTTCTACCAGTTTGAAAATGGTTCAATAGTACCTTGTGGTCAAGTGCTTGAAAAGCATGGAAAACTAGTGAAGATTAGAATGAAATTAGTTCTCATTTAGATTTCCAGTAAAGAACAACTAGGTATTCTAAGACAATGCAATCAAGACTGACAGCTCAAAGGTGCTTGTGGTGGGGGTGTGGGACAGTCCACTGGGATTTCATGACATCCAAGGTGGTATTCTTGGCTCTGCAAACAATGTTGTCCTTCCCTTTTCACGGCAATAAAAGAAACTAATTTATTCAAACATTTAGAAATACTGAACCAAACCAGGCCAAAACTTGACCCAAAATGGCCACATGATGGCAGCAAAAAATAAGAATCACTTCACTTTTATGTTAAATTCTAACTAAGTTTTCCTCTAGCCATCTCCCTAAATAGTGTGTTTGTGTTCTTTAAAAATGGTTTCATTGATAGGATCGGCAAAGAAGTTACTTTAAGCTGAAGAAAGCCATTTACAGATAAGCTTTTGTGTAAAAGTCCAGGATTTACGAATTTATTTCTTAAAAACCAACAAGACAAAACAAAACAAGATATTTAGTTGCTTGAGGTATATTTTTCTGCTGTTACCAAACTCAAAACTTTCACTCTAGGTGAAGGAGAAGTAGGATAAACAACATCTCAGCCTAAACTTTGGAGAAAGTTTTTAATTAGGATCATTGCTTATAGCTGCTGAACAATGTTTTCAAATAAACATGCAAATCACAGGCTGTCTGATTCCCATAGGTAGCTGGATGATCTTTGTCTAAATGCCTGACCAAGTAGGGGATAATGTGACATCTTTCATTAAGTGTCTTAACTTAGATTGAAGCTCCTGTTGTGATGATCTGTACAGCAAAAACTGCTGTTCAGTGGCTTAGAATGAATTATTAGAATGCCTTACAATGCTTATCCTCACAGTCCACAAACAGCTCCAAAGGGTCTGACAATATAATTGGGAAGCTCCTTTAAATAAAGAGGAAGTAGCTGAAAAACTTAAAGATGCTTGGTTGCAGCTTCAGTATTCTCATAAAACTGTTAAAGTGGAAATGTCCTCTTAGGAGAGCTGAGGATTCCTCAAACAACAACAATGAACCTACATATCTATTCTTACATTTAAGACAAAAACAAACCCAAACCACCCTCAATCTTAGTAATCATGACACCAGTAAAAACATTACTTGCAGCTAGCACAGATGCAGGGTGGAAGACACTATAGAACAATCTGGCAGCATTTTCTCACCATCACCACCACTGTGTCTGTGTCCCTTAGGTACTATCCCCAAATGCTCACTGACTCAACACCTTTCTCCCCTTTCACTGCTTTAGTTCCAGGGAGCTCAGAGTAAGAGCTTTTCTGAGTCAGTAGCAATTAGGCTTGCTTCCTCTTTTTCACAAAGATCTAGAAGATTCTGCCAGCAGTCTCTGATAATAAGGTTTCTGCCTTTGACTAACTGTTCAGTGTTAGAAGTCTTACTGTGAAACTGGCATTTTAATTTGGTGACTACTTTTATGAGTCCTGGGGTTTTGCAAGTGAAGTGCACCAAAACCACACATACTAAAATTCCTCAGGTCAATACCTGTTATGAACGTCAGGTGCCAATCCCACATGCAAGCCTAAAACTTTACCTTGTGCACTGTCCCATCAGTTATGATTCCCCAATCTGTCCACCATCTGCATGTACAGATGCTTTGCAAACCGCCTACAGAACTTCTGCCTACACTTTCTGGCAAATTCTGTATTAAATTGGCAGAGGCTTATGGTGCAACTGGACAGGTTTTTGAATGTGAGATTCAGCATTCATGAACCAGGCTTTCAGCCACGCTGCTGCAATAAAGTAGGTCTTGAGGATGGCCTCAGAAGAGCCTTGAAACGCAGTATGAACATACTAAAATAAACATTCCTGAGCAGCTGCGTATGTATATAACTGCTTGCAAAACTCAGAGCTATTCTGGAATTTTTGAGCACAAACTGCATTATTTTTAAAAAAAATGTTTTTAAAGGCAATTACTTTATGAATAAGCTTCATAGTGCTGTAAAAAATCTGGGATACAAAAACTTTCAGTGTTAAATCTGTTGAAATGTTTCTGAAAATTTGATCAAAATGGATTCTGAAATCTGTCTGAAGATTTCTACAGAAGTACTGAAACTCAACAGAACAGTTAAAATGCATCCATTATGTTCTAGTATAAAACCTTACCACAAGTGTTCAGCTGTAAAACTAAAAATAACAGCCTACATAATCTTTTATGTACAACAAAACAGAAAGAGTTATCTCAATCCAATGTGTATAATTTTGAATAAATATTGGAAAAGGATATGAATGTACCAAAATTTTAATAGCTATTTTTCTGAGAGGATTGAAGGGAGTTAAAATGTACAGGGCAGAGGTGGCACTGAATCGGAAGATTGCCTTCCCTTTATTCAATACTATAAAGGTCTGAAAAAGAGAAAGAAAAGACATTTTATAAGTGTGTTCATTGTCAAAGCTCATTAAAATAATGTTCCTAGTAACCAATCGCTGAAGGTGTAACTTTGCAAATAGAAAAACACACAAACTCCATGCTTCATTTCTTAAATAAAACTTAATTCCAGTACTTACCAGAGGTACCTGTCACATGAAAATACAATTTTAAACATAGAACATTCAATTCATTAATGTTTTTGCTCTAGTACTTCATTAAACAACCTCAGTATAGTAATGTGATATCATAGAATCACAGAATCATAGAATGGTAAGGTTGGAAGGGACCTCAAGGATCATCTAGTTCCAACCCCCTGCCATAGGCAGGGGACACCTCCCACTAGTATGTATATGTGTATGTATATCTATATATGTTTAAATGATGTGTTTCTTGTGTAAAAAGATGTGGAAGTGATTAACTAAAATTATAATTTTATTCGTTTTCCCAAAGAAAACTCTCTCGTCCTCTTTGAAATACCGTAAGAAGGAGAATCTTACCTGATGTGTTGGTAAGAGAAATCCTTACAGAAACTGATTTAATAGACTATTCACTTGTTCAGGTATTTTATTCTAGTCTCATTCTTGGTCCTTCTGCTAAGGAGAACGGGAAATAGCAGTAACACACACATATGGGCAGGTAGATCCCTGAGAACTGTGGGCATCTGTATATGCCTTACTGGAGGAGGGGAAGAGATACATCTCTGAAAACCTTCCTGGACAATTGTGATTTTCAGCTGTGAAACTGTCCCAGACCATACATATTAATTACATATAAATTTTAACAGCTAAAGAAACTATTAAATTTAGAAAAAATTAAAGCCATGCAAGCCTTGCTTCAGAGAACTGTAGAAAGCCAAGACTCTGTAGTCTGAAAGCTTGTTTATTTTTCTCAAATAAATCTATTAGCCAAATACAAATGGCATGAGAGCAAAACCTACAAACATTGCTTTGCTTCCACTGTAGGCCACCACTGCTGCAACCACATGGATACCAGGTCTCTCTGTGGCACTGAAACACTCTTCAACTGCAAGATCAGTCAAAAAAAGAATGAAAAACACTGCAGAAGGAATCTCACTAACTCAGAAAAAAGTTGCATGGAGTGGAAGGGAAAATGCAAGGATATTACCCTAAATTTGAACTGAAGAATGTTCCCACAAGAAATGTCCAAATTTGTTGGGTCTTCTTTCTTTTTCTTTTTTTTTTTGTTTGTTTGTTTGTTGTTTTTGTTTTGTCAGCATTGCATATTTCATAAGTAAACTATGATAAAACCTACTTGGCTTTTGTTACATTGCTGACAAAGTGAGCTACAGATTAGAATGCCAGAAGTGTGGGAAAGGGTATGGTGGTCTCTTCTATTGTCCATGACATCAAGCATTGATTCAAGACTGTAAGCAAGGTTGTTTGTACAAAGGCCAGCAGATGGATGATATATGTCAAGGAGGTGTGAGAAAACCAATTGTTCAGACTACTTGGACTTAGGGAACTTAGTGTGTACAGACTATGAAGTACATGGCAACCAATCTCTAGGAGCACCCAGGAGGCGGAAAGAAGGCGGAGATGAAGGTTTCCATTAGTCTGTGACAGATATCAAGTACTGAAGGAAAGAGGAGAGGTGGGATTAAGCCCTGAGGAAAAGCTGTCCCAATTGCTATGCACATGTTGGATTCTTCCTTGAGCTGTCACTCCAAAGTGAAACTTTATATTGTCTTGAGTACAAGCTCAGGACATGTAGGAATGGCATAATGATAAACAAGGTATTTGATTTCCCTGTTTCTGCAGAGAAATGCAGAAACTGCATGTGAAACTGAGGACAGTGGGCTAAAGCCTGAGCTAACGTTTCAAAAATTACACTTCCAGTTATGGATTACAAATAATAACAACCTTCAAAGCACAGTTGCAGATGACTTGACCATAAATGAAGCTTTCATTTTAAATACTGAAGCAACCAAGCAGATGAATGATTTTTTGGCAATCTTTTAAAGCCTCACACTCGAAGGAGGAAGGTGAGTTTCCCCTGCCAGGTCTGTCTCCAGCCTCAGGACTGACAGCTCAGAAGCCTTCAACCCACACTCTTGGCTTTTGTAGCTAAGAGGTACTTGACAAAATGGATTAAAAATTGCACTCCCTACTAACTTTGTATCTAAGACTACACCACCTACGTTTAACCAACCTACATTTTGTTTTGGTTTTTTTAATCTTTGAACACAAGCATATTAAACATACATCTCCTTTCTAACGTGCCTTATGGAAAAAACCAGCATGCTGGCACAGCTCCAGTTTCAGTTGGAAGCTGCTGCTATTTTAGCTGTTCTACTTTCAGCTGCCCTGCATAAGCAGAACCAACAAGACATAAATTCCCTACCTCAGTTTTAAATTTTCACTCAAATATCTTTGTGGTTGGGGCCTTTGTAATGACTTTGTTGGTCCTCTGACCCTCCTACCCGGAAACTTGCACTAAAATTGTATCTTTTATCTGAAGACTTTTTGCTAAAAAATGTAGTTAAGTGCTTATATTCAAATACTGTGTAAGCTTTGCTCCCTAGTAAGCCTTCTGTATCTCATTCCAGTTTCAACCTAGATGCAAGCCAATGTGTAGGCAGTGTGGATGAACATGAAACATTGTACCCAAAGCTGTCAAGACAAAGTAGATATACACTGAGAAAAGCTAAATAAATTCCAAATAAATTAAAAGATTAGTGTTTGTATGTGAAGGATTATGTATACTTTTCAAGGGCTAAAGTTTTATGAATTTTTTTAATCACTTAATAAAGGCAGGAAACCTGAAAGTATCTGAATGTGAATACAAATTCAAAGAACTCTCTAAAGAGAATTCCCTGATTTGCTGCTTTTGCATCTATAACCTGGATTCCAGACTGTAACTTCAGCCATTATTTGCTATAAACCTAGAAACATTGTTAGCAGGTCAAAGACGGATGAGGAGTATTTTGAGAAAATGCAGCTAAGACAGAAGAAGAGTCCACACTGAGCAAAGATATGGTCTCTGAGAACCTCTTGGGACACAGAGTTCCCAAAACCTTATTTCTACTCTCTCCCAGTTAGCCTTAAACACAGTTTATGGAGAGATACATTTATCAGGCCAACTGCTGCTCTATTGCACTTCCACTTTCTACAGTCTGTCTAAAGCCTCTAAGGACTTTCTGAAAGGCAAGAGGTGATATGTTGCTAAGGTGGGTCCTTAGTTTCTTGGAAATGTTCCAGGGGCAGCTAGAACAGGACACTAAGCAGCATACTGGAAGTTGGCACTTCTTGTTATTGCGGTTATCTTTCCAGCAAGACCTTCATTTCTGATTCGCTGGAACACTTTCTGTAATAGTTCTTTCACTTACAGCTATTGAAAATATCAAAAACCACTAGTAGTGCATTCACCTCTTGTGATGTAATGAAGTTAAATAAAGCAATTTTAAAGAACCTTTGTTTTTGCAAGCCAAGCCAAGTCATAGAGTCATAGGAGCTAGCAGATTATCAGATTGGGGACTGATGAGCCAGGACAAAGGCAGGCACCTATTCTGGTAGACATAATTCAACATCCTTCTGGCAAGAGGCAGGGCATGGAGTGACAATCAGCAATGCTCTATTAAGACCCATCTAGTTCTACCTATTTTTCCCCTGTGATGCATGCCTGCAGGTCAGAAACTTAGAGGGTTCCAACTGATCCTTTCACTAAAGACAGTGATATGAACATCACTGATCCTTTGTGATAGCAGCTTGAGCATGAGCAAGCAATCAATATTATGCTGGGAGCACAGTGATTTGTGATAGGGAACATGTCGTGATAGGCCTAAATAGGCCAAGGTGGGCTTGTACGTGTCCTGGCTTGCCCAGGCATGCTCCCCTACTCTCCCTCCTTCTGTGCTGGGGGTAGCGGCCACAGGAAAGGGGACAAAGGCCCTGGTTTCACCTAATATGGTCAAACTTGGCAAAGTGCCATCCTGATTGGCTAATCTATGTCCAAAGACCCGGCAGTCTTGGGCTGAATGGATATAAAGGGATGGTCAGGTAGCACAAGGGTGCTCTGCCATTGTATCTGTGCCTGCTTACTACCTCATTGATCCTGAGCTGTGTGGAACTCCAGAGACCAGGATCAGCCTCTGATGCCTCCACGTGTTTGGCCTGCATAGACAGCGTTACACCATGCTGAGACTGTACCCTGCAAGACGTCCTGCCTGCACCTGAAAGCCTGCTACCAAGAGAGCCAGGACAAGGCCAGAGATTGTCTGCCTCCTTTCTCCAGCACCCAGAAGTCTGGGAAAACTCCAAAGCCTCTAACAACTTTTGGCCCAGCAGCAACCCCACCACGTGCTTTGGGTATTGTCCCATAATATTTTTGTGAGTGAATACTCAAAACCTCTTGTAATCATTAATTGCCTTCTGCCATAAGCAGAAAGGAGCTTTCTGCGTCTATCTAGTGTCTAAGCAGGATAACTAACTGCAAACAGTATCAGTGACCGCTAAAACCTCTTCCAGTAAAAATGTTTGCTTATGCTGGTTACCTTTAAAGTGTTCCAGTTTTGCCTGTTCCCTGTGTGTATAAACTTCCAAACCATGCATTTTGAACCTTGTATATAAGTTTTCTGGTGAGATTTAATGTTAATAAATGAATTTTCATAGTTATTAACAATCTCTGTCTGTATATAAAAATTAATATAGATTATTAATTTTGAATAATTTTGTAACAGAACACAATAAATGTGTCAAGTCCAGGTTAATATTTACTCATATTTAGATATATTTAAATAAAAAGAAAAAATAAAAAAGGCATCGCAGCCATTTCAGATACTAAATTTCACATTTCTAAAGACTAGCTATTATCAGTCACTACAGCTGACACCATGTCATGATAATAAAATATAAGAAAAGTTATAGTATTGTATTATATTATAGTAATTAAAATGGTTGCTGACAGTCAGGTTACCTGTGATACAGTAGAAATCAACATTATAAAGTGTATAAATTTGCTGCAATAGGCCGTTTGAGAAGCAGCTGTCAGTTTTTTCCTTTTACTTTCAACTTCAGATTAACATTGGGCATGAATATTTGTGGTAGGTTTTGCACAAGAGCACAGTTACAAACCCACAAAAATAGCACATCTCTCTGTTTTTGTTTCTCTTAACAGATATACCCACGTTTAACTTTCCATCTCAGGGCCACCTCATTCACAAATGAAGCTGCTCACACCAGCTCAATACATCTATTTATTCCTAGTTTATTCTGTATTCAGCTGTACCTGATCATGAAACGCACAAGCCTATTGCTTGGAAACAAGTCACAGGTATGAAATATAAAACACTCCAGATGATGTTTCAACATTCTGTGCATGCAAAAAATACATGTTCAATCTTGCTAGAAATAGGAAAAAACCCAAATCTCTGCAAGTGGGATGCAATACTTGGATATAAGGTCAATGATGGATAATTTCACACATGACACAAATTTGGAATAAAAGAAGGTATTCCTAAAATCCTTGTTTCCTGAGTAAATGCCGTGACTATGTTCATTAGTATAATTTGATTAGTGCTGTAGGTAATAATTTTAATTCCCTATTTGAAAGTTTGGAAGCCAAAGGAACATGTTTCCTGATGATAATTGAGGTATAGTTTATGTAGAGTTTATACAGAGGTCTGAAGCAACAGCAGCATTTGCTAATCTGTACACTCATCCCGCCCCTCTCTTGCAAAAGTGTTTTCCTTCATTCTGCTGTTTTTCATTAGGTCCATATAATTTCAGATAGATGCTTTCCCAGGCAGAAATAGACAATAGCTAACCAGCGTGAAGCAGCTGTCACACCTTTACACTAGAAGAGGGTGTGCTGCTTGAATCCTTGGCTTTACAAGATGGAATTCAGAGAAGGATTAAAAAGAAAAAATGTACGTATAAAAATGCTGAAATACTAAATTGTACAGAGGTAAATGCATTGAACTTTGAGTTCTTCATGTCTTCCTGGAGATGTTCAATTCTGCTTCAGCCTTTTCTCAAATTGTTTCTCATTCTTAGACTTGAAGGAGCATCATCTGCTACCAACACTCTCAAAAGCCAAATGAAACGAGATCAGAATCTTCCCAGCATTCACATACAGCTGGTCAAGAAAATTTAGGAAGTAAATATGTTAAAGTCAAATTTCTGACGCTGAATTGAAACAGATGTTGGATTTACGTTAGGAAAGTGTGTTTTATTCCTGATGAAGGAATTAAAAATAAAGAGAATTGTGGCACGTGAGAAAGTTTTGTCTTATCTTTGATAGGGCCCTTTCTATTTCTGTCCTGTAGAAGACTAAAGCACATGCGTAGAGAGGATACGTGGACTTTAGCACAAAGAAGAGAATCGCAGAAGGTACATGACTTGTCTGTAAAAGTCATGTAGTGCATAAATAAAATGATTATTCGTTTCAAATAATACAGAAACTTGGTTGAATATGTTCATCTGGTTTCAATCTCTTCCTCTATCATCATCAGACCTGATTGATACAGTAAGTTTTCATGTCCATCTGGGAAGGGACTGAAAGGGTCTTCTATTGCTAAGGTTCTAGAAGGGTTCCTGTAGGTCATACATATTTTGTATCTGTTTTCACTGTAAGACACATAAGGCAGACTGATTTGACTATAAAGGTCTGGGATGAGCTGGGCAGGTAGGGATATAATGATATGTGATTTTGTATCATAAACAGACACAATTAGTACAGAACTCTACAAGGCCTGCTTTTATAGAAACATCTTTTATCTTTGTAAAGTAGAGCTGTAACTAAAAGATAAATCTTCATACACTGTGAATGGCAGATAAAGGCTCTTTCAGAGGCATCAAATAATAAGGACAAAAATATTGTTCTTTCACATAGTATTCTCTCTGTCATCAAAATAGGACTCATAAGTCACACAAGATTTAGTAAGATGAGACACAATAGAACATAGCACTTTCTGAAAATCTAAATAACTCTCACCTTGATATTTAAAGAGTTTTCATAATCACAGTATCTAATAATTAAAGTGTCACCCAAGCTAGCTATCACTATAAACCATCAACCCTTTTTTTTTGTTTGCTACATATGGGCTGTGCAACAGAATGAATCTGAAAAGGTTCCAGGGCTGTCCAGACCAGTTTCATCAGAAACTTTAAAATCCTTTTTACACTCTCTTTGTGTTACTTTCTGCTTATCTATGTGTTTCTCTATTGATTCCATAAATTTTCTGAGAATTTGCTATCAGAACACTGCTGGGCACAAGATGTGCTATGCATTGGTTCATGCCATCAGTTTTAAATCTAAAGAACCACAGAGTAATTGTGGCATGTTGGTGTACTCAGTTTCAATATATATAAATATTTTTAATTTCCAAAGTATGTAATCTATTGTGTATTCCTGTTTGTATAGGCATTGTACATTGGCTATAATCAAGAAAACATGTTATGCTTTGGCTTTTATATAACTGACCCCTGAAATAAATTCAATTATATCAAAGGAATGTATTTTGATGTAACTTAAAAGAAAATGAAGAAAGGTTAATAACTCTTAAAGAAGATGGATTCTGTCCTGTGCTATAGAGGACAGTGGGTATTTTGCTAATGATTGAAGCCTGGATGTTTACACGATTTATGGATACCTTTCTACATCCATTGTACAACTGTATTACACAATCAGTTGTTACACTTATTGCCAATTTGATTAGTTTAATCCTAAAAATAAGATTACTGCAAAATTCTTCCTTACATAAAGCAGGGGGACCAGTCAGCCAATGGCACGTGAGGGTAAATGTGTTCTAAAAACATACATTATCTAAATTGACTTTTTTTTTTTTTTTTTAAATAAAAACATCTTAAATATTTAGTTCTTAACTTTCTGGAAAGCAGTATGTATATGTATTGCTGGCATCAAACGTTATCTGTACCTAGGTTGTACACCTAGGCCATTTACCAATGCTCTAGTGCTTCCACATTATTAGAATGACATGATTGCAGATTAACAGACTGAAGTGACAAGCCCCACAACCCACTGCACAAAAGTTAAATGAACATGGTGATGCACTGGCACATGAATAGGTCTGGTATTAGACTCACTCTTTTATTGATGTAATATGGGTCCATGTCTTCCAAGGGCTCAGACACCATTCCTGGAGGTATGTCGCCGTATATAAAGGGGAGTGTTTTTCCTGCCTCCAAATCACTGTTTGGCTTTGGCCCATTTTCATCATCATTGTCTTTACGATCTTGTTTAGAATTCTTAGCTTTTTCTGCAGCAATCCGTTGTTCAATAGCTGCAAGAGACTCTCTAGTGAAGTACTGGAAGCTGTCTGGTCCTGGTGGTACAAGAACTGACTGCTCCATCTTTTCATCCTGCACATTTTAATTACCATTTATTCTTCTGCATAGGAAAATACTAAAACAGAAAACAAAATTCAACAAGTTAGAAAGAGTTAACACATTTTAAAATGCTTTTGTTTATGCTGTTGGGATTTTTAAATACGTGATATTGAAAATTGTGCAAAGAAAGATAAAAGCAAGCAGTTTAGTTGGAGATCTGGCCTTTGTAAAATGCACTGGTGTGGTTTGTATGCTAGTTGTATGAATTGCAATAATTTCTCAACTCTAGGACTGTAATGGTCTTTTACTCCAAGTAAGCAAAAGCAGGATACTCAAGAACAATCAGATACATTGTTTCCTCATAACTTTAATTATCTTAAAATCATCCTGCACTCCTCTGGAGTCATTCAGGACTATATCTATAACTATAAATACCACAATTCATCAGAGCTAAAGTAGAAATTTCCACTGAGTCCAAGACAACTATTAAAAAACCTAGCACTGTAGAATCAGAATTTCTATTAAACAAATAAAAATCCACTCTGCATTTCATAAGGTGGTAAAATAGGGGTTCCAAGTAAGCTGTTGCATAGGTAGTTATTCTAGATAATAAGAACACTAACTGCCTATATTTACTTCGACTGTTGCTATATATCCGTTTCTTTATTCAATAGATGTAACTGGATAATTCTTGAAGCATTCTAATATTCATATTTATTTCTATATTACAACAGAGAAAATAAATTTGACACGGAGAAATAAAAAAAGGAAGTAAAAACAGAAATCCTATTAAATATATAAATCTGTCTACTTTGGTGCTGTTGAATTTTCTGGTGACAGCAGACACACAGATGAAATGTGTATTTGGGCACAGAGTGGTCCATATATTCCTCATGCCTGAAAGTGAAGAGATATTTGTCATCTCCACCCATTGCTGGGATCCTTGCAAAATGATCAGTCAGCCTCAGCCTTTCAGGAGACTTATGGGTCAGTGCAGGTCATTACTCATTGAAATAAGCTAGAAATATGAATGACAAAGAANGGAAACAGTAAAACAGATAAAAGGACAACAAGCAAAAGCAGAGATTATGAGAAGATGAAAAATAAGAGAAAAATTTAGAACAAAAAACTGAAAGAGGAGGCTGTAGGGAGAAAGCAAAGAATATGACAAGAAAAACATAAGAAGAATGGAAGTTCGGCAGTATAAAAATGCAGAGGTGAAAACAAAGAAAAATAAAAATAAAGTGGAGGAAACAGAACATTGGGAATGGAGCAAGAAGGGAAGCAAATACAGATAGGGTTAAACTTTCTGTTAAGGAAGAGTCACTATGAAGAACAAGACATTAGATGAAAAATAAAGGGAGAAATAAGGAAAATATAGCTGACAAATGAAAAAAAGGTCATGACAATACCTTGAGTAATAAATGCCAAATCCTCCGGTCATTAATGCTAGGGTGAGTACAAACACCTTAATCACACATAGGTATTGAGTAGTGGAATATAGTGGATAAAACAAGAAAGGAGTCAAAGTGCTTATGGGTTCTGTGACCCAGATTTTCTGAATTTCTCAGAAGAATTAAGTAAACCACATTTCCCTTGGATGTATAGAATAATCACCCACAATCACAGGAATGACTTCTAAACAATAGAGGAGTCATATCAAAACCAGGTCTCTAAAGTTTTCCCTTCTAATCCTGAAATAAAATAGAATCTCTCCTTAATGGAGAGAGAACAACAAAGATTTAAAACATTTTTCTCCACATAGAAAGCATCCTCCAAACATTCTCCAGCTGCCTGTTTTGTGGTTCTGTTTTCTTGTGGGAACTGACACTCCAGAGTGACTGTCAGGCTCTATTCTCTGCATAGTTTATTTGGCAAAGGGATGAAGACCTCTCTCTTCTTTCTCAACATGGCTATAATCCACATGGACACCAATAAAAGAAGCTACATAGCCATGTCTAACTTCCCTTCCCCTGCTCATGAGATCCAGGGGGCTGGTTTTTCCCTCTGCCATTTTTCCTTTGAAAATTCTCTTCGTTGTCCAAAACCCCTGTATGTGGCACTCAGTGTTCCCTGCCATGGAGTCCAGTGAGGGCACAGGAAGCCAAACTTCTGGCACAGCGAGAGGGAAGTACTGGACAGTAGCATGAGCAATCTCATGTTTTGGAAAGGATGGAAATGCATAGCCAGTTAGCAGTCAGCAAGATGAGCTCTAAAACCCTATGGTGCTCTGGTAGGATCAGATCACCTTGTAGTTCCGCTGTGTGTCCCCAGTTGGCATGCAGAAAAAGTAGGTAAGCCTGCAGGCTTTGCCTGCATGTGCACAGAAGCAAGTGACTTCATAGCCATTAGTTATGTTGTAAAAGCATTTGATTCGGCTACTGTGTTTACATACTAAGCTAGAAGTAGCAAATGTTGTGGGTTTTTTTAACAAGACATGCATTTTTTCTTTTCTTTTATAAAAAGAAACTTTACATTTCTTTTTTTTTTCTTTTTTCTTTTTTTTTTTTAACTAATGCTAGAATGTTCTCAGTTGTCAAATGTACATGGAGCTAGCCAGATATACAATTGTAAATATGTAAAACTAAGTAGGCTGTACCCAACAAGATGTTTCAGGAGACTTTATGAAAATTAAATACTTTTTATCCCCTACTTAGCAGATTAGAGGATACATCTTCCAGATACATTTCCCTTTTTTCATGGATTTCTGTGATTGTGTCTTCAGAACTGCAAATACAATTCTATAAATTTTAAAGTCAACATTAAATACATACAGAATTCACTACAGTCTTTATCCCAAAGCACTTTTATGTGTCATATAATAGTGGCTAACTGAACATTTTTTATTTTCTTTATTATAGTCAAGTAGTTTATTCTCACTTACCTGTGTATGGAATGGGTAACATTTGTAATAGGATCAGTTAATCAACCGATATCCTTCTGCTTTCTATCAAGTGATTTATTAAATATTAATTGAATAACTACAGCTTGTTTACATGATCCAAATGGATTTTATTTTTCTCTGTCTTTAGCATAGCACTGGTAATTCAACAGATAAAATAATATAAGAGTATACAAAATACAGATTTCTCATTACGTTCTTCTCTAGTCTGCTTCTGGACTGAATGATATTTTATTTTTTCTTCTTTTATCTGCAGTCATGTTTGAGTGTCTTTCTTAGGAGCAGTGGAAAATAAGGTATTCAGAACATCTGAGACTAGAACCACTGTGACTTTTTTTCCTGGAATTTCCTGGGCCAAATATGTTTATATATACTTTGTAGTATACGTTGTTGTAAGTCAGATAATTCCAGGGCACACTCAACATACTCTATGAGCATGGGCCACCTGTAAACCGTGTGCAGAGTAAATCTGAAGTTATTCAGCTGCATCTGTGCAAAATGCACAGTTGATCTGCCCATGCATATTAAGTTCGAAGCATCTAGAACTAATACTGGATTAGCTATGCACACACTGATCATCTGGCCAATATACACACAATTGGTTCAGCACTTCCCTGATGAATGTGATCTATACCACACCTTGTGTAATTGTAGATCTACACATAGAAAGTAACTCCAGCTGTTAAATATCCACAGAGTTTCTGCAAATTTCTAGAATCTCCTTACTTCACCTAGGCAAAACAAAGGGACAAGTTGGCAAATAGATGGAGAAACAGTGCTTTGTCTAACAGTGATTCCAAACCAGTTGCACACTAGCTTTTGAAGAAATCAGTTAGATGACACTCTGAAAAAGAGACAGGCTTGAACTAGAAGATTATCTCCTAACCCGCCAAGTATCTAGTTTACTGTTAGCTTTCATATTCTTCATGCCTTTATAACAAACAGTAACAACGGTTTCTGGAGAGTTTGGTCAGGAGGACCTGAACATAAATGTTGAAATCTAATGCAAATACCTAAGCTTTAGCAAGCTGATTTCTTTATGCTAATATCTAAAACTGTAATATGCTTTGATGTTTGATCTTCTGTGAACACACGCATTAATTAAAAATTAGATTTGCCACAGAATATACTGAATGTTGAGATGTTGAAGTTTCATTGGACTCTATTACTAGAAATGTAGGAGTTTCATAGTAAGAGGCCAGTTCCAACAATGCTTGTGGTACCACAGGTCTGGTTCAGCTTTGTACTTTGTGCTGGTTTGAGGCTAATTGGAATAGAATCATAGAATGGTGAAGTTGAAAGTGACCTCAAAGACCGTCTAGTTCCAACCCCCTGGCCCCTTATTTGAATGAGAGAAATTAGATTATTGGCTGTGAAAAGAAAATAAGGGGATGTCTATATTACGCATTTGTTCTGTTAGGACATATTTTTAAAAGGACACAAAAAGATAAGGCAGTCTCTGCCTGGTTGTTGCTGTGTTAACTCTTCTCCCTGTACCTGCGTATTCCCAACTAATCATTCTGCTTCTAACACCTCTCGCTGACTTTTCCAGTTCACCCTGCACATAAGCGAGAGCCTGAGATAAGGGAAAGGGTGAAAGGAGGGAGGAGGGTTGGTTGGGAACCTCTGGGGCAGTTTGGCTGCTGGGAGGAGTTTTGTATCTCTGTATTACTTTTTACTTGTTTATTATTGTATATAGTTGTAAATATCTGTAATGTGTTGTATATATATATGCTTATAAATTGTGTTAAGCTATAAATATAAAACACCGTTCCTTAACTTCCAGTCAGCTGAGTTAATCTGGTTAATCTAGTGGCGGGGTGGGGTTGGGGAGGAATGAACTCCAAAGCCACTACATACTTTCACCTATATAAACACCTATATTAATTCTTCCATGATTACTTTTATTTCCAAATGCCGAATTCAACCCTTATCTCTGAAAACCAATCTCTTTCCTGCCTTGCTCTCAATCCTTCAGATGTCAAGATTTTAATCAGTGTAACTTATTATTAGCCACTGTTGGTTTTGCTCAATTAGAACAGCAAGATAATCAACTTAAAAAGCTATAGCTTCTCAGTTTTACTCTATAGAGATGTACTATGTGCTATGTGATTTACACTCGATGATGTAAGAAATAAGCAATCTCTCATCATTTATAGGAAATATAAATTACACTAAATAGAATCAAATATTAGGAAATTAGGAAATGAAGCTGAACTGTTTTCACTGTCTGACTAACCTCCCTTCAAATTCCGGGAAGGCACTCTTAAATGTCTGTACAGACTGTTGCTCCTTGTACTTTCCAGCACCATGAAACTGGTTGCTAAAGGAAAACTCAGGCAAGAGAATTCTGCTAGAGTAAGCAGAAATTAATCTTTGTCCTTCACTCTGGCCTTGCCCTGTGCCATACATTATGTATATGCTTTTGGCATAAACTAATAAATCAGTTCTATTAAAAATCATGGAATTTACTGTTTTGAAAAAGCACCAGAACAGTGAACAGTGGCAATGATGTAACATTGGTAGCTTCATTTTTATGAAGAAGCTAACTAGTTATTAGCAAGGTTACCAGTGATAAGCCCAGGGAAGGCCACCAGGTTGATTCAAGACACAGCTAACAGACCACAGCCACTACAATATAAAGATAAATCAGTGAATCTCAATGTAAACTGAGAAAGCCCAAATCTCTATGTTATATTAATTCTCATTTTTTCATTAGCCATTTCTCATTATTTGTGATTTATCAACTACACATTATGATTCTTGTCTTCAGAATAACTACCTTCCTCAAACTACGGGTTTGTGGGAGGAGAGGAAGGAAGGTATGGCAAACTACTGCAGCTTTCCATGTGAGGCCTTAGCTGAGGAGAAACCTCTGTTCCTTTCTTTACAGAAACTAGCTTCTAACAGGCCTTTTGATCTCTTATTTTAGGGCTACTACAGATAATGAAGGGAGGTAGGACATCTGAAGCAATACATCTGTCAGGACAGAAATCAGATTAGAATATTTAGACTATGCAATTTTATTACAACTCTCGGTAGTTCATATACAAAATTAAATTTCGTGGCAAAGGAAACATACATATTATCAGACAAATAATGGGATTCTCTAATATCTTTTAAAACTTTGTCTTCCTGATGCTCCCTTTCAGCACAGATAATGCAAATCTGGGCACAAGTACTTGCTTCCATTAGATTACTTGGTCTTGGCTAACTATATTTATTTAATGCTTATTAATTTTAAATAAAGGGTAGATACATTAATACTGCAGACATCAGAGTAAAGCACATAGATATAGACTAATCTATACATTAATTACCTGAAGTATTTGAAATAATCAAATAGTATACAACTCAAGTGGAAGTCTGTGCTTTGCAGTCAGATATTTCCATTGTCTAACATGATACACACCAAGGTTACTAGCACAGGAAAGGAGTGACAGAAGGGAAGTGATGAGGGAAGGGGATGACTATTTAGTTTGCCACAGAGCTGAAAACAGCTATGGTAGCTATGCAATTTGGGAGGGATTTTAGTACCTTAATTCAGGCCACCCAACAGCCAGAAAGCAGATGTTTACTATATTTCCTGTCTCAGTCTGTTCTGTGTTCTATACTATGATACATAACTGTTGCTTAGTTTATGTCCCATTACATGAGTATCTATGTTAAACTCCCTCATTAACTCCAGAGAATTCAAAGTCACAATTTCTATCAATGAGCAAACCCCATGGGCAACAGACCATCTCTCTTTGAAGTACTCTGCCATCACTATGCAGGAATGAAATCGAGATTAATGGGACAGAAAACATGAACTTGGCATCTTAACAGTAAGCTTTCATTTTGGAAGACAGTCATGACTTCTACTCCCTTATTTTTCTATTATATCTAGTAAATTCACTTTAGAAGAGTCAGTTGAAAATTGCTGGATATGTTTACATAGCTGAGAAGAAAAAAATTTAGGAATACCTATGGGGAAAGAGAATTTAGTTCTGTTTTTCACTCCAAATTATTTTCTTCAATTCAGAAAAAAAAAAATACAAGCCTCAGTTTTCAAAACAAAACAAAACAAAACCTCGAGATGCCACCTTTGGCCAAATAAAATAACTAAGAAACCTCCCTGTGTTGGGAAAATGCTCTGTGATACAGCTGTGTTAGGAACTGTTTTCTGCTGCAGTCAAAAGCAAACTTTTGTGCAGCTGCAGTCCTTTTCCCCTCTAATACCTAAAGTCTCAGTCCTGTCCATTCCTTGATTAGCGTAAATAAGAAAACCACATGATATGGACACAGTATATTATACATCAGTATTAGTTACTTATGTATGCATTGTTGAGATTGTTGTTTCCATTGCATTTTAAAATTTAACTTAATGAATCTCTAAACAAAAATATAGCTACTAGGCTTAGCATGAGATTAAAAGTAAATAGCTTGCTTCTGCTTACTGCTTTGCTAGTTTAATTCCATTAACTACAACCAAGCAATTTCTATTTTAGAAAGCTGGAAAAAACCAAAATTACTTATGCAGTTCCACAGAAAGAAAAAAAGTATTTTAATGGGACAAGTCACAATGCATCTGCATTATTACTCCAGCTGAGAAAATACATTTAATAGGTTAGAACTGCTGGACTGCTACCAAGCTGAATGAATTTCGTGCTTACTGTGTTCCTGCAGTGTATATTGTGCAGCGAAGACTGCAGTAGAGAGTAGCAATCTTTCTGCTTTCTTTCATTTGATCAGAACAAGGACTCATTCTATTGTCAATCTACATTACTAATTCACCATTAATTTTCTTAAGCAATGTCTGAAACATCTGTTTCCATTAACCTTAGCAAACATAATAGTACTTTTCCTCAGCTAAAAAAACCCAACAAACCAAACCCAAAAACCAACAACAAAGCAATGCAGGCTATGCAGTGTAAATTATATAATACTAGTTATTCATTTTACATTAAGATAAAATTGAATTTAAGACAAGATTTAAGTTCTGGTTTTAGCATATTACCACACTTGGGAAACAAGAAGTAAAAGCTGATGGAAACCAGATTGCTCCATAGCCCAGAATGACGTCAGACTTGCAGAGCAAACAAATCCAAAGGCATCCCCACATTCAAAACCTTTGTGATCTGCTTAACCACATTAACAGCATTCAGGAACATGGTATCTCATGTGGTGAGTAGAATGGCCAGAAACACTAAAGATGTAATGACAAAAGTACTTACATTTTCAAAACTTTCTGGCAGTTTTAGTTATGTGTGTATTTTTCTGCAAACAGGTAGAACAGTAAGCACTGACTTCATTCTTGAGGTTCTCTGAGCTGAGGAATCAGATGTGAGGACAATGGGAATATATTTACCACACAAGATATTGGAGAAAAAAGTAAAATGCAATTAGGGAAACCATAATAATTGCTGTTTTGCACGCAAAATTATGGGACTTCTATGAAATGATAAACCTCTCAAAACTGCAGAAACTTGTAAATATTTCCTTTGTGCTGCATTGGAAACCCAGGCACTGTATGAAAGGTAAAAGATGATCAGAGTGTTAGAGTACCTCTCCTATGAGGACAGGCTACAAGAGTAGAGAAGGTTTCGAGGAGACCTTAGTAGTCTTCCAGTGTCCGAACGGGGCCTACAAGAAGGCTGGAGAGGAACTATTGACAAGGTCTTGTAATGACAAGATGAGGGGCAATGGGTTTAAACTGGAAGAGGAGAGATTGAAACTGGATGTTAAGAAGTTGTTCTTTACAATGAGGGTGGTGAGACACTGGAACAGGTTGCCCAGGGAGGTTGTGGCTGCTCCCTCCCTGGAGGTGTTCAAGGTCAGGTTGGACAAGGCCCCTGAGCGACCTGTATTAGTGGGAGGTGTCCCTGCCTATTGCAGGGGGTTTGAACCAGATGATCTTTGAGGTCCCTTCCAACCTAAACCATTCTATGATTCTAGAAGTTGAATTTCAGCTTTCTCCAATTAAATATTAGACAGAAGTTTTGATACTTTACCCTTGTGCTTCCACTCACACTGCACTCCATGCATGTATGCGCACATGCTTGTGCAGAGAGTAGGCAGTAACAGTCCCACTGCTCTGATTTAGAAGTGGGGTATCATAAGCTAAGTCATCAACCTATTTCCTTACTAGTTTTGAACTGAATTTCAACCCAATTTGAATTAACAATGTTAGTCAATATAATTTTGGAAAGTTCTCATGAAGTGAACATCCATGAGGCCACCATACCTCAGTCTCGTGTCCAGACATATGCATAATGGCAGTCTTCAGATATGGCAGTGCTCAAACCCAGGCACTTTCTGCCGTAAAGGTAGCATAGTTAATTTAATCTATTGAATGTTAGAATTATAGAATGGCAAGGTTGGAAGGGACCTCAAGGATCATCTAGTTCCACCCCCCTGCCATAGGCAGGGTCACCTCCCACCAATACAGGTTACTCAAGGCCTCCTCCAACCTGGCCTTGAACACATCCAGGGAGGGAGCAGCCACAGCCTCCCTGGGCAACCTGTTCCAGTGCCTCACCACCTTCACTGGAAAGAACTTCCTCCTGACATCTATTCTAAATCTCCTCTCTGCCAGTTTAAACCCATTGCCCCTTGTCCTGTCATTGCAAAACCTTGTTAATAGTCCCTCCCCAGCCTTCCTGTAGGCCCCCTTCAGATACTGGAAGGCTACTATCTGGTCTTCTCAAAGCCTTCTCTTCTCCAGGCTGAAGAGCCCCAACTCCCTCAGCCTGTCCTCATAGGAGAGCTGCTCCAGCCCTCTGATCATCTTTGTGGCCCTCCTCTGGACCCGCTCCAACACTTCCATGTCCTTCCTGTGCTGAGGGTTCCAGAACTGCACACAGTACTCCAGGTGGGGTCTGACGAGAGCAGAGTAAAGGGGCAGAATCACCTCCCTTGCCCTGCTGGCCACGCTTCTCTTGATGCAGCCTAGGACTCGGTTGGCTGTCTGGGCTGCATGTGCACACTGCAGACTCATGTTGAGCTTTTCATCAACCCAGACTCCAAGGTCCTTTTCCTCAGGGCTGCTCTCCAGCCATTCACCACCCAGCCTGTATTTGTGTTTGGGATTGTGGCTACCCAGGTGCAAGACCTTACACTTGGCCTTGTTGAATTTCATGAGGTTGGCCTGGGCCCACCTCTGCAGGCTGTCCAGGTCCCTCTGGATGGCATCCCTGCCCTCTAGCAAGTCGACTGTGCCACACAACTTGGTGTCATCTGCACACTTGCTGAAGGTGCACTCGATTCCTGTGTCCATGTCACTGACAAAGATGTTAAACAGCACTGGTCCCAGCACTGACCCCTGAGGGACACCACTTGTCACTGGTTTCCAGGTGGACATTGTGCCATTGATCACCACTCTCTGCATGCGACCATCCAGCCAATTCCTTATCCAGCAGTGCTCCACCCATCAAGTCCATGTTTTTCCAGTTTGATAGACAAAGTACTTTTCACTAAAATCTATGAATTATTTCTGCTAGTACTAAAGCAAGCATGTTGAAGTAGTTTCACAGATTCACAGATTGCACTGAATTGAAAGGGACCCTCATCTTGTCCAACTCCCCTGCAGTGAGCAGGGACACCTCAAACTAGATCAGGCTGCCCAGGGCCACATGAAGTCTGATCTTAAATGTCTTCAGGGATGAGGCCTCAACCACATCCCTGGGCGACCTGTTCCAGTGTTTCATCACTCTCATTGTAAAGAACCTCCTCCTTATGTCCAACATAAATTGACCCTGCTCCAGTTAGAAACTACTGCCCCTTGTCCTGTTGGTACAAGCCCTTCTAAACAGTCCTTCCACATCCTTCTTGTAGGTTCTCTTCAGATATTGAAATACAGCTATAAGGTCTCCCTGGAGCCTTCTCAGCAGGCTGAACAGCCCAAATTCTTTAATTCTTTTCAGGAGAGGTGCTTCAGCCCTCTGATCATTTTTATAGTGTTCCTCTGGACCTGCTCCAGCAGGTCCATGTCTCTTTTGTGTTGAGGGCCCCAGAGCTGGACACAGTATTCCAGGTGAGGTCTCACCACAACAAAATGACAGAATAACATCTCTCCACCTGCTGGCCACGCTTCTTTTGATGCAGCCCAAGATGCAATTTGCCTTCGGGGCTACAAGTGCACATTCTTGACTCCTGTCCAGCTTCTCATCCACCACTCCCCGTAAGTCTTTTTCTTTGGAGCTGCTCTCAGTTTAATCATATCCCAGCCCGTACTGATATCCAGGATTGGCCTGACCTAGGTCCAAGACCTTGCACTTTGCCTTGTTGAATCTCATGAGATTCTCCTCAGCCCACTTCTCCAATTTGTCCAGATCCCTCTTTTGCAGTTGTGATGTGTTACAAATTGCCTTGATAAGCCTTTCTAGCACAACTCCTAGGCAAGACCACCTCACCTACAAATGGCACCTGTGATTCAGATTTCCTAAAATCCCAGCATCACCGAGGATTCCCACACTTGTCACAGATTTATCACAAAACTTTATATTTCTGACACTAGTGTGCAATTCATCAGTGAGTAAAAACAACAGCTGAAGCAAGGGATTCAGGAAAGAAGTATTTGAAGCAAGTGACACAAAGACTTTGCAGAATTACTTTGCAGATTTGCTTTGAACAAGCTAAAAGAGATAAAACCAGAAGCAAAACACCCCTTCGTTACTACTTCTCTGAATTTCCTATTAACTCCTAGCTTAATCTTTGGGCTTGGTCTGAGTCATTAAAGCTGTCTCTCACACAAGGCTTTTATCACAATGGTCAAAGACGACTGCTTGCTTTTACTGCTTCCAGCTACTACATCAGGAGACCACCTGGTTATTTCCAAGATCTCCTCAAAATCCTTCCACTCATTTGCTGTTTACTTACCTCTACTTACCAGAGTTAGTTTTCTTGGCCAGCTCCCATTTACCAACATGCCAATCGTAATCCTGTGATTACATGTCAATTGGTTTATTGAAGCAATGCTAAGACTAAGGCTGAAGGTTTGGGTTTGCTTTCTGCTTGTGCTGTTAACCTGTGGAACAGCCTGGAAGCAGGATGTTTGGTGACCCAGCTGTGAAGTCCACAAAATTAGTTGCTAAAAATTAGCGAAATCAAGATGACACTAAAAGGTGTTGCTTCCTCCACCCTATTCATCCATATCTACACTTGTGACATTCCACACAGCTGATGTTGGACAGGGATAAGGTCCTACTTTCACTGCCAGAAGATGTCTAGGGATTTGCAGAAAGGCTGCATTCAGATCAATAGTTTCAGTGGACACTAAGCATCTATCTAGAGTTTCACATAGATGCTTCATAACTTGTAAGAGCATTTTGCATACACATGGAACATCTTAGCCCAGAAAGCATGAATTGAAATATTATATTGGTAATTATAGGGATAAAAAGAAGGAAGTATCTCAGAATAATAAATTGCAATGCATAATTCCAAACAATTGCGGTGGGATTTAAGAGACCCAGCTGAAGTGGGCTTTGTCTATTGAGATTTCCCACTTATTTCTCAACATTTATATAATTTGCTTTGCTTACTTGTTTGTGGGGGGTTTGTTTGTTTGAAGATTTTATTATTAATGTTGTTGCTGCTATTGTTATTATTTTTATTGTCATGTATTCCACCAGTATCTCGATCTTGATTAGCTTGATCTGAGATCTAAAAGGGTCTAAAGGGTCCTACATGACAGTAATGGTACTTTCTGTTGCAGAGAGGGGAAAAAAACCTTGACGATTCGTAGAAGCAATGAGGTGGGTTTTGTTGTGAAATAATCAACTACAAGCAGCAGTATTTGCTGCCTCTGCCACACCCTTTGAACAATGCCTTATTGTAAAAAGCTTCAGATTTGCAAAGAACAGCAGATCCTGAGAATTAGTATTTCTGCAGAAGCAGTAGTTTGAAAGCCACCAAATGAAGACTGTTAGACACTCTGAATTTCATTTAAAAGCAAAGTTTTCACCTGGTATTTTCTTTTTTCCTTTGAGGTGCTGGTGAGTTTCCAATCGTTTAACTTAACATTTTATGTATTCCAGACATTAAATTTAATATTTTCTGTTCTACTACAACAATAAATGTCTAGATTATTAATTTGATTCCTGAGACTATAGGAACGCAGAGATATAGTAAATAGTTGGCTCAAAAGCTAGAAATGATAGAACTATAGAGGATGAAATCTATTGGTATCGGAGGTTTGCATGAGAGCATATGTAGATTGTAGTGCAAGTGGCATTTTTTTTCAGTGAGAACACAATGACCTGATGCATAACATACAGCTAAGGCATAAGACTGTGAATAGGTACCTTACGTAGCCTGTCCTCTTAGTGACTGTGTCCCCTAAGAAACTACTTCAGTGAAAATGTGTGAAATACTACAGCATCAATCTTAATATACTTGTTTTGACATATGAGCAGCACATAGATGTATCAGCAGCAGTATGACATTTTAAAAATCTGTTTCATTTTGCTTCTTAATTTTCCCAGGTTGCCCTCTGTATGTATTTGACAGAGTGCAACCAAAACTGCATTCGTGCACAAGCCATGCCTGAGGCAATACAAACCTGTCCATGCTGCCTTTTATAGGAAGTCTTTCCAGATTTGGAAGGCATGTTCTTTTCGAGCCCTCAAGTTTATAGAGATAGAAATTTGAGCTTATCTAGGAAGATGTCTTTCTTCAGTGACTTTTGCCTTTATGCCCCGAACTGCAGACAGCCAAGATGTGTTCACACTGCAGGTAAATGCGTTTACGCACCTTTGAAAATTACCTTTTCAGAACAGCATCAGAGTTGTCCAAACCATGTGGGTGCTGCAGAAAGCAGGCAGCATGCATGACTGTAGCTACTTTGGTTTCCAAGCTCCCTTCAGAAACATACTGTTTGTTCCAAGTTTTAATTATTTCAGACCTCCACTCCCATTGCTGCCATAAGTGTATTACATTTCTAGATGCAGTGATTCATCCCAGTCTACCAGTGCTTAACACAACAGTTTGGCATATAAAAGGCTACCAACCAAGCCTAAAGAGCTGCTGAGGTTAGTGTTGTCTGCTACAAGTGGCCACATTAAATCCCTTACATGTGTCAGATGTCCTCAGCAAAGTTTTGAAGCCAGACTATGTCTAGTTCTTACTGTGTTTTGTCCCTCCACATACAAATCTAAGATACAGTTTTAGCCATCCACAAGGCTGTTTTCCATGTTTCAACTGAGACAACATACCGGTTTATAAAAAAAAACAAAACAAAACAAAACAAAACCTAAGTATCTCTTGTTTCAATCCTTCAAAGCAGTTGAGAGTTCAGGAAAGCCAACAGAATTAGAAAACAGACCAGCAGAGCTCTAAATAGAAGGAAAAATTGCTTATTGTGTAGAGTTCGGAATGATGTTGTCATAGTTCTACTATCCAAAGCCATTATTTAGCCATATTCACTGTCTTTTCTCACACAAAAGAGAGCAAATGATTCACATTTCATATCTGGAATTTATCTGAACAGACAGCTAGAGGCATAAACCATTCTTTTCCAAAGTGCCAAGCAATCAAGAACATACAAGAATGTCAATATGAAATTCTTGTTACTCTGTTCTGAAACACTATATTTTTTGCCTGGTCATCTAAATATAGACTTAAACACGTAAGTTTATACCAAGGTTATATTTCAGTCTTATATCGTAGTCAGTCTTACTTTAATCACAGGAGGCAAAAAAAACTGATTGCCAAAACCAACAAGTTTCCTATATCACAGAATCCTACAAAGTATGTAGTCCTGGAAATTAAATATCACTACTGAGACTCCCATAGAAATTATGTACAAAGAGGTCAAAGAAGAAGGGAGAAAACATTTTGAACAAAATATCATTATTACTACTCAACAGTCAAATAGTGCTTACTGTACTGAAGACAGATCAGTTTTGAATGGAGAAATAGATTTTTAAAATAAAATTAAATGTTTACTATTCTTCTGCATTTTTAAAAAAACGATTCCCTAGTCCTTTTATGTTTGTTTGCTTTGTTTTTTCTTTTTAAAAATTTATTAATTTTTAAAAAATTTTATGGGCCTTTGTTTGGTTTTTTTTTTTTGTTTTGTTTGGGTTTTTTTGTCTTCTTTTTCCACAAGAAACTCAGTGCTAGCTATCATCCAAGAATTAGACATGCAGATGCAAAACAGGAGGTACTGTATCAGCTACTTTGATATAATTTCTGAGCATGTCTCAAAATTTAGCATTCTCTGCTCTTGAGTAGTATGCATTTTTGTGTCTCCCAGCGGAGCCACTAAATATTATTTAGTGCTGGTTCAGGATTACTTTGAAGTGAGACTTCACACCTGTCTTGAAGGGAAAATAGAGGGCAAGTTTGAGGTCAATGCCCACAAGTGACAGATTCACAACCAGGCTGGACAGCAGCGGAGTAGCATGAAACCTAGAGTCAAAACCGCCAGATGTGCTGTCTGAAAGAGATGAAGATTTCTTTTATCAGGCTGCAGGTCTAGAACTCCCATAATCTGTAAGAATCTTTGGGATCAGCATTATATATAGTCATGATTTATCTAAAAAGCTTCAAACAAAATGCGTATGCTCTTCTAAGTCATTTCTCATTTTCAGCTCGTTGTACTGATAACCTAAAGAAATGTGTTAGTAAACCAAAGAGGACAGTGGGTTTTTCTATTCTGGATTGATGTTTGTGTGAAAAAAGTTATAGCATCACTGCTGCTAGTAGTGTGTGTGTGTGTGTGTGAAAATTCCAAAATAAACAGCTAAAAGTATTACTTGGAAAAAATATCATCTTCATTTTAAATGGTACATGAAGTCATAATTTTCCTCTTCTAACCTAATTCCACATGTATATCAATAAAACTGTCAAGTTCTGTCTCCACTGATAAATATGGCAATGCTTCCACTTCAAAGCAGATGTAGTCCTTGTACTTAGTGATGCAAGACTGTGTCTATATCAGCATTTCCAAATTTTCTATTTATACTTCTATTAATAGCAGCATTATATACAGCAGCAGATTTTAAGTATATTTGATACATCTCCCTTTTCTCAGACTCTGTTTATGTCTTATCCATACAAAACAAAATAAATTTAATCAGATATTAAATAGGAATGTATTTGTAATGATTCATGTACCTTGTTTTCACATAAGTAGTCAAAATTATGAAAAAGAAATAAAGCAAGTTTTGGGCTGAATAAAGTCTAATATGGCATCCAATTTAGCAAGATAATTTGGTCTGGTGTTTCTTGTCAGTACTGACAAACAATCTTCCATGTTACAATTTAAGGTTTTTTATTAGTATTAATCAATCTACCTGAAGATGTATCTCTCCATGACATTGACTTTCATGGAAGGAAAAGAAGCTATGCATTTCAGATTAATTTTTCCTCCAATTATAAACTGTTCCTAAAAGACACTCAAGACAGCACTGTGCTGTTTGCTTTACAACTGTTAATTCAGAAGTTAAATATTTAATATTTACTCTATTAACATTGATTTGTGAATGTATTCAGCTTATTATAAAGCCATATACTGAAAAAAAATCTGAACAATAAATTTAACAATATTTATGGGACTAGATGACCTTCAGAAGTCCCTTCCAACACAGACCAGTCTATGATTCTATTTTGTTTGGTCTGTAGCTTAGAATCATACTGTCATACAATCATAGCATGCATTGGATTGGAAGAGACTTTTAAAGGTCATTTGGTCCAATTGCCCTGCAGTAAGCATGGACATCTCCAACTAAATCAGGTTGCTCAACGCCCCACCAAGCCTGACCATGAATGTCTCCAGGGACAGAGCCTCCACCACTTCTCTGGGCAACCTGCTCCAATATTGCACCACTCTCATAGTAAAGAGCATCTTCCTAAGGTCCAATCTAAATCTACCCTCCTCTAAAAACGTTGCCCCTTGTCCTGTTGCTCTATGCCTTTGTAAGTAGTTCCTTTACAGCTTTCTTGGATGCAAGAAAGGGGGGGTTGGAACTAGATGATCCTTGAGGTCCCTTCCAACCTTACCATTCTATGATTCAATCAGCCTTCTAGGCTGCAAATGCACATTATTGACTCATGCCCAGGTGTTTGTCAACCAGTAGCCCCAAGTCCTTTTTGGCAGGGCTGTCCTCTACCACATCATCCCCCAGCTTGTATTGATAATAAGGATTGCCTTGACCCAGGTGCAGGACCTTGCTGTTGGCCTTGTTGAACCTTTCACCTGAGCCCACTTCTCCAGCTTGTCTGGACCCCTCTGAATGACATCCCAACCCTCTGGCATACTGACTGCACCACTCATCTTGGTGCCATCTGCAGACTTGCTAAGAGTGGACTTGACCTCGCTGTCTACATCACTGATGAAGTTATTAAACAGCACTGGTTCTTGTGTGGACCCCCAAGGGACACCACTTGCCTCCTGTCCTCATCTGGACTTTGATTCACTGACTACTACCCTCTGGATGTGACCATCCAGCCAATTCCTTACCTACTGAGCAGTCCACCCATTGAAGCCTATGCAATAATCAACAGTAAGATATACTCCTGGATCTGGGGACACAATCGCCTCACTTGTTAAAAAGAGCTGACTCTGGTGCAATTTTCACTTGGTTTAGAATCATAGAATCATAGAATGGTAAGGTTGGAAGAGACCTCAAGGATCATCTAGTTCCAACCCCCTGCCATAGGCAGGGACACCTCCCA
>VWZE01005054.1:0-36845 GCA_013396675.1 Eubucco bourcierii | reverse complement strand
GGGGGGGGGTAATAAGAGGGATGGGAGAAAGAGGAAGTGAGACAGAGAAAGGGTGAGGAAAGAATGAGAGGGTGAAAAAAAGAAGACAAGGAGCCTTGAGAGACACCTCCATCTACTGGCGAAAGAAATGAACCGGCTGTAAAAGATTTTCTGACTTAAAAGGAGCCTGAAAATCTACGGCCCCGTTTTCCTTCACCAAGGAACAAAGGGCATGGGCTGAGCTGAGACGTAGATTTCTTTATCTAGTGTTAAGGGAGTCAGGTTTCATTAAACTGCATTTAATTTCTTTAAATTTTCACTGAAATGTGAGAAGGAAACAGTTCGGATCAGAGTAGTCCATTGTGAAAGCACCAGAAACATTTCCAGGTCAGCCTTCGGCTTGCCACGACTAAATGCTACCTGTCCTCTGTTTCATTTTACACCTCCCCACTGAGTAGTGGTGTTGGGGAATTCAACATCTTTAGTCATGGGTTAAATCACAAAAAGAAGAAAAGTGCTTGTGCCAGAGTCATATGACGTTGGCATTGCCAATCACACAGCCTGGTACATGGCTGCCACGTCAGATCTATACGTTCCTGTGCATTCAGATGACAGCTGCTCAGCCAAATCTGGGACCTAGACAAAAAAGTTCTCCTTTTTAAAATTCAGACTGCTAAGTAACAGTGACTGCTAATACAACAAACTGCAGCTGCAGTGGATCAACCTCCATTTGCAGTAAACCAGACAGCATTATATATTGTTCATTTTGCTTTCTTGACAAGTTAAAAAATACCTAACAAACCAAACAAAAAAAAACCAAAACAGTGGAACTGGGATGGTCATCACAAAAACTTCTGAAACTCCTAATTCTAGCCATAAACTCCTAATTCTAGCCATGTGGGAGAGGGGATGGTAGGAAAGGAAGGGGCAGTGACTAGGAAGGGGAAAGGTGCACAAAAGAAGGGCCAAAATAACACCATACTAATTGCATTGCATAATCAAATTTTGGCATGTGAAGACAAAATGAAATAAACCTAATGAATACCTTATACAATAATGCTGTCACCTATGAAATAACAGGCACTTGACACATTAATCTGTGATTCAGTGACCCCAGGCAGCTATAATGAATATAATCCCCTAAAGACAATTGCAGTTTTATTCTGATACGCTCTTTTAAAATATTGTTTACATCATGAGGTTTTGGCTGCTTAAATCTTACTTGGATCCAAGCTATGAGAAGGTATATTTCTCCACTGCCTGTTGGTGGCCTGACATCCTTGGCCCTTTAGGACTTGGAATCTCTTAGTATAATACCTAATTTTTAAGCATTAGTCAATACAGAACAATTGTTCTGACAGTGAAATCTAATCTCATATATTTTTAAATATTCTTCAAATATTAGTGATTAAAAGCAATGTGCAACTTCATGACACCAAATATTTAGTTAAAGCACACCATAGTGTATCCAAATACTAATATTCAAATGTTGATATACAAAGGGCAAGACAGAGCTAGATACAACCACACAATCTGTGCCCTTTGAACGTGCCTGAGCTCTGATTTAGAAAGACTTAACATGATTTTATATTTCCTTGCTGCTATGATCACCAGTTTTAAAATCAATTTTTCTGCTGGCACTACCCGTAGGATCCTGAATAGGTTAGGCAGGTACATACTACCCAAATGAAGTTCAATCCTGTGACCTTGAGATATAAAAAACATTATCTTATTATTAACACACTCTTCATCTATTTGATTCTTGTTTAATTGTAAAATCTGAGTTGTATTTTTTTCATACATTAACAAAGTTCTTTGGGGTCATGAAGAGGATATGTAGGTAGCAAAATACTTTGTAGCACTAGTAACATCCTTGATTCAGAATCCTCCTTAAACATGTTCAGATACTATTGCTCATGCCAGTTTATTATAAAATCATAGAATCAACAAGGTTGGAAGAGACCTCCATGATCATCCAGTCCTATCACCCAGTCCTATCCAATCAACTAGACCATGGCACTGAGTGCCCCATCCAGGCTTTTCTTGAACACCTCCAGGGACAGCAACTCCACCACCTCCCTGGGCAGCCCATTCCTGTGAAGAACTTCTCTCTGTGAAGAACTTCCTCCTAATATCCAGCCTATACCTCTCCTGGCACAACTTAAGACTGTGTCTCCTTGTTCTGTTGCTGGTTGCCAACAACATTCTCAGAAATCTTTCTGTTCATTGAGGATGATTCTGGAAATGACTCATTTCCTGGTGTTTATAAATATGGATTTATCACTGGATTAAAAGGCAGATTATTTACCACTCTGCTTGAGGTTTTAATAGGAGTTCCTCCACTAGAGTGTGGACAAGTTTGATATTTTATAGGCATAACTCTATATGCTGCATATAGCATAACTTTATGCATAAAGCATAACTTTAAAATGCTGCATTTCAAAATCAAATAAACACTAAAAAAGAAAACAGTAAACTAGGAATCTGGTTAGCTTAAACAATAAACAGTGGTAACAGTGGTAAAAGTCTTTGAGATACCTCAGGTTCCTACAGTTTCAGAAGTTTCTGAAGACATGAAGTTTCCTCCCAGATTAAACTTAATGTATTATGAAAGCACAGGGTTTTTAAGTCCCAAAAGGTCCTCAGTAGAGGTTCAGCACAGGATACTTAATATGATTTTAAGAAATCTCTGAGCATCGTTAACAAAATGCTGGAAGTTTGGGTTTTTTTAAACAGCTCTTCTCATGGCTCTGATTTCACTGGTAACACTGGTATAACCAGTTGCTGAAGTTCAGCTCCAGCAGCTTACAGTGTCAGGAAAATCAATAGGGTTTGCAGTTATCTTAACAAGCTCCTTCAGCTACTCCTTGAAACAGACTGTCACCTAATACAAGGTTTGACAGAGAAGACTTTATCAACACAATAGCAATTTCTTTCCAATTACTAAAGAGCTAAATATCTTGATTTTTAAAAATTTGGGTTTTTTAAGGTTTTAAATGTAGACATTGCACCTTTGTTGCAGAAAAGAAAAAAGGATTTGATTTCTCAATCAGAGCTGCTCCACTTCTCAGATAAATGTTAAGTTAGTAAACAAAACATGGTTTCCCTTCCCTCTCCCCTCAGTGAATCCAACTTGCCTTTTTTACTGTCTCTAAACAAAGAGAACACTGCTAATAGCAGTAAAATAAGTTTTAAACCCAAGCAAGTCTAGGATATTTGTTGCATTTAATTTGAAATTTTTTTTACTATTTCTTCCAGCAAGTATGGTGACAACTTTGAGTGCCCAAGAAGCATCTTAATGGGTACAGACCATCCAACATGCCAAAAGCTCCATGCCCTGCTCAGCAGGGATACAGTTGCCAGGCAAATTTCTTTGCAGCCTGGAGCTTGCAAGCTTGCAGATTTCAAATTCTGCAAACCTGGTTACTTTGCATTAATGGAGATTCATGGTTCACTTGCCCCCAGACAAATTTTCACCAGTCTTACTCTTGGCTCTGTCTCAGGAATACTGTTCAAATCTTTAATAGCACTGGCGAAGAACAGTCCCGAAGGTTTCAGCTTAAGTGCTGCAAACTGCCCACTCTTAGTGGCGTTGGGAGATGCCCACTCCCAGGCATTGGGAGATTCTGGATTTTTTTTTTCAGTACATGATGGGATTTATCTGGAAGTCCTTATCTAGTGATCCTCTGCAGAACTTTTCCCATTCTGAAAAGGATCTATAATGAACTCCAGCTGAAGAAACAATGTCATTCTTGTTTCAGCCTTTGTGCTGCAAACAGTACAGTTCTGTGCAATCCAGAGAAACATTTAAAATTAGCCTAAGAATCTTAGAGGTTCAGAAAACCACAATACAGAAGAGTGTGTTCTACATGTGTGTGCGTGTCTGTGTCTATGTATGCATATATAATGACAATGTCTGAGGTACATTTAATTTATATATTTATTTAGAACTCTCCCTTGGTTTTTCACAGTATCCTTTTCTAATGTATGAGGAATCAATGCTATGAATTTCATTGGGTATAAAAAACAGGTAATAGGGTAGTTCATCTCATATATAATATATCTAAGTTCCTCCATGGGACATAATAATCCAAGGCATTTTTTTTTTCTCTTCCTGAAACTGTGAAGCAATTGAACTGCAGTTGTAGAAAAACTGTATAAGCATTAAGGAAGGAAATACAAGCAGTGAAAGATGGGAACTTGAAAAATTACATGAACTAGCAACAGAGAACAGAAGGTTACATCCAACCAGGTTCAATGAAAAGTGTGGGGAAACCTCTGAATAAAAGTATAATAACTTTTTACACTAGAAACAGGGCACATCTGCCAAGTTCTACAAAGGTATATTCACAATAGATATAGCCTATTTCTACAACAGTAGAATTTTGTCACATTCAGATTTTTTTTTTTTTTTGGTTGGTTTTGTTTTGGTTTACTAGATGCAAAGAAAAGTTGGCAGTTCTGGACAGCAATCTGCATTTGTGAGCCCAAACTTAACTGCTAAGCTTGTGAATTATACTATGGCAGCCTTATCTTTAGGTCTTACATGAGATAAATTAAAACAGATGCTTGCAGTCTTTATTTTTAAAAACTAGCACTAAGTATATGATTGACATCACAAGATGTATTTCAATGACTCAAAATGCACAGATAGCATATGAGATACAAATATCTTTATAGAAGTTAACGGTTTAATGTATGCTCTTATACTCTGCTTACACTTCAGATACTTTCATATTGTTTCCATGCTCCTCTAGTCTTAAGGACAGTTCCACAGCTATGAAGAGAGCACAGACACTTCCATGACAGAAAATTCTAGTACTTTTAGGAAAAGTGCATTTTTTTTGTGAACTCAAGGTGCTTATAGTGATGTAAGGGATAACACAGAATATTCAAACCATGCTACTGACGTATCCATGGATTAGACAACTCCAGTAAGTCACATGAATATACTAGGAAGAGGCTCTGACCACTACTGGTCCGCATCCTGTACTGTTGTGAGATGAAGACATACCTTACAGCTGTGATTAGATTCCTCAGAGCCAAAATGATATAGTGTCAGAATGCAGCATATAAATACATATATGAAACACTATTTTCTAACACTTTGTATCCTACTGAAGCATCTGGAGTACTGCCAAGAAGTACTTTGCATGCCCTACTCTGAAGTATGATGCAGAAAAAACCCAAAAAACTTTCAGAAAACAACCACATATTTTAAGCTGATCAGTCTTTTTCATTTCCTCCTAATTGAATATAGGAGGAAATATGAAATATGAAATATTAATCCTCTCTCAGCCTGTAAGAAAATACCTCAAGCACCCACTTGAAATGGGACAGAACACAGCATACTCACATGTAATAGCATAGCTATCTTAGAACACTTCAGGTAGAAAGAAACAAAGACTCTGAAGTACGTCATGACAATAATGAATGGTGCCTAACAGTTTTGTTCTCACCTCCTATACTATGCTATTAAGAGTTTGTTTGCCAGTCACACTTCTGTATTTTGAAGCAAAAAAGTGATACCTATATAATGTTATACAATGTAACATACTGCATTGCAACAGAGGTGCTTTGAAATTAGCAAAAAATAGTTACATTTTCCTGAACCAGACTTCTTTCACAACGTAATTAATGAAGGTACCAGTTTGGTATTTCACAGGGCAATCCTCATGATGGCCATTAAAAAAAAAAAAAAACCAAACAAAAAACCAACCACAATGAAGAGACAACTGACTGCTTGGCAGTTCTTTTCCAGAGGAAGAGAGTATTTAAAAATTATAAGAAAATGATGAAACACTTCGCCTTGCAAAAAAGTGTTGAAATTAAATTATATCAGTTATTTCTAGAACAAAGTGAAGAACCACTAGTTTCCAGTGAGAGAAAAAAAGTACAATTAAAGACCTTCCACTCTTTCCATCAAAATCAGTTTTAATCTGATATTAATACATAATCTTATATTAATATTTCATTGTAGTTTGATTTAAGAAAGGAATCTTGGTATATATTCTTAGAGTGAACAATTACCTATCAGACAGAAAAAAATTGTAAATGTCATCAATAGACAATAATTTTGCAACTTTAATTTTCTGTTTTGATATTCATTAACATAATTCAATATAAAAATCACTATTTCTAAGTTAATACATTAAATGAAATCTTGGTGGTTAGCTGGTAAATATAACTCATTGATACAATGCTGACCAAAGTTTCTCTTAGATATTTTTACTATATATTCCCCTATGCCTGAAATTCCCTCACTATATCTTAGATTTGTATTATTTACTCCTTATAAATTGCATCAAGCAGACCCTAAAGTATAAGAGAATGAGAAAGTTGCTGTCCAAGGTATTACACATAAACATGGGTTTCCCAATTAATCTCTCAAATGCATTAAAAATATTGTTGACTTTATTATCTAGTAACTGTCTCCGGCAAGCAAGCAAGCCTTGTTGAAATTCCTTACATGATACTGCAGTATCAGTGTTATGCTGTTACTTTCCAGGGCCTCTTCTACTGCATTCCAGTATAATCAGATGTTCCAGCACCTGACGATACTCTGTATGTAGCATTTGTTTAAGGACAAAACTATTCTGTTCAGCAGGGTACAAATAACGTTTTAAAAAATAAACTCAGTTTTGTATGGTTCACAAAAAAAAAAAACCTACCCTCTAAATTTAAGTGTATCTAACATGTACTGTTCTGGTGCAGAACAGTCACGAAATGCAATCTGATCTGCAGTATTCACTGTACATATTTCCTAAGCTTACAGATTCAGGCAGTAAGGCAATAACTTGCAAACAGAATCCTGGATTTAACTGCTACTTCAAAAATTAACCAAAAAGTGCAAGAAAATGAAACACTTCCCCCTTCCTTCCCCCCTCCCTCCCTTTTTTATTTTGTTTAATAAAAGAAGCATATCTGTAATTAACAAGGCTAAAACAATGCAACAGCCAGGAACTGCAGTAAACCTCTCAGAACTAATAGCTATATTCAATAATGCTTTCCCACACCACCTTCAAGTAAATTGATTTCATTCACTGCTTAATCAGTCAAATTAGCAACAATCCCCATATAGTTAAACAAACCCACTTTATGATTCATTTATTTGTAATGTGTCTCAAAGCTGAGATGCCTACAAGAACTACTGCTCTGTTAATTCAATCATGCTGACAGAGCTGGTTTCACCTAGCAAATTTCCTCTGCAATTCACAGCATGGCTGACAGATATCTGCATAGAAAACCAGCACACCAACCATTTAAATCATGCAAAAATATTTACCCAAGAAGATGTAGCAAATATCAGGATCCAGCTTCCAGACCCCATGAAGCATGAAGCTGAAGGAGCAATCCACTAGCTTGCTCAGGCCAGCAGTCTCTCCTACACTTGACCTAGACTGCCTTACATAATGAGGAATCAGTGCTGTATCCTGTGTGGAGGAGCAAGCTGAATGTCATCACTAGCAGAAGTAGGGAGAACTGGCAGCAGGCAGGCTGGTAGTTAGCATGGAGATCACGAAGTCTGCTTTCCCTGAGTGTTCTGGGAGAAAACACAGGAACAGCTCAGAAATGCTGGTGTCATTCCTCCCCTGGAAGGAATGACCGGAAGGAGCGAGGGTGTTGCAAACGTGAAGCAGAGAGCAAGTGCTAAAGCTGCAGCTGCACCTGCTATCAAGGTAACAGTGTTCCTGTCACGCTCTGTCCAGAGGACTGCATAGCTACAGCTAATAGGAGAGCAACAGCATTGCAAAGTAAGGAAGGAGAGACACAGACTGCTGCTGCATACATTTGTCTATATATTATTGTGGTGAGTAGAAGAAAAGCAATGGTATAAGAGAAAAATACAGAGATTACCTTAAATAAATTTTACTGCATGCAAGTCGGTTCTTGGGAAAATAATGATTTGTTACCTCTTTTACTTCGTGCTACAGAGATTAAAGTGCTTGTTTCACAGAAACTTTGATATTTTGAAGAAAATTATGGGAAAGATGCATTCCTGGTTGTGAAGATGTTTATAGTAATTTCTGGTATATCTTTGCTAATTGTTTGTGAGAAGCTTTGGGATATTTCTTAGTTTAATGCTGTCTGGATCATATCAGCAGCTCCTCTGTGGAGGGCACAAGAGAAAAAACAAGTATTCAGGCTTAGCCAGCAGATAGAAACCTACACAAAAAGCAGCTTTATATTAATTAAAATCATTGCATATAAAGTGTATTCCGTGTTTTCTTTCATTTGCCTACTTCAATAGTAAAGACCCTTAAATACAGACAACTATACTTGAATTAATACTTTTAGTGATATGTTACAAAAGGATGTAAGTGTTTCATTAAGACAGGGCATCTTAAGATTGCTGGATATATTTGATTTGCATGATGGGGAGAAATTGCAAGTGGACACAAATTCCCATTATCACAGACCAGTATTACCTAATAACAAAAATAATATCTGAGAAATAAAGAAAGTATAATTTAATAACATTTAATGCACCACTTTATGAAAATGCTTCTATATTTGAAGGTCCTTCCTGTTTAAATTAATTGGCTTGAGTGAGTGACTGAAATAATGGACATAATTTTCAATACAGCTCTGAAACTTGCTAGGTTGAAATCCTGGGCTGCATTAAGTACAGGACAAAAAAAAAAACACCCAAAACTCAGCAACAACATTATAGCAACATCAGAAGACAGGTCACTAAATGCACTGCAAGTTTCGATATCAGTGTGGAGCACTGACTGGGTTTTATGGAGTCATCTTATGTACAGGGACTATTACACTTAGTTATGGTCTTAGCAGAGTAAACATGATTTGAGCACTGACCTCAAATGGGAGAATGAAGGTGAAAGAGAGAAAAAAATCAAGGTTTTTGTTTTTTTTTTACAAAATCTATTTAAATTGCTCTTTCTCCTTTATAAAGAAGTATACAACAACTACTTTTCTAACACATTTGATCAAACTGAAAAATGTGTTCAAGTTTTACTGTTGTTTTTTTTTAAGAGAGATCACCACATAAACCAGAGTATGTGGGCTGAAGATCTGAAGTATAATGAAGAAAATAAATAAAATTTAAAACAAAGGAAATACCATTTGAGAATTTTTTTGAAAAAATTACTGCAGAATTTTGAATCACTATTTTTTTTATCCAATCAGCAAAGTTTATACTATAGCAGCAAATAATTTTAAAAATATCTTGGGGCATATGTTCTTTCCATAGTGGAATTTGCTATTAATAAGGAATCCCTAGTAAAACTTTATATAATTTACATGTACCAGCCTCTACATTTGGGTTTTCAAGTGTTTAATAGGAGTATTTACTTACAAGAAAACTATTCACATACTAGACCCTGGTTAATCCAGAGCTGAAAATATCATGACCTGTATTACACTCAGAGAACATACAACGATAATCCGAGAACGTACAACGATAATTTAATTAAGGTGCAAATGTTTGGTGGTTCTGTTGATCATCACTCAAAACAGAAAAGCAGTCAAACTGCTCATCTAAAGGCAGCTGAGATGCCTACATAGCCACAGCCCTATCACCGGGATAATCTGCCCACATTAAGCAAAAGTTGACTGCATTGGGTAGAATAGGTAAACCAACTCAACACATAAAAATTGAGTAGACAGTGCTACCTAAATGAACAGAATAGCAAGCTTAACTATCAGCATTGTAAAGAAATTATGCAGTTTGCTTGATTTTACAGTTCAGTTAAACTTTTCTGAGTTTGATAACATCTGATTCTATTTTTGAGCAAAGTGATGAATTAGACATTCCTTCAAAGATTTTCCAGCCTTTTCTTCCTATGATATTGCTCATAAATTATGCTTCCAATTGCAGATCAATGGTTATTTCATTACACTCTCTTGTCATGATGATAAGTAAATATAAAGTAATGATTTGTAAATATTATGTTATTGTCAGTGAGAATATTCCTGCAAACCATATTTCATGTCTGGAGTGCAAAAACTGTTTATGTCTCTCAGTTATTAGCTAACTTGTGCTTCCATTCAGCCACAAAGCTTTTTGGTTTTGATATTTCACATAAACATTTTTTACTCTAGATGGACTTGGTCTGATCTCCTGGTAAGATTATCTTAAATTGATACAGAAACTGCTGACTCAGGACCCTTAGTAAAAAGCATTACTAGAGCCATCTGTCTTGATAATGGGAGTAGAGTGTGATGGCTGAAGAAAATAAGTTGAGTTTATACATGCTTAGCTACCAAATTAATTCACAGTTAGGAAGGTATCTGTCAAAGCAAAGGTTCCCTAACTTTAAAAAAAAAATAATAAAAAAAAATATATATATATATTCTTTTGCATCTGACTGTAAAACAAAAGTACTGATTGGAAACAAAGAATGGGCTAAGCTACTTATGTAAGGACAGTGATGAAAATGTGGATGTTTGAGAGTTTGACGTGAGAAATACAAAACACTCTAGACTCTCGCTATACCTAGTTTATGAAGATAATCCTAGTGAGATAATGCTTTTACAGAAGATCATACAGCCATGAAACAAGTTCTGGAATTTTTCTTTTACAGAAAATTTGGCAGCAGTAGTTAACAATCCTTATCACTATATTAGCCTTACTGGCTGAGTTTATGTCCACAAGGTCCCTTTCATTCCATATTGTAATAAGGAAGCAGTATCTCATACACATTACTGCTGCCAACAACCTTGAGTAAACAGCGTGATTATTTTTTTAGACACCTTGCTCTTAAGATGCCTTGTACATAAAAAAATCATTACTTGAGGTTTGCTCATATTAAGATAGATTCCATTTGGGATCTAATAAAACATTAAAATGCTCCAGTATCACTAACTGAAGAGATGTCCATAATACCTTGAGGTGCAGGTTTTTGGTTTTTTCCATCCTTCTCTGACCTTGCTTTCTTCTCTCAAAATATTTTTTCACTGGTGTTCCTGAGCAACTTTCACAAGTGATTCATGCTGAAAGGTGTAAACAGTGGCTCAAAGTCTTCAAAAAGTAGAACTTGACACCAAATGGAGCCCCATATTGAGATCCAATATAACATACTCTGACAAATGGTGGGGGGGTTCCAGATGAGTTCTTTATGCAAGTCTCTGAAGACTTTGGCAATTTCTTTGTATGTGCTATTTTTGTTAGCAAAAACAGGCAGAAAATGTTTTTATTTGATTCTTTGAATGTTTTCTAACAGCTCAAGACCTAAACTTACATGTATTTTCCATTATTTTACTCAGCCATGTCACAGTGAAAAATCATTGGAGTCAAAGAAGGCAACTTTTCTCTTTTAGTTGACTAGACTTACTGGAATAGCTGAGTGATGCTAATATCCAAATTAGCAGAAGTATAACTCTAAATATTCTTTTATTCCTAGATGATACCTTGCCAATCTTGCAACTTCATTAAAGAGTAATATCTCCAAGCATCTTAATATGTTTTGGAGGTTTTCAAGCCTCCTTTACTTAGTGTCCTGATTTAACACAGCCCACTCTTGTAAGCAAGCCACCCCAACAGAGTCAGGATGGAAAGTAACACCAAAAAAAAAAAAAAAAAACCCCTGTGTTGAGGTAGGGAATGAAATGATACTATGTACAATTACCCATTTTGCAGAAGAGCACAGCTAAAGCAGAAGCAGCATCAGAAGCCAGCTGTAAAATGACATCCCCGTACCCTCTAAGCTCACAGCCATTCCAGTAGAAATGACCAACACTTCAAAACCAGAAACCAGATGCAGCAACTGGAATTGGAAGCCCCTCATGTTGCAATCTGAACTTTAAGCTCCATGATACTGTGCTCCAGCCAGCAATTTCATTTCCAACCTGGCATGACATAAGCATGATATTGAATACTCACCAGTAGATTCAATTGGCTAAACCCATGAGACTTAGTATTCTACAATGTTAAATATTCTAAGTATTTACAAGAAGGTCTCTGAATTTTCTCCAAGTGATGAACTATTCCAGCAATGATAGAATTCTCAAATCCTGTGCAAACTACTCAGATATAACTGATTTTCTCATTTTGTACACACACCGAATTTCTGATATTTAACATTATTTATTATATTTAAAAACAACTGAAAAATGATAAATAAGTGTAAAAAAAATCATTCTATAATAAAACTGTGAACACTGAGTAGATCAAGGTCACACTAATCTTAATATTGGTGAATGGTCCTTTGACTTGTCTTTGACAGTTTTTCATCTTCAACAAAACTATGATAGGATTTTTAATTCCTCTCTCAAATTTTTTGTAAGATTTGCAGGTCTGCCTGTTATACCTTTGATAATGCCTATAAGCTGATTTCCCAAGTCACTATTTTTGTACTTATCTCATTAAAAAAACCCCATAAACCATCTACTGTTTTGCATATAAATGCTAAAAGAGAGTGACAAAAATAGGAGGAAAGAAATAAGTTAAAATTAAAAAGCAGTTAATTAAGCATTCAATAAATATGCCTATTTCTTTTGACTAAATGAATGATCTTTATCAACTGAAAATAATCAGTACTGGCAGGCTTTTGGGTTTTGGTTGGGGTTTTTTTATATATTTTATTTTATTCTTTCAGTTATTCCAAGATGTTTAATTTTATTTTTTTTTTCCCCAGTATCTCTCTAAACTAGCTTTTACAAACTGAAATAGTAAGCAAGAAATATTACAGACTTAGTTTTGGAGTCTGAGATGGTCAAGTTGCAAGTCATTCAAGGAAACATTTCTGGAAATTGTATTAGTAGTACCTTGAGCTTCAAATTATGTGTTATTGATGTCTAAGAACTATGTCAGGTAAAACTGATTTATAGTTCAACATAATAAATGTACCATTAACACTAAAAGCAATAATGTGCCTTCCCCCCACCCCCACCCCAAACCTGCATGAATAGTCCACAGCATGCAGCATTTGTTTGTACTGATTCACCAGAGACACAGAGCTGCCTAGCACAAAATCTTGAAAGATGTACTGCAATGAAAAAGTTCACAAGCCTGGACAGCCCCCCTAGAAACAAACAAATACAACTAGTACTGATATTGAAGTTAAAACCCAAATCTGTCATTCCAGTTTAATTCTGAATTCAAGCAGCTTATTTTAATATTCTTCAGATGACATGGGACCTGGACCTGTCAAACAAACCATATTTAGCCTTCATTACAATTCTTTTAAATGTCTATACTTCTAGAACAACAACAACAAAACAAACAAAACATCCAGATTTAGTTCTTTATAGAAAATGAATTATTCTTGTATTTTATTTTGTCAGAAATTTTTGAAATATGCTTAATAACTCCATGGTACCAAGGGTGTGGGTGACATGTTAAATGCTTTCTAAAGATCTTCTTGGTTTCCATCAAGAATCAAAGAAAAAGTTCCAGCTCCTGAATTCTGCTCCTCTTATTCTGCTCCTCTTATTTCCACTATTGGGATGCTTCCAGGACATAACACAGCTCTTCTTTAGTCTTTTGGTTTTATTTGCAGGAGGTTCCTAGTCACCTGGGTATAGCTTAGAATATAAGAGCTCGCAATTGTCTAAAATAGAAACCTGTGTCTCTGGCAATTTTTCAGGTCTCTAGTATCTCTAGCTGTTTTCCATAGAGGACATTCTGAGCAGTAATGAAATCTTTCCAGCCTATGTATTCCACATTCAAACTTTGGACTTGCACACTACAAGTAAAGGCAAAAGAACATATAGCCTTTGTGCTATCCAGAGGGTCAAATGTGGATAATGCACTCAGAGCATGCTTCTGTCTTAGTTCTCCTCCACCAACCTGATGATAAAAACTAGTAAGAATGAAATAAGTCTTTCAGATCAACAGTTTTGACCTAGACCTGGAACCTGTATTCAGTGCTGAGAGACACGGAGGTCTGACATGCCAGATCTTCCAAATCTTTGTAATTTGAAGGTAGTCTTTCACAGGGCAGGAGAATTCAGGGTGCTGTAAGCTATATTCTGCAGCTCTCAGATTCTGAGGTTTTTCAGTTCAGTCATTGACTGATATACTCTGGATTTTTTATTTGTATAGCAAAATACATCCTTGCCAACACTCTTTAAATACTTGCGTTTGCATACGCATGTCACATACAGTTTAAGTGCTCTCTTGTCTAATGTTGAGTGTAGTAGAAGCACTATGTATAAGCTTTAAAAAAGGATTTGAACATTAGCTCATCTAAAGAAAATTCAGCAACTCCTAGAGTGTCCTTTTATTTTATTTTTTTCACATTTGTTTTGTCTGTCAGAATATTTATTTGGCCACTACTCATTGATCTATCAGGTAAATAAACTCTAAACTAAACCAAACACAATAATTGTATAATCAGCAATAATATTTTGAAGCTTACAGGACAGAGACATTCTGTGTTATTTTTTTAAAGATGCATTTTTGCTTATTGTGCTTATCTTTTTGACACAGCTGTTTCTTTTTCAGTCTCTTATGTGAGAAAGTAAACTGAATGTCCTTGTAGGCCACTGTGGCTGTTATGTAGAGAAGAGAGAAAAAAAACCCCACAAACAACAACAACAACAAAATCCCCAAAACAAACAAAAAAACCCCCCAAAAAACCCCAAACAACTGTAAACTGACCAAGAGAGTGCATCACATGCTGTGTCTTTTAAAGATACTAGCTGGTAATGTTAATAAATTTTCAATTGCTTCCACAGGGTAAAACAAAGACCTCACAGAAATCTATTGCAGAAGTTCCCCTTCCTTCAATCACTCCTAGTGGACCATTCTTCAAGATTCAACTACAGCTATATTCAAATCACCAAGATTTTAGAGGTCAGTGAGGGAAAATAATTTCTCTTCCTGTTTTGTCCAGGTCATCTCAAACGAATTCAGCAAATTCTATTCTTCATAGCATTTTAATAAAACTAAATTCTTCACTTCAGCATATTTACTACTTCTTCAACAATTTTTCATTTTATTGGAAACTGTGACAATGTGACCTTGAGAAAAAGATTCTGTACTCTTCACTCTTCAATCACTTAAACAGTGTAGCATTGGGATGACTATTATAGTCCTGTCAGAGACCATGTTCTTCCCAGAGTCAGTATTTCAGTTTATGTCAACTTTGAATCATCTCCTTGCAAAATGCAGACTTGGGTCTCTGTGTCTAAAGGTAGACTTGCAAATGTATCTGTTCTTTTAGCTAAGAACAACTTGAAAGCTCCAGGTGTAAAAAAGAATAATTTGTGAAAAAGACCGAGCTCTCTCTCACAAGATGTGTGAAGATTCCTGTGATACTCAAGCAGAAACATTAACAGGACTTCCAGGATTTCTATTTTGGCTCATTGACTTCCCAGAAAAGTGGGTTTTCCACTGAACTGTCTATTTCTTCTTTTTTTTATTTTTAATGTTAGGATTCTGTGAGACACTAATTATATAATTGCTGCTTTCCTAAAATTAAGCCTAAGGAGAGTCACTCTTATACTGGTTGTATTACTGTTTTCCTTCTGCACCCTCTGCCCTGCTATTTGTTACTCTGAGTCTGCTAGTCCTATCAGTCTAGAATTGGACAAGTATGTTACAGTCTGCTATTGCTGAAAGCTAATCCTAAGCATTTTCAATTGCACTTGGTGCCATGATCTAGTCTTGAGGTCTGTGGTAACGGGTTGGACTTGATGATCTTTGAGGTCTCTTCCAACCCTGGTGATACTGTGATAAAACTGCATGCTAATTCATGATGATTTTACTCAGTTGCAGCCACTTCAGATTCTAAGCAAAAAAACGTGGAAAATGCAAGCAACATTGTTTCACAGAACTTTCAATCCACTTGATTTAGTTCCGTTACTCCTCTAATGAAACCACAATTTATCTATTTTGACTGAAATTGGGAGGAGATTAAATAATTGGGTGACAAAGGGCACAAAAGAAAGAACTGTTGCCTGTGGGCAAGTGATTGCTGGGTGAAATATATCAAGACGTCCTGCACTGCAGAAGAGAGGGAGGGGAAAGCCGGTGAAAAACCTTTCTCTGATGAGCAGAACTATAGCCTGAAGCTGAGTTCATGAGGGAGATATAGCTGTCTCATGCCCACTAGCCCTTCAGCCTACAGATATATTCCAAAAACTATCTTAGTCCCCAGCAGCTAATTTATGCTGCCTCAAAGCAATTCAGAGATAAAAGAATAAACAGAATACAGCTGACTAATTTATGCACGAAGGAGAAGTTGTTTCATGACCTTTAAAGGACATAATTTGATTATTATTAGTTATAGGAAAAATACTCTTTCAAGATGAAGGGAAAAGAGGAATTTCTAATTAATAAATTACAGAATCACAGAACATTAGGGGTTGGAAGAGACCTTGAAAGATCGTCTAGTCTAAACCCCCTGCCAAAGCAGCATTACTTAGAGTAGGTTGCACAGGAAGGTCTCCAGAGAAGGAGACTCCGTGACCTCTCTGGGCAGCCATTTCCAGTGTTTTGTCACATAGAATCATAGAATCATAGAATGGTAAGGTTGGAAGGGGACCTCAAGGATCATCTAGTTCCAACCCCCTGCCATAGGCAGGGACACCTCCCACTAGTACAGCTCACTCAAGGCCTCATCCAATCTGGCCTTGAACACATCCAGGGAGGGAGCAGCCACAACNTCTTCTCCAGGCTGAAGAGCCCCAACTCCCTCAGCCTGTCCTCATAGGAGAGCTGCTCCAGCCCTCTGATCATCTTTGTGGCCCTCCTCTGGACCCGCTCCAACACTTCCATGTCCTTCCTGTGCTGAGGGCTCCAGAACTGCACACAGTACTCCAGGTGGGGTCTGACGAGAGCAGAGTAAAGGGGCAGAATCACCTCCCTTGCCCTGCTGGCCACGCTTCTCTTGATGCAGCCTAGGACTCGGTTGCTGTCTGGGCTGCATGTGCACACTGCAGACTCATGTTGAGCTTTTCATCAACCCAGACTCCAAGGTCCCTTTCCTCAGGGCTGCTCTCCAGCCATTCACCACCCAGCCTGTATTTGTGCTTGGGATTGTGCCTACCCAGGTGCAGGACCTTACACTTGGCCTTATTGAATTTCATCAGGTTGGCCTGGGCCCACCTCTCCAGCCTGTCCAGGTCCCTCTGGATGGCATCCCTGCCCTCTAGCAAGTCGACTGTGCCACACAACTTGGTGTCATCTGCAAACTTGCTGAGGGTGCACTCCATTCCTCTGTCCATTCCATTCCACCCTTGCAGTGAAAACATTTTTCCTTAGTTTCACCTCCTATGCTCCAGCTGGCTCCCATTGCCCATCACTGAGATAAGCCTGGGACTGTCCTCCTGACACTCTCTCTTCACATATTTATGAACATGAAGGAGGTCACCCCTCAGTCTCCCCTTCTCCAAGCTAAAGAGCCCCGGTTCCCTCAGCCTTTCCTCATAAGGGAGAGGTTCCACTCCCTTAATCTTCTTCAGGGCCCTGTACTGCACTCTTTCAAGTAGTTCCATGTCCTTATGGAACTGAGGGATCCAGAACTGGACACAATACTCCAAATGTGATCCCACCAAGGCAAGGAGAGCCTCCCTCTCAATCTACCAAACACAACCCTTTTAATATACTCCAGGATACTACTAGCCTTCATGGCTGTGCTCTCCAACAGGTCATTCCCCAAGCTGTACTGGTACACAGGGTTGTTCTTCCTCAGGTGCAAGACTCTACACTTGTATTACACTAAATTTCTCAGTCTTCAGGTGTCAGCCACTCCTCCCAGTTTTGTGTCCCAGTGTAGTATCTCATAGGCTTTTTGTTTAAGAGCGTGACAGACCGAGATTATCTTACTTTACTCTTTTTCTGAGGAAAAGGAGCAGTAAAATAATAACACTCTCACTGAATTAGAGAATACAGACAGGTTGCATTTTAAAATGTCAGGAAAAGATATGGCATACATGAATCCTTAACACCTAATAGAGATACAGGACACACAAGAATTCCCCCAAAACCTTCCCCGTAGGCAAACCAAAACTCACCGAAACCCCAGTGCTCATGTTCTCCTATCCTCCATTGTCTCTCAATTAGGCCCCAAGCAGGACGGATTCACTGTGGCCCACAAACTTGAAGGCCATAGCCTACAGGGTCCTCCTACATAGTTACCAGATAAGGATACCTCTGGAGAGCTGAAAGGAACAGGGAGACGAGAACAAATTGACCTTGCTGCTTACTTTTAAACTATTTGCGGTTTCATGGGATTGAATAACATAATTATGATATCTGGCGGTGTCTGGTTTGTCCCCCGGGACAGATTGTGGTCTCTGCGGTTTTTTTAGGAACCCTGGGATAATCTGGAGCCCCGCAAACCACGACATACCTTCTCCAGCAGTCATCTGTGTTTCTTTATTTTGTCTTCAGCACATTCATAAGCTGAATTCTTGAGGCCTGGTACAAGTCTCATTGTTCGTCCCTCAAAACACACTTGTGGCACTCCCACAATCTATTAGTAGAACTTCAAAGTCTTTCTGGAAGAAAAGCTGTAATATCCTAAATAACCCTCATCCGTGCAACACGTTCCAAGTCATACCATGCTCAAATCCAAGTTTCTACTTGCTGCTCCCCATTCCAGTCATCAAAGCTCACACCACAGCCTTCTTTCCCAGACCACTCACTTTCATTCTAGTTAACCTGAAAATTAAGTTCCAGTTGTTGTATATTGCCTATATATATATATATATATATATATATATATATATATATATATACTATACTGTAATATTTTGTCTTCAAACGGAATATTTAAACCAGCCTACCCAGCTTGTCCTGAAATAGCAGTTTTGCTAAACTTGTGCTTCTTCCTTGTCATCTGCAAATTTTACTACCAAAAATCTTTTTGAATTACTAATTAGATTATATAAAGAATTTATTTATAGACTGTGCTTCCTAGAAATAATACCACTATGTTACGTCTCCCCATTAATAATATTTTTAAATCTAGCAGCCCAGGTTGTGGCCTAGCTAATATATTCTCTATGACTTCCAAATTAAATGCTTAATGAATATATGAAATTTAGTGCCTTTAAAACCTGTGCTTCTACATTTGCCTTTTTAACCAGATCTATGATCTTCTCAAAGAAAGGAATAACTCTTTTCCAAAGAAATGAAAACAGATTTATCTTTGTTCTGATTACCATAATTACCACTTCAGCCTCTATTTCTTTTTTTTTTTTTTTTTTTCTGAAATAAAAAAATCTTCACTATTTTACTTGGAATTGACATCCATGTAACTAATCAATAGTTCTTCAAAATGTCATTTCTAGTGTTTATAAATTTGGAGTATGACTGGCACTCCTCCAGTGTTCTGAGTGTCACATTTGTTGAGGTTTGCTGTTCATTGTGCTAACAATAAGGAATATTATTGTTCATCAAGCCTTCATTGATTAATGTCATTTATTTCAACTTTTGATATACAGTAATAAAATGAAATCCATGCCTGATATGTCAAAAGACAGCATACAAAATACTAAAGATAAAATAGTATCTTGATTCTCTCCTTCTCATTCATGCTAACAATGCACTGCTAAAAATGTGCTGCTTCTGCTTTTCCAATAAAAACCAATCTACTCTTAACAGTCACAAGAACTAACTACTAGTACTGTGATGACTGAGAGTCTATTCACATGTTTATATTTAGACCATATTGAAATTCTCACATAATATTTTGTATTTTTAGCAATCCTTTAGCTGAGATGTGAAATGAGAATTAAGAGGCAGCAGCAGGCCTATCAGAGTCATGACATAGCCAAGACATGATTCTTAATAATTTGGAGCTAAAAGATTTTCTAGAGTCCTTAGCTGTATTTGTGTTGCTGTATTTTGTTAATGTTTCAATTTTTTTTTAATGTTTTCATTACCAAATTTTTTGAGAGAGGAGTTCTTTTCTGATCTAACTTTGAGAAAAAAAATATGCAAAGGTGTTGGTTCTGGACATACTACAAATGATTGAAAACTAAATGTTTTGGATATTGCCACCACAAACAGTGCATGGTGGTTTGTCATTACAACTGAATTACAACTGAAATGGCTTTTAGTGCATCCCAGGAGCTGCAGAAGAGAAGAAAGATTTTTTTTTTTTTCTTTTTTCTTAAGTCCAACACACACAACCAGGCTATGCCACAAAAACATGACCCAAAAGAACTTGCAAAACCACTCAGAACATTATAAAAGGCAGTAGTCTTTCCTGGACAGTATCACAATACAAAGCACAGCTCCTCTAATGATTTAGAATGCAGCATTAAAGTTTACCTTGATTCAAATTCCTATCTGCCTTGTTTTGCATACTTTATATCTAACAGGAGGCTGAAGTCTTACAATGACCAGCTTCAGCTAAGAATAGCCACCAGAATACATTAAGCTTATGGAACATTTCCAAGGTTCCTTCAGCATGCTCCCAGCAATAATTTCCTCCTATTCCCAAATATCTTTGCAGTCTATCTGATATAAAGATATAAATATTAGAGAAAGAGGATTCACACAGTCTTTGGATGAATGGTGAAAAACAGACAACTTATTGCAGGTTTTTGTGGTGCTAATAATTTGTTGTTTATATAAGATGGGATTTCTTGCCTGCAGAGACAAGAAGCTCTGCGTAGCTATTTTGAGCCAAGAGCTATTGATCTTAATTTTTTTTATTGAATGGAAATAGAAGAGAGTTGAAATTATTATGGACATGTAAAGTGACAATCTCCCAAAGGATCTTCAGCTTGTAATAGTAACTAGAAAAAATAATTACCAAAGATAGTTTAGATAATTTTCAACTGAAATCCTGCAAGCAAAGGGCAGAACAAATTATTAAATTGGGGGTGGGGGGTGGGGAAGGCAATCTTTAGAGAGATAATAAAGCCTTCAGTCTAAAACAGTTTGGCCTATTGCAATGCCAGTGAGGAAAAATTCTATTGCCAAAAAAAGTAATTTAAAACCAAAACCCAAACCAACAACAGAATAAAAAGCAGTATGTACTATTATATAACATGTAATTTTATATTTTAACACATAATTGTAGTACATCTAATACAACATGTATACATTAGATTTATATTTGTTTTGGTAAATTTAAATTCCTGAATTTATTGTTTGCCATTGCATAAAACTATGCATGACTTTTTCTGTATAGATGTGGCTCAGCGTTATATTTGTACTTTGAAGGTTTTCCTCTATGATTATGTGTTCCGGTTTAGGATTACAAAGCCTGATCTCCCTGCACATTCTGTAGTACTCAAACACAGGAACTGAGGAAGCATTTCTATGACCTTTCCTCTAGAAATTTCCTTGCATGTACCCAAATGCTTTGGGGAAATCTGTCTAAGCCATATCCAGGTAACAGAGCATAGGAGATAAGCTTCTCTTAAGTATATGAATGGTAAATGAAAGACTAGGGAAGAGGTGGACCAGGGAGAGAGAGAGATGAAAAGTGAAATCATGATGAACTGTCTGTATCTTAATATTTCTGAATTGTGCTTATCCAGTTTCATCTAAGATTGGCATCTGTAGACCTTCCACTTGGGAATTTGATGAGTGGATTGTGATTATGCAGCTTTGATTTAACAGAAAGAATGTTACCAACAGGGAAAAGATTTAGAACAGTATATAAAATGTACTCGTTTTGCTAAAAGTTATTATCTCAAGATGATTTAAGCTCCTATATACTGAACAAAAAGAATCTGACCAGTTCTATCTTTTTGGCAGCCACTGCTCCCATAGTCCTGACAAGCTACAGGCAAAGGCCTTGCTGAGTTAACTTCAGTGAGACTTGTATGTAGACAAGCCATAAGTCTTCCGACTCATTCGTTTTGATGTGGTACCTCAAATGTCTTCCTGTTAGAAGTCCCCAGACTTAACATTTCTAATCTCTCTCTCTCTTTTTATTTTCCTTCTTCTCGTAATCTACCATCCAATTAAAGCAATGGATTCATTCATATATCAGCTCACTACAAGTAAAACATACAGTATTCAGAAGCTATTGTGATGATGTGTTTACAATAGGATCCTATTTTTTCTCTATCTCTACCTTTTTCTTCAATAATTTTATTTGTCTCTTTGCATGCTGCAGGTCACCCACTTCCTCTCATGTGTTTTCCCCTTCCATTAGGGTGCCCCTAATGCACCCACATCTTAACATTTAGCACTTTGTTACTACTTCTGAAGTCTTCCAAAAAGTGGTCACTATGCTTCTGGTCACTATGATTCTGGAATGAATGGGATGGAGCAAGTATAACTATGGGCATAAAAACTCCATCTGTAATAATTCTTACCTGAGAGGAAAACACATATGAATAAATCATAGACATTCTACTTCTAATATGCAGGGGTTTGTATGTTTTCTTTCTTCAAGAGAATGCAACCTTTACCCTATTAATTCCCCATTTTCCATCCCCTGTCAATATCATAAAAAATTCTGCCTTATGGAGAAGGGAACAGACTAGTCAGAGGCTTCTGCTATTCTGTATGCACCAATTCTGAATGTCTTCCCATCCAGAAATCCTTCTCCTGAGGAGATCAACATGAAATTTGATAGCTTTCAGAAACAATTTGAAACCTCAAATAAGAAATAAGACCAATTGGGACCAATTGTTCAGAACAGTGAAATCTGTCACTCTGCATATAGCTACGTAAGGTCTGACAGTTCTTTCAGTCTCAACTAACGTGGAAGTCAGCAAAGAAATGTTACATAACCTGCTTTGAAGTCCGTATTATCTGAGTTTCCAAGAATTTGAGCAAAACACAAAGAAAACTGTGTTTGTTGTACAGGAAAATACTGAGCTGGCTCTGTTTGTCTTCTAAAGTCAGCTCCTCCACAGGCAGTGACTGTATCTTTCTACTTTTCACAATATCAAGTGTTCTGGAAGCACTTAACAATTAATAATTAATAGTAAGTAAATGCAAACCTTGTGAGAGGTGCCAGATGGACATCACTGGAGAATTCTTCTGTCTATTTATATAGAGAACAGCCAAAGCAGTAATGCAGGCTTCTTTACACTGCCCCAAAAATGACTAATACATTTCACACAGGTGCTGAATGACCACCAAATGGTAGTTGCTCACAATCATTAAACTGATGGAGAGATTTAGACTGCTGACTTCATATCTAAAGCTAGAAGTGGGAACTGGATGTTAATATCAATTACCAAAATGAAATATCATCCTTCATTTTTAAATTGAAATAACACTTCTCCAGTAAACAAAAACTTTGTTAGGTACACCGAAAAATATTGCAAGTATGATCAGGGGAACTGTTATTTGCGAGATGTGCCATAAGAAGTGAGTAAAAAGTAACTTGCTTACCTGTTAGCCCCATATTTTTTATTTTATTTAGCATGTCTTGCAATTTTCTTAAATGGTGAAGAACACAGGTATAGTATAAATGGTGATAGGTAAAATTCTTTGGTAATATCTACCATCCTGTTTCCCTGTTAACATACCCATGTGAAGTTTATTTTTTTTTAAAGAAAACCTGAACAAAGTAGAAGAATACTCAACTCAAGTGCTGTACCTAACAGTAATCCTTCGGATGGCAGTCAGGAGACTTCTTCATCTTCCTCATGCTGTAAAGAAAAAAAAGAAAAGAAAAAAAAAAAGACAAATTAATTACTTTTCAGCGTCTGCATCATATGCCTTCACATTAGTTGTTTTGTAACTAGCAAAACACCAGGAAATCACTTTTATCTCTATTACAACCACCAAAATCAAAACACTGTCTTTCTCATTAACCAAATCATGGAAAAGATGGGAGGAGTAGGGTAACATTAAGTAGAGGTATCCATCCTTTTTTTGCATTAAGCCTAGGACAGGACTGGTGTTGAGGCAGGGAAATACCATCAACCTGTCTGAAACAAACTCCTGCAGACCTACTCCCATGTCTGTGTAATGCACTGAGGCACAGAATGACACTAATGCACTTAGGTTTAACTATGTCATCAAGTGTTGAAGTCACTAGGTGTGTCTAGACACAGGCTTTTAGGAAAAGATGTTGCACTGCTTGCTACCCTCCTACCCCACAGCTGTCATTTCTACAGAACAAGCCTTTTTCTATAACACCAAAGTTTTTGACTTGGGGTCTCCAAACCCTGTATCACATCTCTTCCCATATGGCAAGTAGAAATGAACTCCCTGATTTGCTATGTTGTTTTTAATTGTCAACAAAATAAGGCTCAAAGTAATGCTTGTCTGCCTTTTTTGCATGCCTATAACATCATGCTTTTCTTAATAATCACGTAGCAACCTCACCCACTGCATCACCCATCAGTTTGCAGGGTCTTTTCATCACCATTCTTGGCTCAAGTTACCATGCACTAGCATTTCATTTGATGGTACATATCATCAGTCTGATATTTTCACCCTGAATAAAATAATACTAATTTAAAAAAAAAAAAAAAAAAAAAGCAAGTCATAGACTCATGTCTACCATTCACCTTGAAATATTAAATTCACAGGGACTACTCAGTTTTTGTTGTGTTCCCTTCTACTTTCAAAAATATTAGCTGGTAGTTTGGGGTTTATTTAATATTAAAGTTCATTATTCAATCAGTTTATATTCCAAAATGGGAACAAAACTCACAAAAGCTAACGGTTTACTACCAATCTCTGTTCCTACAGATGAAGTAAACAGCACTTGCAGGGTTTTTTATTAATTGTTACAATAACACAGACACTCTCCTGAAGGTGCGTAATGAAGATTACATCATTTTAGCTTGTTCACACCTCTGGACTTCATAGCGTTAAGTTATGCTCACAAGCCTCTAAGGAACCAGGACTTTATTGAATTTCTCAGTATTCTCTTAAAAGGCATCAGCAAAATCAGGATTTCTAAGAACATAAACTGCAAAAGGCTGCTGTCCTAACAACACCTGCAAACTGCTGCAGAGCATGCTGGCTGCCTGCTTCAGAACTGTAACCCCTGCTCAGAAAGCATGCTGCAGAATGAATCCAGTCTCTCTCCATTTTTGTCCCCAGAATCTTTGTACATTTACTGGATTTACTGAGACTGGTATCCAAGTGAGATATTTTTAAACTAGTATTTGTAGAAGGACAGGTAAGACCTAATTTTAAAGCCTCTAGGCTTTTTTTTTTTTTTTTCCTCTTTCTCCCCATACTCAGGAATCTTGGCACAGAGCCTAAAGACGAGGGAGGACGATTCTATTAATTCTTAGGGGAGTACTGCTTGGATTAAAACCTTTAACAGGAAACAAATTCTATTTTTACCTTATTTAAGAGAGATATGTAATTATTAGACATGCACATTAATTACGTTAATCAATTATTTTCAGATGCAGGCTCTTAAATATTCCTATCAGAAAAAATGGTTATTCAAAGAAGTGAATTTATACAGGTTTGCTATCAAAAGGTTTATTCCTGCTTACAGCTGAGTTTCTTAAATTTAATGGTTGATAAGGATTTTGAGGAAAGGAGAATTTCTCATAGTTGCTCACAAATGTGGGATAACACTATCAGATTGACTTAAAAAAATTCACCATCCGAGGATACATTCAGCTTAGGCACAATCAGCTTCCTGATAGCATGACTCAGGCTGGCAGGTTGAGGTAGCCAAAAATGATAAAAAGCCATTAAAGTGCGGTTGCAAGCTGCTGGAAAAAAAAAAAAAACACCTCATGGGACATTATGTATTAATATAATTTTTTGTTCTATTACACATTAAAAAGTGATTTTTAAAAAAAATCACAAATTCTTAATTTTGATTCTAAATATCTTAAGAACAATTTGTGTAATAATAATTTTAAAATATTTAGAAGTAGTGACTGCATGGTAAAAAAAAAAAAAGTGTAAGGACATATACAGCCAATTAAAAAAAGGAAACATTTTGCTTCATTAATAGGCCTCTAGAATTAAAAAAATACCTTTCATTGAATAAAAACTCCTTAAAAAGAGATTTCTTCTGGTCCCTGAAAAACATAGCTATGGTAAAGATAGTTATGCATGATGCACTTGCAAGTTATGCAAATCCTGAAGAGGAAATCATATTAATCCCCAGATTTCACGCGTTCTTTACTAATCATTTCTTATGTGTGCTCAAAATCCAGAAAGAAACCCAACCCAACACATTTATTTTTACATGAGTCTTTGTGGAATAAATAAGACGAGGTGCAACCAAAAGACACCTTGAAAGCAAACATGAATTCTCTGAATGGATGACATCTTATCCCTGACTCAGGATTTTATACAACTACCACATACTAAACTTACCACACCAATTATCTGTGGTAATTGCTCCAATATATTTCATATCTGAGACTCAAAGATTCTCCTTCTACCTCACCAGGTCACTTAACCCACTGCCTTAACCCACCCACCCTGCTGCCATCTTACTACCAAGGTACTTTTTTCATTTCAGACAAGAAAAGAATTGCATATACTACAACTAAGTAATGGGTGAAATTCCACTCCTTGGAACTTAAACTAAGAAAATTTGCATCACTTCTTCGAGGCTATAAAAGTAGCTGCAGAAGGCATGGAAGACAAAGCTATGTAAACAAAAGTTACTCCTGAATTTATTTTGCTTTTTCATGAATGGACTTAATGGCTATGAGGTGATAGAGCTACACTGCTGACATCCCTTATAGCAATAGGCAACAGTGGGTTTTAAATACTCTTCTTAACAGAATAGGAAGTTAAATAATTTACTAAAATTTTAAATATTAGCTGTCCATAGACAAGTTGTTCATTAGTCATAAATCATTAAAGCTCTGATACAGTGGTCCAGTGGTGTTGAATTTCCTTAAATACCTACTTGGATCTTTGCCTGCGTTTTGTTGTTTGCTTTTATTTTATTTTATTTTCTAGTTTTGCTTGTCTTTTTCTTTTTTTCTTTTTTTTTTTTTTAAGAACTATCAGTTTATAACCTAAAATTATGGCAGAGACAAATGATTCAGAAAACATAACAACGTACTATTTTGACTGATGTTTAATCTGCAAGCATTACTTTTGTTCAACAAATAGCATAGAGGCAAAGACAGCACAGGACTGGATTTTGTGTAGTCATGCTCTTGAGAATTGCAGGATCATGAGAAGACATTGAGCCAGGTTAGTTAGTGATACATAACTTCTAGCTGCTACTAAGCTTCAGACTCAGTGGGAGCTGCTGCTTCACACCTGGTGTAAGAGGTAGCACCTTCTGAGCCCACTGAATTTCTCCTAGTGGATTTAACTGGCAGTTGAGTACTATCTTAAACAAATGAGTTAAAAATAAACTCAGCATATACCACTTTAAATCCAAAAACCATTCTGAGAATTTTAATCAATATTATCTTTGTTAGTATGAAAAAAAAATATTTTGGCAAAATGAGTTTGATAAACAACATTCAATGGAGATAAAAAGAGAATTTTCATCCATATTCCAAAAGTGAAAAGGTACCAATTTACTTAACACCTTTCTTGTTATTAAGAAGAGACTATGTCAAGAGCATAGAGCATTGTAAAGTGAAAATATACAGGTTTTGGGCTGACCTACATTTCCATTTCAACACAGGATACCATGGAGTCTGGATCTTGATTTTTATTTCTCATAGTATAGATGCTTTATTTTTCACTTGGGGATTTTATTTCTCTTCCAGGAGGACATACGGAGAATTGAAGAGTACACCCATACAGAGAACTGAATAGTAAAATTATCTAGGTAAAAGATAAAATTACTTTGTTCTTTCTGAGTTTTTAGTTCTCTGATCTAGTTTGTTATAGGACAATACAAATGGTTGTGCTAACCTAGGGGAAAGAGAAGGGCAGGGCTTTTACTTTCACATACATTACCAGCTTATGGCAGTTAAATATGTTTGTGGAACTATGGCCTAATTTAGACCTTCTATTTGCCAATTAGTAAGGATGAGACATTTTCAGAGAAGACAGCTGTCAGAAGTGCTACTGAAACAAAATTCTCAGTGAGTCACCAGCACCAGATCTTACTCACCAAAGAGTTTGCAAGAATTTTAAGGAGGGAAAGAGAAAGGCACATATGTATAAAATATACCCAGTTAAAGAAAATTATGATTGCATGATAGCCAGTTTTACAAACATTGTGGCTGTCAGTATTACTCATATTCAGCCTGAATTGGGATATTCAGTATTAATACATTAGTTTCCAAGGAAGGAAACTGGGATCCTGGAAAATAATTTCATGTAAATCTATAAAATAAGAGACCTTATTTTATAATGCATTCATGTAAATCCATAAAATAAGAGACCACTCACTTTCAGGAAAATTCACTTATTTGTTAAGATTTGACTGTAACTTCTCTGTGTTCCATTCACTAGCAGCTGAGTTAATGTCTTATATAATCCCTGAACATTAAAAGTACTTAACAGCACTATAAAAAGTTCTTGTATAAAACACTTTGACAAGGCTTTCCCGGAATGCTTTTCACAGCTGTGCTGCCAAGGAACTGCTAAATTGACAATGTATCCTAGCAGATTTCTCAGCCACTTGTAATATTCTTCAGTTATACTGCAATATAAATGTCCCCACGTTTTCAATCTGCTTTGAAGAGCCAAAGCAGTTCTGGAATTTCTAAAGGTTTTAGGGGACAGCACTAGTGACACCAACTCATCTCCTAGCTACAAATTACTAAGATTAGGACAGGTTAGTGACACAGAATGCTAGTTAAAATACACTGCACCATCTGTGACAGCATTAATCAATCATGACATATCAGTGTAATTGGCAGTAATAGAACTAGATAAATTTGCAGTAATCCCTCAATATATAAACTAATCAGATGCAGACAGAAACTCTTAAGCATGCATGTTTACTAAATACAAAGAAAGCTGTGCAATTGCTCTGTACTCCTTGCCCTAAATAGTCCCGTCACTGAGATTAAACTGAAAAATGTTCCTATTTTCAGTGGACTCAGGACTTTATTACATCATTTCCCTTAATGCTAAATTAAACAGTGGATTGTCTATAATACCAGTCATAAACCAGTTCGGTCAATTCAGTCTTTGACAGTTTGGGACAGAAGTTCCAACCCAGCTTAACTTTGTCATTTCCTTTGTGTTTGTCCCTGCTCTGCCTACTGCCTTGTGATCTTTCTGAAAGCAGCTGCTGGTTCTTTTTTTTTTTTTTTTCCCTCGTCTCTTCCCTCATTTCTGTCATCTCACACTCTGGTAAACAGTAAACACCAGAAAACTCTATTTAAGAAACCCCAACTTACCCCCAATGGAGTCTGCCAGTTTGTCATTCAAGGCTTTCACCACAATGTGCAGGGGGGGAGGAATGATTGGGTAGCTGTTGTGCTTTCACAAACAGACATATGGAAGGATTAAGATGTTGTGTTCAAAGACAGAATTTTCTGTCTGTTTGGGAACTGTCATAACTTATCCCATGCATCTGCAATGAACATGCTGGTAAGAATCAGAAAGCAATAGATTGGTCAATCTGTCATCCAGGGCATCAGCTAAACTTCAGATTAGCTTGACAATGCATATGGATAGCTTTTTGACATTAAAAGTTCCTCAAGAATTCACATCACTGGAAAGGTCAGCAGCTGGTGATCTCCAAGGAAGGTTTTCCAGACCAGCATCTGAGCTGCGCTCAGACAGGTTAGAAATTTACATTAGGCTTTGCCAGATTCTATTTTTTAATATACTTTTCATATATTAACTGCTCTATAGATAATCAAGATTTTAGAAATGTCATTATGCATCACAAGAAAACTTCTGAAGTATTAGAAAAGTTCATAGATGAACTTGCCCTGGTATTAAACACTACTTTTGAAACTTAAGAAAATTCAGTCAAACCTAAAGAAGATACTTTCTAAAAGTCCTTACTGCTTTCATCAGGTGGGACATGTTTTAAAAATGATAGAAATAACTTCTCTGTTAAAAAAAAAAGTACAATCAGACAATGGTTATGGGTTTATAGGTATGAATTACTATCTGCTTCAATTTACAGCTAAACAGGCTGTTTTAAGGTAGTATTTTGTCATATTTCAAAGTTTTTAAAAATCACTTTTGTGACAAAGTGATAGAGTATCTTCTATCTCCGTGAGGGAGATCTGATTTTTAAAGAATACATATATAAAGCTATATAGGTTTGGGGGTTTGGTTTGTTTTTGTTTTGTGGAATACAATTACCTTTAAAAGATTATAACTAGTTTCTGGGGTTTTTTTCTTCTAAATATCTTCATGGTAACATTTATTATAATTGCTGATGAAGTCTTTTTGCTAATGAGGTTACCTACCAGCATTTGTTGGTGCTGTCATATATGAAATAACTGCTACATCTGATCCAATTATTCTTCAGCTCCACTGTTTGAACCATCTGCTGCGGTTAAATTGACTTGTAGTCTTCCTGCTTGAAAGGCAGCTCTTCTCTCTTCCAGATTGGGAATAGAGCAGAAAGGAGAAAGGAAAGAAGAGTTGGAGACTGCATTACACTCTACTAGAGCTTCCTTAAATTCAGAATGTATAGAGTAACAGGTGTAAGTTCTTAGACATGGCACTACAGGCCTTCATATCAAATGAATGGTACAAGAATTTTCAAACTGTTAGGTTTTTTTTCAGCTGTTATACGTATCTTAAAAAGTCTGTAATTCTTTACTGTGGAAAGCAGTAGGATCAGAATAGAGGGAGGTTGTTAAGTACTAGACAATGTACAGTACAGCTTCTGCAAACCTTAATTTTCTAGTTATTTTAGTAAGAGGGAGTTCTAAATTGCTGCCTTGAAAAGATCAGGCTCATGTACTTGAAGTAATTGCTTTCATTTTTTTCTTACGATTGTCAGAAAAATTGACAGATCAAGAAGCAAACTGAAATCAGGCCATTAGAGATTTTATTTTATACAGGAAACCTATAAACATTAATCACAGTCTTGCAGAAATCCACATTTTATATGCAAGAACAGGAAGTCTGAATAGAAGAAAAGCTTTAAAGAGGGGTTGTTTTCCTGTTTTACAGGAATATGGTAAGCTAAACACAGCAAATTCTCTTAGTATTTAGGAGATGCCAGTGAAGTTTATTTTTACATTTCTATGATTTACTCACAGAATGAGCAGAGTACTTTTAAATAACCCAGGTTATCATGCCAATTACATGGCAATCTAATCTTGTTAGAAGGCTAATTTATTCTTGACTAATTGCAAATGGACTTGATAGAAGTTAGAAAGGCCTATCTACATCGTTCTCATAAGGGAAAACCAACTAAATATTACTGTGTCTCCTATTTCACTGTTGTCTTCCAACATAATGATATACTATAAACATTAATCATCACATGTAATATTAAGCAAATTAATTATAGTGACTTATGTTTAATCTTAGGCACAGAGAAGATGCCATGTAATGGGGTTTGAGTTGTTTTTGGTTTTGGGGGGTTTTTTTGGTTTTGTTGTTGTTGTTGTTGGGTTTGTTTTGTTTTTTAAGAGAGACATTTAGATTCATTACTGGACTCTGAAATCTTCCCTGTCCATTCCCTTTACATGGTTTCCTTCCAATGCCCTGAAGAACTATGAAAAGTAATATTATTTTCATATATAAATAGCTTTTGAGAGACTTGGCTGTTGGATACACATCTCATGAAATCCTCCTAATTCTGTAAAATCTTCTCCCTTCATGATTTACATTGAGATTATAAAGCTTACTTAAAATAATAATCCTAAACCTGTAATCTTTGTTGTATGCATCATGGGCTGAGATAAATATGCTGCTGATAAATACTCAACACCATGCTGCTGTCACTCCAGCTTCCAAATGAAAGTGCTGTCAGGAGCAAAGTATCATGAGGCTTGAAGTTCAGATTGTAACATGAGAGGCTTCCTGTTCCTGGTTGCTGTTTCTGGTGTCCAGGTATTTTTGATGTTGGTTTTTTTTTTCCTGCTGTGCAGGCTGTGGGTCAGGGGGTGGAGGAAAAGTTGCTGGCTTCCATTGCTGCTGCTTCATTTTGCCCCACTTTTTTGCAAATAGACTAGGTACATTGAATCAATTCCAATAAAACTCTTTACCTCAATTCTTTATCTCAATGCAGAGCTGTTTTTTCACTGTTAATTTCCCTGCCATTTGTATGGGGAAAGAAGGAGAAGGCACGTGAGAGCGGGCTGTGCTAACCCAGGGTAGTATGTTTTACATCAAAGATGAGCAGCAATGGCATATGTTGCCAGTCTGTTTGGCAAAGCCGCCTGGAGAAAAAGTAACACTCTTCCCCAATATTCTACTTTCGATGGTATGCATTGTACATTTTTACAAAGCAATACAGAAACAACCTTTTTACCATAAGGTAAAGACCAAGAGTAATTTTATTCAGACTAGAGAACTGCAAGACAGAAAGTAGAAACATTTCTCTTTCAGGAAACCCATAACTAGAAAACAATTAGTTAAGTCAGTAGGGGGTTGATTTAAATTCCAGAGAAAGCTTTTGTACAAGACATGTTGTTTTTTTAGATGCTGATGACACTACTTATGCAGTCTTCCACAAATATCTACTTCCACAAGACCAATGACAGAAATGGAGTCAGTATCACCAAGGTTGGAAGAGACCTCAAAGATCATCAAGTCCAACCCGTTACCACAGACCTCAAAACTAGACCATGGCACCAAGTGCCACATCCAAACCCGCCTTGAACATATCCAGGGATGGTGACTCCACCACCTCCCTGGGCAGCCCATTCCAGTATTGAATGACTCTCTCAGTGAAGAACTTTCTCCTCACCTCGAGCCTAAACTTCCCCTGGCACAGCTTGAGACTGTGTCCTCTTGTTCTGGGGCTGGTTGCCTGAGAGAAGAAAGCAACATCCCCCTGGCTACAACCACCCTTCAGGTAGTTGTAGACAGCAATAAGGTCTCCATGCATGCAATCGTGTTATTAAAGATAATCTCATACTGTACAGGCTGTTTTCCATTGTGACCTGAATTCTAGCGTTTCTGAAGTTCTGAATGCTTGGCATTGTAACAGTGCCCTTCATTTAATAGGAGTACTTTGGAAAACAATATGCACTGTACTGCAGCAAATCGATAATTAACTGGAAAGTAAAAATTATGATCACTGCAAACTTTGTAGTCCTGAATATTGTGATATCATGGAATATACGGTCTAGAAAAACTGAGTCAATAGGCTTTAGACTAAATGCAGTTCTGAGGCATGTACTTTTTTAAAAACACTGCCTACATGGAGAAATACTGAGTTCTTTTCACTTAACAGCCTAGAAATTTTGAAATGCTAAGAAACTGCACAAGAGAGTGGGGTTTTGAAAGTATCTTATTGAAAGGGCTTATTGAAAAGGCGGGGAAGGTCTGCAAACTCAACCTATCCCTGTCCTTTGCTGGACAGGAAAAAATAAAAAAAACTTACTTTATCATGAATTTTCAAAAGGAGCCCATTCACCCCACTTTGGTCTGAATTTTCACATGTCATGCAAAGGAAATGATAGTGGAACAGGGAAAGAGTATTCCCAGTACAAAGAGGTACCAAGTAAGATGGAGGTTGAGTATGCATCTCCTATTATACCTTCTCTCCTTTTCTTAAGAGAACTGAGATTTTCACACAATGACAGAAGAATTTTATATAATAATAGACATGAGTAAATAAGGTACACACACATAAATATGCTTTGGGTATCAACAGGCATGTAAAATAATTTTTGCTCCTAAGTATCAAACTTTTAAAGGGTTATTGTAATATGGCAAAGAAATGAAATGCCAAGTAAGTGCTTTCCAAATAAACAAGAAAGCGAGAGCAGTAAAGCTGCTAAGCTCACACGACTATTCAACATTACTCCTGGATGAACGTACAGCTCCAGAAACACGCTTTTGGTAGCCTGCATTTATCTGCCCACCTATGGATGACTACATAAATCCCAGCCAATTTCTAATCTTAGTTAGTTGGAGCATGAGCAGCTGCATTCCATTTGTATAAATAAACACACTAGTATTTGCACAACTGCTGAATACATTGTTATACATCACACTTGACAGCCATTAAGGTCATCAAGCAGTTTAGACCAGAGATTCACAACACCTATTATTGGAGAGTGTATTTTAACTTTTTTCCTGCCTGAAATCATGAACGGGATGTTCACTGGTACAGTCCAGTTTGCCTTATATGGCAGATGCAGATTTCACTAAACATTATCTACAGATATTAATGCAAGTACTGCTGCAGAATATGGGCATGAAGCTACTGTATAGTTTAGCAATCAAAAAAGTACCACGTGACAGGGGTTGCTATGGTATCTGCCAGCATGACATTTTTACAAAGCAATACTCTAAAGAGCCATACAGCATGTAATCCTCTGACCAGTTTTGAACATGAATGTTACAGATACTTACTACTTAGCAAATGAAAACTGTTTACTACATTCTGATTCATATATGTTTTCTGAAAAACATATTGTGGTGTTTTGGGTTGTTTATTTTATTTTTTTTTAATCAGCTGTCAGATTCTACAAAGATTCTTATCAAGACTGCTGTTAAAGAGAAAGTAACATGCTTTTAAGACAATAGAAAATGTAAATGCAGAGCACGTCTGGCACTGCTGGCTTTGATTGCTATAAATTGTTTATGAAGTGTCGTTCCTTATTTTCATCAAAGGCTTTTCTTGCAGTAGAGATGATGTGTGCTTCAGCATGCAATTTTCCCTCTCTGGAGGGATGAGAATGTACCGCAGTTTACTTTGCTTGGGTTACACTGCAGTATTTTTTTTTTTTTTTTTCAGGCAAGCATTAGGATCTGGCTGCTTCACTGTGCAACTACTCTCAACTGATCACCAAGGGAAAATAAAATACGCTAGGTAACAGATATTGCATGGCGTAATACATAGACAAAACCTAGCTGTGCTCAGAGAATAAAAGAAATGGGGACCATCCCCCACTGAAAATCATGCTACTAATGCAGAGGTTTATGAGCTATTAAATATTCCTACACTGCAGATATTTCAGATTATTTCTCCTAAAGCATTCTAAAGGCAGATAAGCCTTTCCCAGTATATACTATAGAACAGACATATGAATTTTCTACAACAACAACAAAAAAATTGCATGACCCTTTGCCATGAAAACAAGGCACATACTTTCACATGTGATTCTTTTAGAAGGCTGGGGACGTTTCATGGGTGCACCATGTGATTAAGTGAATATCTATTAACAAAAGTAAAGCTATCTGCGGAATTCCCCATCAACACCCTCCAGTTATGTTTTAATAAGCTCGGATAACTGTGGCATTTCTTAACTGATGCCGTGTCAGCTCAGAATATAGGACCACATGCCCTACAGGACACAGAAACTTAAATCCAAACCCCACTTGTTTACTCACAGAAAGATTACCAACAAAGCTTCATACACAATGAACAAAATAATCACATTGCAGCTTCATCAGTTCAGTAGAACAAAACAAGTATAACATCTATAAATTCTCTGGAGAGCTGCAAGCTATACCCGATGCCTGTAATTTGCATTTCTTGGTTCTCTCTGTGGCTGCAGACACCGGGCATGCAGTGCCACCAGCTGGCAGGCACTTGGGCCCACTGCTGGTTACAAGCAGACTTAGTAGCTGTCTACAGATCTCATGCTAACAGTCAGAGTGATGCTCTTTTACTGAATCTGATGTATTTATGGCACTCAGCATACATGTCTGTTAAAAGTAATACAAACAAGCCCCAGGACACACTTCAGGTCTCTTTACTACTCTACTAGCAAATAACTAATATCCTGTCTCTTCCCTCTGCCATCTTTCTGCAGTTTTACAATACAAGTAGTCCAGTGTGTTGGATGCAGAAGTCTCCTTAGACGGCAAACAGAATTTGATGGAAGCTGGTGAGGGGCATGGAGCACAGCCCTATGAGGGGAGGCTGAGTGAGTGGGGTTGTTTAGCCTGGAAGAGTCTCAGGGTGACCTCGCTGCTGTCTACAAAAACCTGAAAGGAGGTTATAATCAGGTGAGGGTCAGTCTCTTCTCCCAGGCAGACAGTAACAGAAATAAGGGACACAGTCTCAAATTCTGCTGGGGGGAGGTATAGGCTGGATATTAGGAAGAAGTTCTTCAGAGAGACATTGGCATTGGAATGGGCTGTCCAGGGAGGTGGTGGAGTCACCATCCCTGAAGGTTTTCAAGAAAAGCCTGGATGGGGCACTTAGTGCCATGGTCTAGTTGATTGGATAGGGCTGGGTTGGGCTGGATGATATTGGAGGTCACTTCCAACCTGGTTGATTCTATGATTTTATAAGACCAAGATTAAAAAAAAAACACCCAAACATTTTTCCTTTTATGTCCTAATATACTGGAGGAGAGGTGGGGGGTGGTATTAGTTGGTTGGGTTTTTGGGTTTAATTTTTTTTCTTTTTTGCCTATTTTGAGGTGCAGGTTGAGGTGGTGGATGTGGTTGTGAGGGTGAAGGAGGGGTTGATGGCACCTTCATAAAACATATTTACATTCCTGAGTCGGTAAGAGAGAATTTAAAAAAAAAAAAAAAGTCAATTTCTGACAAAATATAGAGTCTTTCTTATTAATTTTTCATCCTCAGTGAACTAGGGCAGCAAGAGACTGCAGTGCCCTTCTGCTCTAGGAATTTTACTTAATGCTTTGCATACTGATATATGACTGACCCATTATGCTGAAACATCTGTTTTACACTAAAACATATATATATTTCATACCTGCAGGTTAAGGAGGAAGACTGCAAGGAAAGTATGTCTTCCATAAAGGTAACTTTCACGTACAACAGGGTATTTCAAGGAAATATACAAGGATACAAGTTAACTCAAATATATACACTTGAAATCTGCAAACGCATTACTCTTATTGCAAAGGACCAAACATTTTAGAATTTGAATGAACAGAGTGTGACTTCAGCTGAATTATGCTTTCAATAAACAACTTTAACAATTGTGATTATTTTAAAGCTTAGAATTCTTTCATAAATGGGTTCATATACCAAGGTACACCACCTAATTTGTAGGGGAATGTACCAGGTTAGGGTGGATCCCTCCCCTGGT
>VWZE01005052.1:52344-111005 GCA_013396675.1 Eubucco bourcierii | reverse complement strand
TCCAACCTTACCATTCTATGATTCTATGATCTTTAAGTCTTCAGAGTGTAGCCAGCTCTACTATTCAGAGCTATACATTATTCATACATGTGGTATGACAGCCATTGTGTTCACATGAGAGAGAAGTTTTTAAGCTCAGAATTCAGTCTCTTCTGAACTTGTGCTGGACGTGAAGCATCTATCATCTTTCATGCAATTAAGTTAATAGAAGCAAACATCAAATTCAGAAGAACTCTCCCAGCCTTAGGGATCTTGCAGTTCTGAACAGAGCACTTGGAGGTTAGCATCATCAAGACTGCGCTTGTGTGGACCAAACTGTAGGTTAGCAGGTAAAAAAATGCTTGAAGTTTCCCTATCCATGCTGGGAATAATGCTTGATTATAAAGAGAATTTGAACTTAATTGTTGCTTTATGAGTGGTCTTCAATATCAGCAGTATCTTTTGCATGTAAGGAAAAGGCCAGGTAAATGCATCCTCTTCTGGCTTTAGTAACTGTGGGAGATAGCTTTGAGCAAATGCCTTTAATCCAGCTCCAATAATTAATATAATGTTAGAGCTAATTATATACATTCAGGGCAGTGGTCAAGTGTGTGCCAGACCCTCCATCCAGGATAGGCCTTCAACTAGCTCTCAGTGCTGTTCTGTAAACCTTACTGCAAAATGTCAGAAATTTGCATGTGGTGCTTCTCACTCTTGTGCAGATGACAATGTCTCAGAGAAGGATCCTAAAGGAGAACAAAGCATGACAAATCAGCCTTTATCTTCTTTCTCTTGTCTTTGAGTTATGGAGGATGAGAACAAAAATAGAAACATATATTCCAGATTGAAAGGTTTATTCAAGGCACCATGCATTCCAAAGACTCTAAAAAGGCAAGTAGGTCTTGTCTCTTCCCTTGGATAGCAACACTCTGCCCTGGGTTAGGAACTGGCTGGAGAGCTGAGCCCAGAGAGTGGTGGTGAATGGTGCCACATCCAGCTGGAGGCAGGGCACTAGCAGTGTGCCCCAGGGATCAGTGCTGGGCCCCATCCTCTTTAACGTCTTCAGTGATGATCTGGACGAGGGCATTGAGTCAGTCACCAGCAAATTTGCAGCTGACACCAAGCTGGGGGCTGATGTTGCTGGGTTGGAGGGCAGAAGGGCTCTGCAGCAGAACCTCGACTGCCTGGACAGATGGGCAGAGTCCAAGGGGATGGAGCTCAACAAATCCAAGTGCCAGGTGCTGCACTTCGGCCACAACAACCCCATGCAGAGCTACAGGCTGAGGTGGGAGTGGCTGGAGAGCAGCCAAACAGAAAGGGATCTGGGGGTGCTGATTGACACCCACCTGAANGCCACACCTTGAGTCCTGTGTCCAGTTCTGGGTCCCTCAATTTAACAAGGACATTGAGGTGCTTGAGCATGTCCAGAGAAGGGCAACGAGGCTGGGGAGAGGCCTTGAGCACAGCCCTATGAAGAGAGGCTGAGGGAGCTGGGATTGTTTAGCCTGGAGAAGAGGAGGCTCAGGTGGGACCTTATTACTGTCTACTACCTGAAGGGTGGTTGTAGTCAGGAGGAGGTTGCTTTCTTCTCTCAGGCAAGCAGCACCAGAACAAGAGGACACAGTCTCAAGGTGCAGCAGGGGAAGTTTAGGCTGGAGGTGAGGAGAAAGTTCTTGCCTGAGAGAGTCATTGACTGCTGGAATGGGCTGCCCAGGGAGGTGGTGGAGTCACCATCCCTGGAGGTGTTCAAGACGCATTTGGACATGGCACTTGGTGCCATGGTCTGGTCTTGAGGTCTGTGGTATTGGGTTGGACTTGATGATCTTTGAGGTCTCTTCCAACCTTGGTGATACTGTGATACTGTGAAGGCACCTCCCTTAGCTATGGTTTTGACTGGTGAATGATGTTTATACAGTCCAGAAATTTAATATCTTAATTCGAATTGAATACAGACAACTGAACAGTATTTGGCACCAGGCAACAAAGTACGTGTATTGATATGCCAAGAAGAAGTTCTGCTGAGCTCTAGATGCTTCACATTCCACACTTGTTACCTTGTAAGTGTAAAATTCTCTGAATTTCAGTCCAACTGGAGATGAAAAGCAGGAAAGGAGAGTTAGGGAGATTTTAAGCTTCTGGAAGAAGAGCTTGAGTGATCTGGTATAGCATCATAAATTGTTCCTGGGTAATTGACTTACATGAAGACAGGTAAAGAATAGTCACTCATAGGAAGGTTTTTTTTAGGCTAAAATCATGTGCATGGCAGTAAAAGCAGTACAGAACAAGGAAGGGGGAAATAATTGAAGATCTAGTCCACCCATGGATGAAAATCTCCAAGCTTTTGTGTTTGCAGATATGAAAGGATTCTCCTGAAGGCACAACAGCAGTTTTTTTAACTTCTGTGCACGTTTGGCTTTTGTACCCAGATGGCTTTGTCTACTGAGAGGGAGGACCTCTACATTAGAGGAGATTGTGATCCACAGTTCCATCAGTTCTTGAAATTGTACTTAAAAACAGCTTACAAACAGAACTGGTAAATGTGCGAAGCTGAATGACTCAAGCTCATGAACATTTTTAATCTGTGCAAATCATAAAATCCAAAGCCTGAGAAGAAGAAATGAAGGAGCTTTGCAAAACCACCCAATATTGCATGTTTCAGTCCCATGTGAGCTCTGCTGGAGAATGATTTCAGATTCTTGTCTGCTAAACTGAAATATCAGGGAAATGCTGGATCCAGTTCAGTTGGCCTTTATTGGATTATGCCTTCATGCTATTGTAGCTGAAGAAAATGCTACAATTTCAAATATGATGTGTAACAATTGTGCAAATTCCTTAACCCTGTTTTCCATTCATTTATATAGTAATTAAAACCATAGACCTGGAACCAAGCAACTTTTCATTTGCAGAGGCCTCTGTTTAGTGTGTGTATTTTATGACTGTACTCTCTTCCCCTTCCAGGAGAGAGTGAAACTCGATGGTGTAACCTTCATTATCAGTCTGTGCATTGGCTCATTTTCTTAGAAACTGTGCATAATCCCACTCCACAGAAGATGAAAGTGTAATTGAGGTGTGTGTGTTTTATTTCATTTTGTTATCCTTAGAGGGCACCACAAAGTGCTCTAGTGAAAGAATAATCATAAGCTTAAGAGGAGGGAAAGTTTTAAGGGACTAATTGAAGAGGGGGGGAAAGGCTGAGTGGTTTAAAGGAATTAAATGATGGGAGAGCTCCAAGTGAGATGAGACAGCAAAAGTAAAAGAGCTACCACCAGCTGTGATGAATGACAGACATGCATTTAAAAACTGTGGTCATGGGGCTGTGTAGGTATGCAGAGAGAATGAGGAAAAAGACAGTTCACAGCTTGTTCAGGAGACAAGTTCAAAGGTATAGCACCTCATGTGTGGTAGTCTGCAGCTGTACAGGCAATATTTTTTGCTCCAGACCTATGGCAGCAGAACAAAACTCCTTCTAGGTGCATGTTAACAGGAAAAGCATCTTAGGACATGATTTATAGTATACTCTTAGTCAGTACAGTCATCCAAAGGCTGAAGACAGCTGCATTGCTGGATTTTGTGAAATGCACTATTTCATTTGATCTCTGTGCAAGGCATCTATGTTAACCAACTTCTGTCAGTTTAAAGTGGTCTCGTACTTTGAAAAGAAAATTCTGGAGGAGACTGAATGGTTCTGTCTGAACTGGAATTTAGTACAGGTTGGGGAGGCCAAGAAAGCATTAGAAGTAGGTGAGTGTTCACTGGCCAGCTTGAGATGAACAAGATGAGCTCAGCCTAGCCTACATCAGGAATAGTGTGGCCAGCAGGAGCAGGGAGGTCATTCTCCCGCTGTACTCTGCACTGGTTAGGCCACACCTTGAATACTGTGTCCAGTTTTCGGCAATTTAAGAAGGACTTTGAGGTGCTTGAGCGTGTCCAGAGAAGGGCAACGAGTCTGGGTAGAGGCTTCGAGCACAACCATATGTGAAGAGGCTGAGGGAGCTGGGATTGGTTAGCCTGCAAAAGAGGAGGCTCAGGGGAGACCTTCTTGCTGTCTACAACTACCTGAAGGGTGGTTGTGGCCAGGAGGAGGTTGCTTTCTTCTCTCAGGCAACTAGCAGCAGAACAAGAGGACACAGTCTCAAGCTGTGCCAGGAGAAGTTTAGGCTGGAGGTGAGGAGAAAGTTCTTGCCTGAGAGAGTCATTGACTGCTGGAATGGGCTGCCCAGGGAGGTGGTGGAGTCACCGTCCCTGGAGGTGTTCAAGGCGGGTTTGGACGTGGCACTTGGTGCCATGGTCTGGTCTTGAGGTCTGTGGTAATGTGTTGGACTTGATGATCTTTGAGGTCTCTTCCAACCTTGTTGATAATATAATGCTGTAAATCTTGCCAAACTTGCAGGAAGTTGATGCTATTTTCATTTCTCTCACTGAGTTTGAACTGGAAGGCCATTATCAGCACAGGCATGAAGACTACAACCCACTACAGCTCCTGTATAGAGGAGCCCTCTCTAAAACACAGGTTGGGTAGGTTAGGAAGACAGTCACAAAAATCACATTGCAAGTGTGAGGTACATGAAGGATTTGAGCAGTCTAAGGCACTTTATGAGGGCTGGATTCACCTCATTCTCCCTCACTGCTAAGGTCTCAGAGGCAGGAAAGCTCTAAAGCACATAACTGCATAGGAAAGTTCATAGGATGACTTCAGCAGAAATGTGTTTAAAGTTAGCCTTCCAGCATCTGAAGGGGGCCTACAGGAAGGCTGGGGAGGGACTATTTACAAGGTCTTGCAATGACAGGACAAGGGACAGTGGGTTTAAACTGACAGAAGGGAAGATTTAGACTGGATGTTAGGAGGAAGTTCTTTCCAGTGAGGGTGGTGAGGCACTGAAACAGGTTGCCCAGGGAGGTTGTGGCTGCTCCCTCCCTGGAGGTGTTCAAGGCCAGATTGTATGAGACCTTGAGTGAGCTGTACTAGTGGGAGGTGTCCCTGCCTATGGCAGGGGGTTGGAACTAGATGATCCTTGAGGTCCCTTCCAACCTTACCATTCTATGATTCTGTGAAGCCAGTGCTTGTTGTCTTTCTCTGATGCAGAATGGTAGACCTCTACTAATTATTCAGACTGATTTTACAACTCTCTCACATGTATTGCAGTTGATTGAACCACCTTGCAAGGAAGTAAGTAAATACTTTTAACTTGCAAACAAGAGTAATTATATTAGGATTATTCTGTGCTGAGGTAGAGAGACACAGAAACACAGAAGTATGAACAGCTTAAATGGGATTGCAAAATAGCCTGAGAATGTCTTTTTGCTGCCATTTCCTTGATTTCAACACCACCAAGTTTGTCATATATGACGGCTTTGTGGTTGTTGTGACACTGTTGGAGAAATTGGACTTGGGGAAAGTTTGCTTAGTTCTCTAAATAATTCAAAATGTTTTCCAGGTTGTTTGGTGTGTTTTTTGTTTGTTTGTTTTGTTGTTGTTTTTTTTTCCCAGCACAGCTTTGTTCTTCAGTGGTACTTTTTTGTGAAGTAGATGGGGGGGGGTTGGTTTTTTTTTTTTTTGGCATAGTGTTGCATCTCTGGGGCAGTGTATAATCCTCAGGATATAGCCAAGGGATTTCCAGCTATCCTCTTGGATTTTGTAACAATACTTTCAATTAGAAGCCCTTCTACACACAAAATTAAAATGCAGATGCACATTCACAGGCTTAAAACACAGCTCAAGTCATCCAGCACTAAAAACGCAAGTCAGAGCTTGTGGTGAGCGTGTCTGCTGTCAGAGTGCAAGCTATAGCAAAGTGACATTTAGTGAATATCCTCATTTTACAGACATTAGACATATGACTGGTAACCACAACTTACCTTAAAAGAGGTTTCAGTTCCATTTCGTGGGAGAGATTACGGTTATAAACATACTAGACTCATTTTGAGCATTGAAAGCGTGATTCTGCCCCTTTACTCTGCTCTCCTCAGACCCCACCTGGAGTCCTGTGTGCAGTTCTGGAGCCCTCAGCACAGGAAGGACATAGAAGGGTTGGAGCAGGTCCAGAGGAGGCCACCAAGATGCTCAGAGGGCTGCAGCAGCTCTGCTATGAGGACAGGCTGAGAGAGTTGGGGCTCTGCAGCCTGGAGAAGAGAAGGCTTTGAGGAGACCTGATAGTTGCCTTCCAGTATCTGAAGGGGGCCTACAGGAAGGCTGGGGAGGGACTATTTACAAGGTCTTGCAATGACAGGACAAGGGGCAGTGGGATTAAACTGGCAGAGGGGAGATTTAGACTCGATGTTAGGAGGAAGTTCTTTACAGTGAGGGTGGTGAGGTACTGGAACAGGTTGCCCAGGGAGGTCGTGGATGCTCCCTCCCTGGAGGTGTTCAAGGCCAGGTTGGAGGAGGCCTTGAGTGAGCTGTACTAGTGGGAGGTGTCCCTGCCTATGGCAGGGGGTTGGAACTGGATGATCCTTGAAGTCACTTCCAACCTTAACCATTCTATGATTCTATGACTCTATATGTGTGCTTTTGTCCAAGGATCACAATCTTCCTCACCAGAGCTGCTTTCTGCAGTCCCAGAAAGATTGCTGTAGGTCCCATGTCTCAGGGGACCTGATCTGGGTTGTTCCTTCTTGACCAGCACTCCACATGAGTGTTCTGACCCTGTGGGTAGGCTGCTTGCCTTTGGTGTTGCTGGAGGGGTGCTACTTGCTTCTGCTTACTTACACTGCACCCATGAGGACAGGCTTCAGTCTCTAGTAGGTAGCAGGTTTTGCAGGATGTCTCTGTCCCAGCTGCCTCCTCAGCTTCAATGCCTGCAGAAACCCTGGAGCTGGGAGGAGGGAGAGATGCAGAGTGTGTGCAGCTGCATTCAGGTGTGCCAAGCTCCCTGTGTATCCTGATGAGGAGAACAGATTCATAACAAGTAATTTTTTTTTTTTTCTGAGTCTGATGGATTCAGTAAACATATCTACTGTACATATATATATATAAATATAGATCATTATCCAGGGAGGTTGTGGCTGCTCCCTCCCTGGAGGTGTTCAAGGCCAGGTCGGATGAGGCCTTGAGTGCCCTGTACTAGTGGGAGGTGTCCCTGCCTATGGCAGGGGTTTGGAACTAGATGATCCTTGAGGTCCCTTCCAACCTTAAACATTCTATGATGCTATGATTATTAAATTGGCACTCAGATAAAACTGTGAAGCCAGTTTAAATCCTGCTGGTTGAGCTGTCAGTGCAATAAAATTAATGACAAAGGTGCCAGGAAGAAGGATTTAAAAAATAGTAATAAACATACACAGATGTTGTGAAACACATGCACTTGCATCTAACTTTATGCCTAATCTGCTACTTAGAAGAGAAGGTGAAATGTTTTTCTTGGATAAAAATGATTGAAGGTTTTGTGGGGTATGATGATTGCTTAGGGATTTTTAGACACTGCAGTCAGCATCCCAACATCTCTGTGTAAAGCAGGATGATATACAAGAAATGCAGCTGGGCTTGTGAGCATGTTCGCCTCTTCACCATGCCAGGGGAGAGATCTCTTGTGTCCAGTTCTGGGCCCCTCAATTTAAGAAGGACATTGAGGTGCTTGAGCATGTCCAGAGAAGGGCAACGAGGCTGGGGAGAGGCCTTGAGTACAGCCCTATGGAGAGAGGCTGAGGGAGCTGGGATTGTTTAGCCTGGAGAAGAGGAGGCTCAGGGCAGACCTTCTAGCTGTCTACAACTACCTGAAGGGTGGTTGTAGCCAGGGGGAGGTTACCTTCTTCTCTCAGGCAAGCAGCACCAGAACAAGAGGACACAGTCTCAAGCTGTGCCAGGGGAAGTTTAGGCTGGAGGTGAGGAGAAAGTTCTTCGCTGAGAGAGTCACTGACTGCTGGAATGGGCTGCCCAGGGAGGTGGTGGAGTCGCCATCCCTGGAGGTGTTCAAGGCAGGTTGGGACATTGCACTTGGTGCCACGGTCTGGTCTTGAGGTCTGTGGTAATGGGTTGGACTTGATGATCTTTGAGGTCTCTTCCAACCCTGGTGATACTGTGATACTGTGAGATTGCTTCTGAAGATACCACTTCAGATCTTTATTACCAGGAAAACTGCTGGGCAGTCTTGTGAATGGCAGAAAGTTAATCCAGTCTGGTTTAAGACACTGAGGCCATTGCAGGTATAAAACCTCAGCTGAAGAGTGCCAGCAACTCAGGTCTTACTTTGCTATTCAGCATTGCTGTTCATATTCCCTGGAGAGTTTTTACCCTCATCATTGCCCTTTTTTTCTGTGTAAGTTTTGGTCATTAGTTTTTTGGGGTATTTTGTTTTTTCCCTTGTTACTAAAGAGGAGGTGTAGACAATTGTACTTGCAATTGTTTCTTATGATTCCTAGCTGAAAGAGGAGCAGCCCTTCGTGGAGAGAGATGAAAGACACTGGGAGTACTTTTCTTATGTTCCACTGTAAGCAGAATAGCAAAGTACATAGCTGATAAGTTTCCAAACACAACACACATCTATTTACATATTTGATTTCAGCAGTGATACATGATAACCTGGGATTTCATTCAAAGGATACTGATGGGGGATTTGAAAGGAGTTCTTCTTCCCTGAATGTTCCTGAAATAACTGTTGAAAGCTGAAGGACCTTTTGTTGGCAAACTAAATTCAGAGAGAATAGGAGACATGAGGCTGGAGACAAGGGGGTTTTGTGCTGAAAATCCTCTAAATGCCTACAAATGTGGGGATAAATTCCTGGCCCTTTTGAAAATGGTAGGAATGTTTTGTTGGTGATTCCAACGGGACCAAAACTTCACTCAGGTTTTGGAGAGGTTTTGGTAACTCTGAAACTTATTCTAATGCGTGTTGATAGACACAGAAGCTTTCCTTTTAGCTTCTTCCTAGCAAAAAAGGATCTGTCAGCTCCTGTTGGGAATGCATGGTCACAGGATTGCTATGATAGGATCTAACCCAGAGGAGAGGGAAACATCTGAAGATGTTTACTCTTTCACTATTAAAACTGCAACGTTACATAAGAAGCAGTGACCTTATAGAGGGATTATGCTTGAGAGAGTGAGATGTTGTGCTGTTTCTTTACACCACGTTTTAATCTGACATGAGATTCATACTTCTCTGTTGAGAAACAAAGATAGCAATATGGTTTGTGTTTACATTCCCTCTTGGCTCCTTTTCATGACAGCTATTGTGTAAATAGGACTTTGAGAAGCAGGGAATTGAGATCAGACCTTTCAGACTTTATAAAATGTGTGGAGATTGTATATGCTGAAAGTTGGTCCAGAATGGATAAATCAGTATTTTCTGCCTTCCAGAATATTCCTGAGTTAGGTTACCCCAATTAAGCATTGCTCAACATTCAGACCTGAAAATAGCTCTGCTGTCATGCATCAGTGTTGTTCGTGTTACCCAGCCCCTGTATTTCAGCATGGATAAGGGGAAACAAACCAACAGCCTAGAAAGCTTTTAAGACAAGCAGAGAGAAAGGTCTGGTGAGTTCATGTGAGGGAATTTTTCTTCAGGAGGTTGATTTTCAAGCAGTTGTAAAGGCAGAGGCAAAAGTATCCACTGAACAGCATGCTGCTGGGGGGTACTTGCAGGTGTTGGCATTCGAGGTGCTAGTTCACCCCTTTCCAGCTACTCCAGCTTTAACAAACAGGCCAATAGCCTTTCTGTCTGGGAGTGAAAGATCATGTGTGGGTCTGTGCTATCCATGTTCTGCTTTGTCCTGAGAGGGACTCCATGCTCCTTTTTAAGAAACTGGGAGTATTTGGCAATGGTCTCACCATGTCTTCTTGGGTTGGAGTTTTGGTTTTGTTTTCCTGAAAGGGACTGGACAGTTTCCCCTTTTGTTTTAGCCAGAGGTTCCATCAATTTCATCCTTCTCCAGTTTCAGAGGTTTGGATCCAGGCAGTTGATTCAAGGCTCACTGCTTAGTCTGGCTCATCTGCAAGTTAATACTCAGAGAGTTTCACAGAAGTGGGCTTTGGGGCAGTCTTAGCTTTCTTCAGAACTGCAGAAGAAAAGTGCTTGTTTTTAGAGGCATTCAGTCTTACTCAACAGAATGCACTTTCAAGACAGGAGAGTTCATAGAAGACCAGGATCATCCTTTGCCTCAGGACTTGCCTGTGGCTGTAAATTAGTAAGAATACAAGTTTTTGCAATCTTTGTGCTTATTTTTCTTAGCATACACTTGAAGATGTGAAGTTGTGCGTGCAGTCTGTAGTCCCTTCTTTCAGGTGTCTTTCTAGACATTCCACAAGTGCTTCCTTTTTGTTCAGGGCAGCCTGCAGAGGCAACTGATTTCCTCTGAAATAAATTGTTTCACTTATCTGAAAGGACTATGTATGTTTTTCTTAAGTATTTTTCTCCCATTCCTGAAATACACTCAGATCTTCTAATCTTCTTTGCAGATGAGCAGTGGAGGCATGGAGAGAGTTAGACTAACATCATTTGGGTGATACACCACTGTGCTTGCAGCCTGTACAAATGTTCAAGACCATGTTGGACAGGGACTTGAGAAAGTGGGTCTAGTGGAAGGTGTCCTTGACCATTCTATGAAGAGAGTTATTTGGTGAGCCTTGGGTTTTGATCACACACTGGTTAGTTCTTGCTGCCTTTGCAATAGCAGCACATCACTTCTGTGGGGTATTTCTTTGTTAGAGATCCAGTCAAGGAAGACATAGGAGCTAATCACACTGACACCCAGCACAGATGAGGGCCCCTGTACTGTATGGATGAGTTAGATGGAGGCTGTACTGATATGTGATATCAGGGAGAGGAAAGATGCACAGGGAGGTTGTCTGACTTGCCTATCTTTTTGGTAAATACCACCCAGTGACTTGACCTCTAGTCCTGCAGGTATGTTTTTTACTTTTTTGATCATTGGTGTTTTGTACATATGTGGCTACATTCTAGCTCACAAAGACTGACAGAAAAATTTTGGTTTTAAGTTTTTTGGGTTTTTTTTTTGCAAAGTGAGGAGACAAGATTTAAGGTGATGGATTTGTGTACCATTTTCCATATGGTTCCCATAGGAGAGGTAAGAGAGAAGAAACCATAACTGGTTGCTTGAAATAAGTATTTTCTATTCCTTCATTGCAACTGCTATGAGTAGTATGGATTTTTTCAGGCTAAACCCTGTTTTGAACTGAGCCTATGCAGTACCACAAGTACTAGAAGCTTCATGAGAGTAGTTGTGGAAGAGTGACACACAGAGAAAAGTTCAATGGAAAAAAAAAGGTTTTAAATGATCACTTTCTGGCTGACAAGAGTCACTCAAATCAGACAGTTCAGTGATAGGGGAAAATTACAGCCCTTGGTCTCCAGACCAAATTAAGGAACATCCAAAATTCATTTTCAGCTGCAACATGTAAATACAGTTGAGGTTGAGCTTGCAATATGATTTAGCTTAACCCAGGGACAACAATTACCCAAAAAAAGGAAAAAAAAAAAAGGGAAAAAAAAAAAAAAAAAAAAAAAAAGAAAAAGGTTTAAAATGGCTTGTATTGTTGCAGCCTTAAAACAGCAATTGTAGCTTTTCTTGGCACAGTTTGATACCCACTATAGGACTCATAACCAGCTTCAGTGTGCTAGTCAAGATGAAGTGACACAAATTAGAGAGTATATCATAAGAGGCACTTAAAAAGCCAGGATTTAACCTGTTTTGTACCAAGAATCCCATGCAGCAGCTTTGCTACAACAATACCAGTGATTTAAGTTTTATTTTACTACTTCTTTGAGAACTTACCCTAAATTTTAATGTAACTCTGTGATCACACAGAATCACAGAACTTTAGAGGTTGGAAGGGACCTCCAGAGATGACAACCTCCTTGCCAAGGCAGGATGCCTTAGAGTAGTTTGCACAGGAATGCATCCAGGTGGGTTTTGAAAGTCTCCAGAGAAGGAGACTCCACAACTGTTACGAATTATACAAAATTAATAATTGATATTATTTTTTTATATCCAGGCAAAGACTGTTAATAACTGTGAAAATTGTTTATTAACATTAAATAGTCACCAGAAAACTGATTTGCAGTGTTCAGAACTCATGGTTTGGATACTTAAACACACCAGGAACAGGCAAAATTAGAACACTTCTAAGAAATAACTAGCAAATGCAAACATTAAAAATTGAAAGAGCTTCTTCGTTTCAGTTATACCTCTTGCCCAACAAGGGACTTGAGAGGCTCCTTTCTGCTCTTAAGGCAGAAAGACACAATAGAATCTAGTGACAGAATGTCTTAGAGACAGACTTTGAATATTTACTCACAAAACAGTATCAGACAGTACCCAAAACTCGAAGAGAATTCTGTTGGTGTCTTGAAAGTCGTTGCAGGCAAGGCAGAGCATAATGTGGCAGGGCAGAGCAGGCCAAGCAAAAGGAAAAGCAAAGCATGCACGTGGCAGGGTCTGTTTATTGTTTTGCCAAATGTCATGGCCCTTTTGGCCACACAAACCCACCAGTCCACATTGCACTTTACCAAACTCGACCATATTAGGTGAAGGCAGGAGCTGGCTTTCCCTTGTTTGGGAGGAACAAGACCCTCACAGTGGGTGCCTCCAAGCCTTTTGTCTTCTCCCTGCACTCTGCTTCCTCCCCTCCAGAAGAGCAAAGGGACCATGGGATCATGCCTGGGCAAGCCAGGACAACATCCTCTCTGGGCAGCCTGTTCCAGTGCTCTGTCACCCTCACTGTAAAGTTTCTTGTCACGTTGAGGTGAAACCTTCTATATTCCAATTTGTAGCCATTGCTCCTTGTCTTATTGCTGCCAACCAGCAAAAAGAGATTGGCCTCATCCACTTGACACTCACCCCTCAGATATTTGTATACATTGGTCAGATCTCCTCTCAGTCTTCTCCAGACTTAGTGTCCTTACTATGTCAGTTGCACTCTGACTCAAAGCCAGCTGCAGTATGTCTTTCATCATTATAGAAATCAAGAGTGCAAAAGACAATTACATGAAAAGTGTAAAAGTCTACCAAATTCCAGAGCAGTAGGAGAACCTCGAAGGAATTAAATATGCTCCCTCCCTGGAGGTGTTCAAGGCCAGATTGGATGAGGCCTTGAGTAACCTGTACTAGTGGGAGGTGTCCCTGCCTATGGCAGGGGGTTGGAACTAGATGATCCTTGAGGTCCCTTCCAACCTTACCATTCTATGATTCTATGATCTGGGAACTGGGAACCAGACTGCCAGACCATTCTGCTCTTGAAGGCATAGCTTTGACTAGTCAGCTTTTGATTCAGGCTTGGTGAAACAGTGAAGAACTAGCAGCAGAAGCAGAATGCCTGTGTCAGATTTTAATTAAGGGAAAAAAATGTTTTCACAAGCACGTCTTCAGAAAATCCCATCTTTGCCTCATTGTACCTATCTCTTCAGTCTGGAGAATGCCCTGGGGTGATGCAGTTTGCATACAGTGTCAGATCTCACTGTGTTTTAAGAGCAATAGCAAGTGGTTCAGTGGTGGAAAATATGTCACCAAGTCTAGTAACTGAGTAATCATTCTTTTCTAAAGCAAAGCCTACCTAGCCCTTCACTGGTGTATGTTTTTTGATAATGTGGAACTTGACAGAAACAGTGGAGGCAGAAAAAATAAACCATGCATTTGTGCTATGTGCTGTGTGAGAAAAGTGTCTAGTCTTTTAGCACTCCGGAGTCTGCTAGTGATGTTTGTTCTTCGTAGCCAGTTCGTGACAGAGTAATTATAATCCCAGTTATAATTGAGTGGTGAATGGCTGGAGGGCAGTCCTGAGGAAAAGGACCTTGGAGTCTGGGTTGATGAAAAGCTCAACATGAGCCTGCAGCGTGCACATGCAGCCCAGACAGCCAACCGAGTGCTGGGCTGCAGCAAGAGCAGTGTGGACAGCAGGGCAAGGGAGGGGATTCTACCCCTTTACTCTGCTCTCCTCAGACCCCACCTGGAGTCCTGTGTGCAGTTCTGGAGCCCTCAGCACAGGAAGGACATGGGAGTGTTGGAGTGGGTCCAGAGGAGGCCGCGAGGATGCTCAGAGGGCTGAAACAGCTCTGCTATGAGGACAGGCTGAGAGAGTTGGAGCTCTGCAGCCTGGAGAAGAGAAGGCTTCCAGGAGACCTTAGAGTAGCCTTCCAGTATCTGAAGGGGGCCTAAAGGAGGGCTGGGGAGGGACTATTGACAAGGTCTTGTAATGACAGGACAAGGGGCAATGGGTTTAAACTGGCAGAGGGGAGATTTAGATTGGATGTTAGGAGGAAGTTGTTTGCAGTGAGGGTGGTGAGGCACTGGAACAGGGTGTCCAGGGAGGTTGTGGCTGCTCCCTCCCTGGAGGTGTTCAAGGCCAGGTTGGATGAGGCCTTGAGTGAGCTGTACTAGTGGGAGGTGTCCTTGCCTATGGCAGGGGGTTGGAACTAGATGATCCTTGAGGTCCCTTCCAACCTTACCATTCTATGATTCTATCTATGATTCTAATTAGATGTATGGATTCCATGCTGCATATCAAGAGCTCAGTGTGTCATCATTGCAAAGAAAGAAAAATTTAACTAATGTAAGAAGTTACTGAAATAAGAGAATGTCTTCAGGATTGGCTTCTGTATGTGTAAGTGAAAGAAAGTAATGTTGAAAGACCTGCAGCAGAAGCCCATGCAGGAGTTAGAATTTGTTTCTTTGGTTTATCTCCAAGGAGAGTCACCTCAGGACTCTTAAAACACACTGTTTTAGGGAAGCTGTTCTGAGGCTTCCCTGTGTGACTGCAGAGACATGGCCAGGGTTTAGTAAAAGAGGGAAGTGGCTTCACATTTCGTTTGTTAGTTCTTCTAGTCCTCAAAAGGATCATCCAGCAGCTGGATTCTCAACCCCACAAACCTGTTTGTTTTTTTCTGTCTGATGCAGAAAGCTTTGTCTGTTTCTCTGGCATATCCATGGGTAGTAAACACCAAGACTGAAATGCATAGATTCATAGAATGAGTTGGGTTGGAAAGGACCTCAAAGATCATGCCCCACCTGCCAAGGGAAGAGACACCTTCCCATTAGACTAGGTTGCTCAAGGGCTTGTCAAGCTTGGCCTTGAACACCTCCAGGGAGGGTACATCCACAACCTCCTTGGGCAACCTGTGCCAGTGTCTCACCGCCCTCTGTATGAAGAATTTCTTTCTAATAGCCAGTTTAAATCAACCCTCCTCAAGCTTCAACCAGTTCTGGTTCTACCACTACAAAGTCCCTTCTGGCTTTCTTGTAGGTCTTCTTCAGGTACTGGAAAACCACTATTAAGGGCTCCCTGGAGCCTTCTCTTCTCCAGCCAAAACAGCCCCAGCTCTCTCAGCCTGTCCTCACAGGGAAGGTTCCCCAGCCCTCTGATAATCTTTGTGGCTCTTCTCTGGACTCACTCCAGTAGTTCGATGTCCTTTGTATGCTGCCCCCCCAGGACTAGATGCGGTACTCCAGGTGGGGTCGTACAAGAGCAGAGCAGAGGGGGAGAATCACTTCCCTTGCTCTGCTGGTTGCATTTCTTTTGATCCAGGGCATGCAAACCATCTGTGCCCCTTTGCCATGAATGAATTATATATCGAGGGATCATTCAGTAGAGGATTCCTAGCTGACAGTTTCTAGCATGGCTTCTTCACAAAATACAGGTGCACCAACAGACATGATGCTTTGTGTTGTGCTGTGGGTGCACACATACACCATTTGGCAAGAAGAGCTGCTCCAGGGACATTGGGCTTTGGCTGAAATCCTTATTTACTGTGTTCCCAGCAGGCTTTTTTCTGACTTTGGTCCAGTGTCCCACCTCAACAGCAAATGGTTGATGGTAGTAGGTCCTTGGCAGCTTTGTAGGTAAAAACTGGAACACTGGACTTAAGTCTCTATTGTACCATCTGACTTTGAAGCCTTGCTGCAAGGGACTGGAATTGATGTCTGAGCAGAGAGCAGTGCAAGTGTTTCTGTCCAAGAGCAATGATCAGCTAATGGATGTGCTCATAACTTAATGTCACAGCAGGATAGAGTTTCAGTGCTAATGGAAAGCTGATGTGCAACTGATGTGCTTCTGAGGGCCAATCCTGGTTCTGAGATACAACCTGTAGGCCTCTGTAATTTGATTCACAGTATTTATATATCCCCTTTCATTGTAAAGAGACCATTTCCAGCAGGGTTCTGCAGTCACGTCAGGGTCAGGAGGGGTGAGCAGAGTAATTATCCGTGGGCTTTGGGAGCCCAGATGCATTAAACAAGTTTCTAATTTCTTGGAGAGACTTACCCTGGAAAAGAGGAGAGGATTTGTGACCCGAGTGTACCTGACAGGAAGGAAGAGATCCTGCTGGAAAGATGTGCTGTTACAGCTGCCTTCCAGCAGTACTGCACATGCTGCTTTACTTACCAGATCTGGATGTCCTTAAAGGCAGCCTGACCCAGATTATGGTAGAGACCCATTCTGTTGAACAGAGAGAAAATTCACACGGTGGAGAAACCATGTCACATTATGCTGNAAAAAAAAAAAAAGAAAGTAGAATTTGCTATCAGTGAGCTGAAATCTAAACAGCCTAAATGGTCCTAATAGTTAGAGGGGTTAGGGAAGCTTGCCAGAGCGTGGAAAGCATAACAACTGCATTTAATAACAATCAAGCTACTCTTATAAATATTTGCATGTGCTGCTTCAAAGCCTACTACACGGTCATTCATGTACTGCAGATAGAAAGACAAGGAGGAGGGGGGGGAAAAAAAAGAGAGAGTGAGAAGAAAAGGGCACTCCATGTTTTGTAGCTGCTGTAATAAAGAATGGGCAAAGCACCAGAAAGAAAAAGAAAAAGGAAGAGAAGCCCTCCAAAGTTTAATAAACACAAAAGGGAATAAAAATAAATCTTTGCAGCATTTATTACGAGCTCCTGATGGAAGGATTAGATTGAAGCTCTCAGCCTTTCCAGTGTGGGTGTATGTGTGAAGTCGAACTGTCTGGCCTCTTCCAATGAGGAAAGAAAAGTTGTTTACATTTCCTAGCTTGGGCTGTGCATATAATTGATTCTTTTGTTTTGTTTAAATAGCAGAAATGAAAATTCAGAGGGGGGAAAAAAACCAACAACTTGTTTTGATACAGTTGAATTTAGGCCTTTTCCTTTGCCTGACTGAAAGCCCAACTCTCAGATGAGCTGCGTTAAATGGTGTTTTATTTCTTCTGAAATGTCAGGACATGCAGTACTTGTGAGGAAAGCTGTGGAAATACAGGGCTTAGTTCATCAAACACATCTGTGCAAGGCAAAAGTATCAAGCTTTTGTGCAGGACATTCTTGATTTGGGCAATATCATCAGTTTGAAACGCTCCTTCCCTTCCCAGTTTTGGTTTAAGGAAGGTTGATTTCATCTCACTTTACTCCCAGAAGCAATGCCTGGGGGTGTATGTGCTGTTTCTGATGGTCACTCATGTGGTATTCAGACTCTGCTGCTGACTATGCTCCAACCTGGAGCAATACTAAAGGCTGTTGTGTAAATTGGGATAGGTCTCTTGCACTCCTCCCACTGGTGCTTTTCTGCTTTCTCAGAGCAGAGCTGCTTTTTGTCCTAGTTGCTCGGCATAGGAACATAGAGGATGCTAGACTTTTAACACAAAGTCAGTAAGAGGCACAGAAACCACAGTGTCTTTCTGTATCTAAGAACTCAGCAGACCACGTTCTAACCTGGCAATCTAACTGTCCTGTGTGAAACAGCTAGTGAAGCTTCAGCTCATTCAAGAAAAGAGAAAAAGAACCAAAAAAGTTAAACTTGTGATGCTTGGTGCTCAGCAGGCAAAAGGAAGGAGGAGGAGGAGGAGAGATGCTGCCTTCACCTTCTCCAGCTGTGTTTTGCAAATTCTCTCAACTGTACTGTGATGATTGTGATTATGATTATTACAGCTGGAAGCCTTCATTTTTTTTTCTGAGGATTGAATTAATAATTTAAAGATGATAAAAATGGGATCTTAACATTGCATTTACAATTCCCTTTCTCAAAACCAAAATAAATCTGTGTAGCTACAGGAAACATACTGATTTAATTCCACTCATTAGTGATAATGGATCATGGAATACTTAAGGAGTATGGTTTGTGGCAGGGATAACTGTGTTTGCAGACTAACTTGGTCAGTCATCCTGGCATCTGCTGGAGTCACTGGGCCAAAACCAGAGGAGAGTCCAGAGGTATCCAACTGAGTCTGAACTGGTACAACTGTCAGGTTAAGGTGGAGCCATAAGAAGAGATAAATTGCATCATCTGAAATCACTTAAAGGCTAATCCAAAACCCTGCACATTCCATAGGGGTCTTTCAGTTCTCTTAAAAACTGCCAGTCTCAATTCTCAGTCTTAATGTTGATTAACTTTCACCTAAACCCTAATTCTGCAGTCAGCCATTTTTTTTCAGAGAATGGCTTCCAGCTAGCAAAAACCCCATTTTTTTTTTCATATGTCCATGAATAATGCCTTTTTCTGAATTGACTTCCTGTGGATACTGTCATGAATAATAGAATAAAGAAATCGAATTTTTATGGGGGTTTTTGAAGGATAGAAAACTACTTTAGAAAAGAGGTGAAGCTTCTTTAAGGCAAGAATTCATTCTTCTTCGTGATGGCTGTCCCACACCTGCTTTCCAGTGGAAGGGAAATACTCCTGCTGTGTAAATGAATGCACATATGCAAACACCAAAACATACACACTGGGGGAATATTTCTTCTGTATCTTCTTTATGTAGGAAAGAGTGAAAAATAAAAATACAGACATTACTCAGTACAATCCATTCAGAGAAGTATTTACAGATTTGCAATATTCAGTATCTAAAATATAGAATCATAGAATGGTAAGGTTGGAAGGGACCTCAAGGATCATCCAGTTCCAACCCCCTACCATAGGCAGGGACACCTCCCACTAGTACAGTTCACTCAAGGCCTCCTCCAACCTGGCCTTGAACATCCCCAGGGAGGGAGCAGCCACAACCTCCGTGGGCAACCTGTGCCAGTGTCTCACCACCCTCACTGTAAAGAACTTCCTCCTAACATCCAGTCTAAATCTCCCCTCTGCCAGTTCAAACCCATTGCCCCTTGTCCTGTCATTACAAGACCTTGTCAATAGTCCCTCCCCAGCCCTCCTTTAGGCCCCCTTCAGATACTGGAAGGCTACTATCAGGTCTCCTGGAAGCCTTCTCTTCTCCAGGCTGCAGAGCTCCAACTCTCTCAGCCTGTCCTTATAGCAGAGCTGCTTCAGCCCTCTGAGCACCTTTGTGGCCTCCTCTGGACCCACTCCAACACTTCCATGTCATTCCTGTGCTGGGGACTCCAGAACTGCACACAGTTCTGTGTGGAAAACTGAAAAGAAAGACTACAGGTATAGCACAAGAAAGTTCTAGAAATAAGTTAAAAGTTAGATATAGATCACACTGCCAGTTGAATAATACTTTTCAATCTGAAATAAAGTCAAGATGGACAGGGTTTGTCTGTGCCAGGGCAAGTGGCTGGCTGCTATTTTGGCTTGTCCACAGGGAATGAAACGGTAGGTTGATGCCTCAAATGACAGGGAAGGACAACTTAACAACTCGTCCTGGAAGAATCAATCTTACATACACATATTATTATGCCAAGTTATATTCCTAGTAGGATTGGGTTTGGCCAAAGAACAAATAGTAGTCTTGGATTTTCCTATAACAGAAAAATAAGTTGAGGAGGCTATTTCTCTCTTAAATGAAGATAGAATCTCTGAACCAAGTAGTTTTTATGAGAATTTCCAAAATACATAGAAATGAAGATCATCATTGCATGAAGTTAAGCTTTTCTCAGAAGATCTTCATTTGGCATTTTGAGAGAGACCATTACTAATGTGTTGCTCATGGTAGAGAGGAGCAGTTCTGGTGTGGACTCAATTGGATTCCATTTTTCTTTGAGTTCTCATTATATGATTGTAGCAGTTTTATGTCAGTAAGCTTGGTAGGTAGGGATACTGATGATGCTTTGGGGGGGGTTGTTTTCAAGCAATGAAGATAAAGTCTGAGAAACCTTTTTTTTTTTTTTTTTTTTTTTTTTTTTTTTTTAAAATTAAATTTAAAAGAAGCCTGAGGCTTCCTGTTGGTAGGTATACCTCCTACCCATCTGACCTTACTGAGGGTCTACTTTGAGAATTACCCTTTCAGAGGATTTCTTTGAGAACTTGTGGTCTCTGACTTTTAATGCATCTATAGTTGAAGCTGAGATTATGTCTTTATTATTGTAGTTTATCTTATAACTGGATTATTCTTACCTATGGTCACTTGAAAAAGAGATTTTGGTTCAATTATGGAGAGGAAACAAAACAGTAAATTTTGTGAAGACAGGATATGGTTTATTATTTATTTATTATATGTTTTATTATTTAGTATCTGAAGGGGGCCTACAGGAAGGCTGGGGAGGGATTATTTACAAGGTCCTGCAACGACAGGACAAGGGGCAATGGGTTTGAACTGGCAGAGGGGAGATTGAAAGGGGATGTTAGGAGGAAGTTCTTTACAGTGAGGGTGGTGAGACACTGGAACAGGTTGCCCAGGGAGGTTGTGGATGCTCCCTCCCTGGAGGTGTTCAAGGCCAGGTTGGATGAAGCCTTGAGTGAGCTGTACTAGTGGGAGGTGTCCCTGCCTATGGCAGGGGGTTGGAACTAGATGATCTTTGAGGTCCCTTCCAACCTTACCATTCTATGATTCTATTCTTTGTGTGACTAACTTACTGACTTGGTATGTGTTCTGTAGTCAGTTTGAATTCAGAATTACTTAAAGAGCTACAACAAACCCATTATTATTAGAAGTATAACTGTGAAGTGGTTTTGCCTGGTGTAGTCAGGAGCTATTGCCATTGCTCAGCTGTTCCAGTTATAGCAACCAGTCTAGAAAGACTAGATACTTGGAAGAAGATCTTAAGTTACTAATATGTCTTATTGATATGAATGAATTTTATTAAGGATTTACTCCAATTATCTTTAACCACTAGTAGTTAGCAATAAAAGTAAATGTATTGTACTTGGCTTCTCCCATTTCTTTACACAGAAATGGTAACTCATGTGTGTTATATCTGTTAAGAATTAGGTATCTGAAGGTAGTTGATGCAATCAATAAGTATCTTCCAACCTCAACAGTTCTGTGATTCTCTGATTCCTGGATTAATGGCTTATATAGCTGAGGGAGGCAGCAGAGCAGGCTTGCTGGGATTTCAGACAGCCTGGCTCTTTCATAGGTACTGAACTGCTCACCTCCCTAAACGCTGAGGCAGTCATCTCCTGCCACTGCATGACAAATCCTGAGCTACATAACTAGTGGGAAAACCCCATGTTTTGTAATTATGGTCTGAAGTCTTCCTGCTGGCATCACTCCAGGGAAGCCTCTAAGATTTTGCTTCCTCAGCTGAAAATCCACACACACCCCCTGCCACCTCCCAAATGCAATTTTCCTCTTTTTTCCATTATCCACTTCAGTTCTCAGCCCGTAAGAGACAGGGAAATCTTCCCCTTGGTTTGCACAGAGATTTTTATCAGGGCCTTTGAGTCATTTTGACTCTTCTTCGAGTGTGGCTCTGCAATTCAAGGAGAGCCTTGCCAGGCAGCAGCTTGAGAAAGGGTGTCATGCATATGAAGGGTAGTCAGAGGCACACTTCAGTGAGCAGATTCCTCTGTGCTGCTGGCCAGCATGGGCATGGGAAGCCTCAGATGATCACTGAACCCTTCAGGCTAACCCAGGATGTGCAGAAGTACTTTGCTCCTTAGCCTCAGTCCAGGTTTACACCTACAAAGGAGGAAGAGACTGTTTTGAAACCTAAACTGATATATGTCTAACGCTGTTACTGAAGACTTGAGTCCCTTTCCACCTGGTGTACAGTGAGAAGTGATTACATTTATGGCTTTTACTGCTTCTAAGTGATCTAAATTCATACAGTTCTGGTTTAAATCTGTGCTATCTGCTTACCTTTTCCTTCTCTTTCTTCTTCCTCTTCTATTTCTGTCCCATCACTATAATCAGAATGATTTTTTTTTCCTAATAAAATCTGAAGCTGGCTAATTAATGTTCATATTCTAGGGGGAAATAGGCTTCAGAGGACATACAGAGCAGATGAATTGCTGTTACTTGTCATTTTAGCAGATCCCTGTGAACTCTGTTCAAGTGCAAAGCCATTTGCCAGATACCAACTGCTGTGATATTTTTTCCTGATTTATAAGCATCCAGGATTTTCCAGCAGTGTATTGAAAGAAGAGATGACCTTAAATATGCTTGGAAATAGTTGTTAATCTCTATTAAGATGGTGTTCCCATAATCAAGCACATGTGGAGTTGGTTTTTATGTTATTAAATTGTTCATAATATTAAATTGGCCATTGGAAGCTGAAGCGCGTTAGAGAGATTTCCCTTACCGAGGCTGTCTTGTATCGAAGGAAGAGTAATTTTATCATTAAAAAATAATGATAATAAAATCACATTGCCTTCTTGCAGATGCCATCCCACCAAGCTATTACAGCCTTTACTTCAGGATTGTCAGATTTGATGTCTCAGCGATGGAGAAGAACGCCTCCAACTTGGTGAAGGCCGAGTTCAGAGTCTTCCGCTTGCAGAACACAAAGGCACGTGTCTCGGAGCAGCGGATAGAGCTGTACCAGGTATGGTGGCACCTCATATGTCTCAGCAAACCCACCGTGTACCCATCTACCAGATGGAATAAACCACAGGGAGAAGCAGTTGGGTCCTATCTTTACCAAGTAGTTCTTCTTTCCTGTGCCTTTCCTAGAAAGGACTTCATTCAAAATTGTACAAAGCTGAAATATGCAAACTTCTTGGCGTGGGTGTGCCTCAGGACTCCGAAGTTGCAGCATACAAGTGACAGCAAGACAGCAAATAAGTCATTCCCATATCTTTGTCTTGCAACATGTGGCCTGTGCTGTAGTTTACATAGAATTCAAATTCTTTTCTCTGGCTTCTGTTCAGGAGAAATCTCTTAACTGTTCCTCACAAAACTGGCATTGTTAAAAATTGAAGGAAGTTGAAGTGTTGGAGCAGGTCCAGAGGAGGCCACCAAGATGCTCAGAGGGCTGCAGCAGCTCTGCTGTGAGGACAGGCTGAGAGAGTTTGGGCTCTACAGCCTGGAGGAGGGAAGGCTTTGAGACCTTATAGTAGCCTTCCAGAATCTGAAGGGGGCGTACAGGAAGGCTGGGGAGGGGCTATTGACAAGGTCTTGCAATGACAGGACAAGGGGCAGTGGGTTTGAACTGGCAGAGAGGAGATTTAAACTGGATGACAGGAGGAAGTTGTTTGCAGTGAAGGTGGTGAGACACTGGCACAGGTTGCCCAGGGAGTTTGTGGCTGCTCCTTCCCTGGAGGTGTTCAAGACCAGGTTGGATGAGACCTTGAGTGACCTGTACTAGTGGGAGGTGTCCCTGCCTATGGCAGGGGGTTGGAACTAGATGATCTTTGAGGTCCCTTCCAACCTTACCATTCTATGATTCTATGATAATTTGAGTTTCGAAGACAAGCAGTTTAAGACAAGGCTTTTGTATGGTAGTTCAGGGGCTAAAGTGAGTGAGTGTACGAATTTGGGACTGAGGAGTGAGGAAGAAAATGACCCTGTGGCTTTCGCACTCCTTCTTGTTGATGAGATTGATGTAATTTAATGTTTTAAAATACTTTAAAGCCATTAAAGCCACTTATGTAGAGTCTGCAGAGCATATTTCATCTAAAGCAGAGTTCACTTTGCTGAGAAGCATAGCAACCAAAAGGGCTCAGCTCCCAGCTGTTTTATACCAAGTGAAACTCATGGTACTTCCAGCAACATGGGACTTCTTTTAATGAAAACCCTGTGAGATTGGATACCACCTTGTAAATGTGTATTGAACCCCTCTTTGCCTCTGTTCTTGCTGTTCCTATTAGTTATGCCTGAGCACTCTCCTGGGTACGAAGCATTGCATTCTTCAGTTAGATCTAATGGGTGCAAATTTGAAGTAGTGTTCTCCCTCACTTCCTGTGTTCATCTTTTCCTACCTGGTCAGGTTTAGTGGAATCCAAACTTGGAGCAGAGAGGGGAGCAAATTTGGGTTCACATGCTTGTTGGATTGGCTGTATAAGCCAACATTAGTGGCTGAAAGCAGGGGAAAATGCACCGTTCTGTTTAGATATTGTTTAGATGTAGCAGAAGCATGATTACCAGCTGAATGTGGTTCAGCTCCACAGGTGGTCACTGGCTTCACAACTATGACAGCCTGACAGAAAAGTTTAGTAAATAACATATTTTCCGTTAAAAGAGAAAACTAGGAATCTTTAATGGAACTTACTGGTGTCGTCTGTATGTAACAAACATCACAGAGAGAATTAGATTGTAAGTCACTGTGATGCTGTTGAAATGGTTGTATGTTCTGGCTTGGCCTTACTGTTCAGACATCCTAAAAAGAGTCGAGATCTCTAGGCTCTCTGTTGTTCTGCTTTTGAGAGCTGTTAGTCAGCCACCTGAAAGGAGTACAGCTGTAGTTGCGTGAGCTCAGTTCATTGCACTTCTGTGTTTGGGGGACGTAGGACACAAAGGGTTCAGCAGAGGTAGGGAAGAACAGGCCTTTGCTTGGCTGGGATTTCACCCTGTGATGAGAAACAGCTGGTGCTTAGTTGAGAGAGCCTGACTCCAGCAAGCCTGTGGCCATGGAAATGATGGACACCTGCATCCAGGGCAGGTACTGGAGTCCTTTAGATAAATATATAGCTGGTGATTAAGGCAGTTTCTTATTTAGACTGGGTGGAGCATACTGAGTGAAGTGTTAGGTGAGTAATGAGTGCAGGTTATTGTAGGATTAGATCTTTTCTCCACCAAGTAACATGCAAGCCAAAGGCAGCAAGCTCTGAGCGTGTGTTTGTGCCAGGCATATTTTTGGCGTGTTACTGCGCTGCTTTGCTTCTCTGCCTGTATAGAGTCAAACTCTCTTTGGAGCATTTCCCTTGCAAAGTACCTATTGAAATGATAATGATAGTTCCTCTGTCTGCTTTACTTCTTACTAGCTCCTGTAGCCTTCTTACACTGGTTGTTTTTTCCTCACTTTGATCATACTTATTTCTTGTAATCTTGTATGTAGCTCTTCCCAAAACCTTCTGTGGAGGTATTATCTTAGCTGTGTGATGAACTGCATGGGTTCCTTGCCAGAAGCTCTCCTGCAGGAGTATCAGAACCCCTGAATACTGCTGAATCTAATCTCCAGGATGTGTGAGATTAGCATGCCATGTTTTAACAGGAAAAGCAAAACCAGAATTAAAAAAAAAATGAAGAGTCAGTGCCCATAATCCCTATGAGTCCTTTCCAGCTTGAGATATTCTGTGATGTGCTGCAGGACAGCACTATAGAAAGCATCCTAAAACTTAGTAAATTAATTTTAGGGATTAGAAAGAGGACAATCTAAGGAGCTGAAGGATAGGTAGGAGACACTGGTGCTACAATAATGCTAGAGGAGCTTCAGGATTGTGTAATGATAGATTGATAGTGCAGGTAAGGGTATGTCACAGCAGAGGAAGGTACAGACATGGCAAGGAAAAGGAAGGAATGAGCAAGATGCTGGTTTTGATGGAAGTGGGAGAGGCAAATGTATTCTGTAAGGTCTTAAGACTTAATCCAGTGTCTTTGCTTCCAACATGAAAAGCCACACATGGATTGCGAGCCTCTCAGAGGAGATTGCTGCTGGAGTTTGTCCTCTGTGAATAAGCACTGCTTCCTGTCTTGTGAGATATGTGCTAGGCTTGCCAGGGCTGTTGTGCCCAGAAGGAACAATGTGAGTTTTCATCTTGCATAAGCAGCATTTAATTATTAGGAATTTTTTTTTTCCCCCTCCCACCAAGTTTCAGGTTGCCTAGTGTTTTGCTTTGTTGAGGAGATCTTCATGAGGGTTTTTGAAATTCTTCTCATACCTGCAGTTTCAGGGAATGGTTTTTCCCTCATCTTTCTTAGTCAAGGAGGAAGAGAGGGGCAGAGGTCTACTGGAGAGAGGCGGAGCTCTCTTGTGATTCACAGAGACAAAGTGACTGTCCCTGAACTCATACAAGTCTCCTAACAGCTCCCTTGAGAGCTCTGTGATTTATTCCAGTGGCAGTTTAGTAGTGGTATATACACCACTGGTGCAGAAGGGACAATATACTCTGAAGGACTATTTTAGGAACAGCTAGAGACAGATGTGCAGGGTAAATAGAAAAAATAAGCAAACAGAATATAAATATTTTGTTTCTCCTCTTGGTTGATTCTTTGTGTGGTCTTCTGACCTTACTGATCTTCCCTTTAAAATGGAATAAGAAAGGCAAGACTGCACCTTTTCAGCTAAGCTTTCCCTAGGCTATGCTTGGCTTCGTTTTCCAAACCACATCAGAAAAGAACTTTGTGTTTTCCTGCAGCCTTTGTTTACACTGACTCCGGGAAGGCAGTCTGGGGCTGCTTGGTGTGGCGAGCCAGGGCCGTGGCCCCTTGCTCTTGGCCCCTGTTGCAGCAGCAGCAGGACCAAGGTTGGAGCAGAGAGCACCTCATGCATTTATGCTGGGAGTGAGTGGTTGTGAATCTGTTTGCCAGGTTTGCTGCCCCTCAGATTCCTCCAAGCAGTAGATCTCAAAGATTATTGTCTTGGAGGTGCCCTGGATGCATCCACTAAAACAGTGGGCAAGTGATAATCCCCATGAGCAGACAGTTTCTTTAATACCTGTTTTCACCCAGAATACTTTTCTTGGTATTTAAGGATTAGTCAGTCACATCTCTGTGCTTCTGTGCAGATGAGAAGTGCAGTGCACTTACTAAGTAGTTTTAGGATGGAAAATAATCAAACTCACAGAAGTAGGAATTAGGTTTCTTTTATAAAGCTAGCATAAAGGCTTCTGTCTGTTCTTGGCTCCAGTTAAGTGAAGCCACAGAGAAATAATTTTTTTTCAAGGCACTGTCTTTTCTGTTGTTTCTTCTGCCCAAAAGTGAGGGTTGATCTGCTGGTACTGCTGGTTATCAGTGCTTTGGAGAGTGTGAAGCCTCTGGGAAGGAAGCAGCACGACCTCAGATGATAGAAGCGAGTGCTCTCCCACTCTTCTCCTGTCCTTCCACTCTTCTGCATTTGCTCAATGGGCTTCTCAGCATGCACTGAGACTTCAGAAAATATTAAGAGGATAAAGTACTTTTGAGGGAGGGAGGAGGAATAATATTAAATAAACAAGTTTTATCATCCTCCAGTGGCCCTTGCTATGTTTTTAAAGATTTATGCCAAATACAGGCTTTATTGGAATTTGATCAGATAAAGCTCAGTTGTTATGGGAATGTCTTTGTTCATCAGTTTTCTTCCCTGCTTTGAAGAATTCATCACATCTTTCTTTTATTAAGGTGCTTCTGTATTTATGAATAAAGTCCCTGCACCCTTCAAAAAAAAAAACAACAAAAAACAACCCTTGACTTTTATGAATAAGCATTCCAAAAAATAAATAGGCACCACTGCAAAGCTGGATAAGAAGAAACCCTCACAATGCAAAAAGATGTTGTTCAAGGAGTGTTGTGGTATTGCTTTTAAGGTATTTTTGTAATGTACAAATGCTCAAACAGCACCAAGTAATGATTACTGCCTATGGAAGTGGTGATGTGTTTGTTAACACATCATAAAACATCATGAAAACTGTAGATGAAGCACTTGTTATTCTCTGAGGCTGCTGTGGGTGGGTGTATTTGAGAGGCTGTGGACTTGGGAGGATGCACTACAGAATGAAGCACAGTACTGATGCAAACAAACAGCACCAGATTAAAGCCCAGAAGGGAAGGTGGATTGCAATCAAGACTTCAAAGCAAGCAGGAGCAGACTTTTCATAGACTTTTCATAGAATGGTAGAATAATAGAATGGGAAGGGTTGGAAAGGAGCTCAGGAGCTCACCTAGACAAATTCCCCTGCCAGGATCAGCTTGGCCTCTCCATGTCAGGGAGGGTCCAGGTCCGTGCTGAGAGCTCCTGTAGAGTTTGCTTAGGGCTTCAGAAGAATCGTCTGCCTTCTGGACAGTGATAACCCCATTTCTCTAAGGGCCTCTCTCCATGCTTGGAGGTATGTGGAGGAAGATGCTGTGGAACATATTACCCCATTATGAGTCAGATATAACTTTAAACCACAGTCAGTTGTGCAAACACTTTCAATTCAGACAGTGTTTTGTCTTGTTTTTCAGTCAGAGAATACTCCTTTAGAGCGAACTACTATAGACTTAGGCCAAATCTCCACGGTGCAAATCTGAGGCAATTTACACTGAGTGCAGCAGAGCTCCTCCAGACAGATCTCCATATAATCAGGAGCAGAGGGGCCTTGCTCTCTTTTCTTGCCAAAAAGTGCTGTCTCTAATGCCACGGGAAAATTACCCGGAAGCAGGATTTGTGGCTGCTGGCTGGTGCAGGATGTCTGTATTACAGATAGCACCTGGGGCACTTGATTTTAATTGACTGCTGTCACTGTGACCCACATCTAAAGCAGTATGTTTGGATCTCACCATTTATCTGTTGCTGTCCTGAAACCAGACTCTTGCTATCTAGAAGGTTACAAGGTTATGTTAAATGAAAAATGTACAGTGCTCTTTGAAGTGCCAAACTCTAAGTAGAAAGTGTGGATCAAATATCTGTCTACTCTGACAACCTTCTCTTCCTTCCTGGACCTCCCTCAGCCACAGATCAGGACCAGACTAAGGTAATACACAGTATATTTCAGTAGAATTTCTGCTCTCTCCTTGTTCCAGAATCTTTTCTTTAGGGGGGGTGGGGGTTTCCTTTCTCTTTCCCTTTCCCCTTTCCCTTTCCCTTTCCCTTTCCCTTTCCCCTTTCCCCTTTCCCTTTCCCTTTCCCCTTTCCCNCCCTTTCCCTTTCCCTTTCCCTTTCCCTTTCTCTTTCCTGTTTGGGCCCACACGCTTTGTAAAATGACCCAGACTGGAACTCAGCCGGCTGGAAGTTAAGGACTGAAGCTCTCTTTACAGCTCAGCACAATGTACAAGCAGAGATATACACTATAGACAGGAATAGTTACAGACATAGACAAGTTAAAGGGAATACACAAACACAATTCCCCTCCCAGAAATCAGAGACCCCAGGAGAGGCTCCCAACCACCCTTCCACCTTCTCCCCACCCCTATACCTTACCCCAGGGTTGCCTTACTGACAAGGTGAGCTTGGAGGATGCCAGGGGGGTTAGAAGGAAAAGTGGTTAGTGAGGTTATTTGACAGAGAGGAGAAAGCCCAGAAGCTGCTAGACTGCCCAAGAGTGTCTGCAATCCCAAGTGACGACTGCAAGCCCGAGTGTCTTATCTTTGTTTTGCATTCTTAGTCTTAAACATCTCAGCAAGCCTATGAGTGAAGCAGACATCACCACTGTTTCCTTTTCACAGCCTATAATATAATTTTCTCCATTAAAATATTCCAATTAGCCTCAAACCAGCACATTTTGTTTTGTTTGAAATACTCTTTCCCCTGGAAAGAAAAAAACAAAAAAACATTATGCTGGAGACTATATAGAGACTGCCTTTGGCAAATCTGTGAATGTGGGTGAGGGGGAGTATTTATCATTGTGTCATATTCACTGTGATTTGAGAGGTTATCTCAGATGCAGCCACTTCTTGCCAGGACCAGTGCAGTTATTGAAGAGGACTTGAAGAAGTATGTAATAGCTTCATTAGCCACTGGGATGAGCCAGCATGCACTCGCAACTCAACCCTGATGTCTGTAGAAGTGTGGGGCATTGAGCTGATTTATTGCTGTTTGCAGTGCAGGTACAGTGCCTCTACTCAGCCCTAGAATGCTGTATTCAGCTTTAGGCTGCCCAGTTTGAGAGAGACAGGAATCTACTGGAGAGAGTTGAGCAGAGAACTATGAGGATGACTTGAACATCTCTCCTACAAAGAAAGACTGAGAGAACTGGGGCTGTTTAGTCTTGAGAAGAGGAGGCTGAGAGAGCATCTTGGTAACATCTATAAATATTTGAGGAGTGGATGGCAGGATGAAGGTAACATTCTCTTTTTGGTGGTGCCTGGTGATATGACAAGGAGCAGTGGATATAAGCTGAAACACAGGAGGTTCCACCTTAACATGAGGGTAAGCCTCTTTACAGTCAGGGTGATGGAGCACTGGAACAGGCTGCTTGGAGAGGCTGTGGAGTCTCCTTTTCTGGAGACTTTCAAAACCCAACTGAAAGTGTTCCTGTGTGGCCTGCCTTAGGTAATCCTGCTTTGGCAGCAGGGTTGGACTAGGTGATCTCTGGCACTTCCCTCACAATCTCTAGCATTCTGTGATTCTGTGATTATAGGGAGCATAGAAATGCAGGATATGGGTCAGAAACGAGCTGCTAGGTTTGGGTTCCTGCTCTTTAGACTGTAATCTGGTGGGGTAGCCAAGCCCACATTACACTGAGACACAAGCAAGTTGTAATCAATCCCTGAGCATGGTAGTTACTGTGATGAAGAACATCTGGTTATCTTGCTGGCCTTGAACTAGGGAGCCCACTGGAGAGGGGAAGGTAATATTGCTGTTTGGGGGTGGTGTGGGAAACAATCTGAAGCTTTGTTGGAGAGAACCATATATGAAGAAGAATAAATGATGGAAGAAAGTGGAGGAGGACAAGAGTGGTTTGTGTGGATGTTTGTAAGTGGTGGGAAGAGAAAAACACAGGGAGAATCGTGGTTCATGGAGAACCATGCAGGCAAGAGAAAGGGAAAAGAGTGACCTGCAGAACACAACAGCATCTTAGAAGAAACAGAAAGTCCAGATACTCAGATAGGAAAGAAAGCTGCGTGCCAAAATGTTGCAGAAAAATGCACATGAACGTGAGATGTGGCTGTCAGTGACAGGACTGAGGAAGAGGAAGGGCTTGCGAGATCTGTACATAGAGGGGTGAGGAACACAGAAGTATCCTTCAGGATCTAGGGGATTTGGCTAGAGGACAGAAGAATCCACTCTATTTTTGTTGACTTTGGCTCCTTTATGATGATATTTTAATAACAGATAATGTGCCTCTGGCAAGTTAAAGCTAAATGCTAGACAAGTTCACATGTTTTGCTTCATTTTATATAAAATCTTTCTTTTGAGCTATCTTAAAATCTCCTAAACAGCAGGAAATTGCACTCAATATTTTAGAATCTTCCAGGAGAAGGACTCCAGACCCTCCGTTCTTGTTTATTGCTTATACAATGCAAAGTCTTCCTGACTGCTTAACTGAACAGCCTCAGGGCTATATCCCCAACTTACACTGCACATGTATCTTCAGTGGCAGGAGGAAGGCCCTGCTCGGGGAACAAATGGAGAGGAAATCCCTTCTCAGGAGCTATTCTCTTCCCACAGCTCATCCCCTTACCACAGGGTGATGCAGTGAGTCAGTCACGATGATTCCATGATGTGCTTGACTTCCCATCCCTTTTTGACCTGCTTTAGCTACTCATCTCTTTAGCCCCCTTATACTTCACCTTCTTTTACCTTTAAGCAAGTAGCAGCCAGCACTGTAAGAGAATCCTACTGCAGCTGTAGCCCATCCAGATATAAAAGGGGCTGGGTTATGTGTGCAATATGTTCTTTTTATTTGCAAGCTTGCATGAAGAACGTGCCTGGCAAGTTCTGAGCAGATGGATCAGAGAGCTATGGGGTTTTCTAAAAAGAATTTGGCAAGTACTCCATACCTTTCTATTTTGGCAGGAACTCTGCATCTCATATACTACTCTCTAAAGATTCTGCCCTCAGTTTGAGCCTGATTCAGAGGCCTTTGCAAGTAATGGAAAGACTTCCAGGGATGAGCAGGGGGGCTGTAAAGCCCTGTTAAATCCATAGCACTGAAGGCAGAGTCTGAATTACTCTTTTTGCAGAAGTGATTGCAAGAAGAGCTTGAAAATTCACACAGATTTCTGGAAAACTACACAGTCAGTCTTTTGCACTAGTGGTGATAATAAGAAGCTAAGATTTTGACAGCCAATAGTCTCCCATCTCTCTGGCAAAAGCTGCTACATGGAGGCTTTCCACTTTACAACATGTTTCTACATATAATGAGTAAGAAACTGGAGAGGCTTCTGACAGAATTAAGGATTTGCTTATCCTTCCATCAAAATAGGGTCAAAGACCTTGAACTCAAACAGGGAGTGAGAAAGGATTAAGAATTAGCATATTCATTTTTAACTTGAAGCTTCAAAAAAAAGGTTGGATGGAGTTCCTGAGAGCTGTCTGAGGAGGCCTTTGAAATCTGGAACCAGGCAGTGTGTGAATCTTTCAGCAGGCTACATAGTATGGAAGAATAGTACATAAGAATTTGGAAATGATAAGCAGCTGCATATGCAGACCTTGGGAATCTGGCTATTCCACTGCAGAGGGTTGGGGGGGACTCTCCTGCAGGTTTCTTCTAGTTCAAAAGAGGTTATCCTAAATGGCAGTTTTCAGCCATGGTGTTGTGCATTGCTGAACTTATCACTCTTCTGATGTTAACCAGTACTAGCACATCATTTACCACTGGGTCTTATTGTTTGGACTTATTTACTTTGAGCTTATAAGTACATGTCAGTTTATTTCCATTATTTTAAAAGGTCCTTGAAGTTCCAGTGGAAACCATGGATAATGACTGATAAGTGAGAGACAGATTAGTGAGCCTACCAAGATGTTGTAATACACAAGAACATCTCAGGAGTCTGAAATGACAGAGAAGGGAAGGAAGGAAGTTATCAGGGAGCCAACAGCATCTGGAGAGAGGAGATCAGACAGTGCAGGCTGAATGGAGAAGAAAAACAGATTAATAGCAGGTTTTTACTAGATAGTTTTGTATTTGCAGCTATCCAATGACTGCAGAACTTAGGATGGCTAAAGCAGTGACCATCCCTAGTTCCAGGGCAATAAAGCAGACAGGATAGGTATTTTTAAGTGACCATATGATCTTATTATTACATTTTGAAAGTTCTTTTTTTTTTCTTCTTTTTTTTTTTTTTTTTAAACTAAGTCACTAAAAGTATTTCCTAACAGTTGCTGACCATAATACTCAAACTCAGCTAGAAAATGCCCTTGTTGCTAAAACTGGGCCTTTGATGTGTGCCTGAGGTTTTACTGTCTGCAGCAGATGTATGTTATTGATGCATTAGCCTGTGTATCATCAGTGCTGAACCACATTCAGTTCTTTCTTTCTTTCTTTGCTTGCTTCCTGGGGAGGTGATGAATTTATTAGCCCAAACTATTCCACTGTAAATTATACTTAATTGTAATTTCCCTATTCTTCTGTGTTTGACTCTGGAAACTGTAGAAAACTAGAAGTAGTTACTGGTCAAACTATCACATCTGAAAGATACTAAGCAAGTGGCAGTTTTGGAGCTCTACTTATTTGCAAGAACCAGTGTGGCTTTCTGTCACTTTTTTGCCTTGTATGTGTGTAATGAGTCATTGAAGACAGGCTCTTCTGGCATCTGCTCTTAGTGGTTGTTGCCTGGAATACATTAATGTTTTCATTCAGTTATCCTGTGCTTTAGCTGCTGATACATATGTAGATAGATAGATAGATACAGATATAGATATAGATCACAGTATCACAGTATCACCAGGGTTGGAAGAGACCTCAAAGATCATCAAGTCCAACCCAATACCGCAGACCTCAAGACTAGACCATGGCACCAAGTGCCACGTCCAAATGTGCCTTGAACACCTCCAGGGACGCTGACTGCACCACCTCCTTGGGCAGCCCATTCCAGCAGTCAATGACTCTCTCAGGCAAGAACTTTCTCCTCACCTCCAGCCTAAACTTCCCCTGGCACAACTTGAGACTGTGTTATAGATATAGATATAGATAGATATATCACAGTATCACCAAGGTTGGAAGAGACCTCAAAGATCATCAAGTCCAACCTGTTACCACAGACCTCAAGACTCAACCATGTCACCAAGTGCCAGGCAAAGGAAAATTTGAGCAAAATACTTAAGTTTCTCTTAACAGAGTCTTGGGTGTTGGAGGGTTTCTTTGTTCTTTTTAAAACAGTATAATTGCACTGATGTCAAATGCTGCTGCTCTGCTTACATCAGCCTCTGACACAGCCCATTTTTAGAAGCCATATTTCTGCTGGTTTTGCAAATGTTTTGTTTGTTGGCTTCCTAAACACTTGTAGCTGTACAAGCAGGAGCAATGCTTTGTTTGCACCTGGCTGCTTTGTGAGCCCTTTTCTGCAATTAACTGCATTATTTGTGGGTTTGCTTTGCACTGGTCTACTGGCAGGAGCTGCATCAATGTGGTATCTAGAGATCCTTTATAGGTACTTGTAAGATAATTTTTTCTCAGGTATTTTTTAGAAGGATCAACATAGGGAAAAAAAAATTATGAAGGAAGGGCTAGTGGCTGTAGAAAATGATACCTAGACAGCAGAGTTGAAATGTACAAGATACATTTGAACTAGATGATCTTTGAGGTCCTTTCCAACCTTACCATTCTGTGATTCTATGAAAAATAGGAGACAAAAAGGTGGTAGAAGCCCCATCCATGCAAGTTTTTAAGGCCAGACTAGATACAGCTCTGAGCAGCCTGATCTGGTGGAAGGTGTCCCTGCCCATGGCAGGGGGTTGGAGTTAGATCATAGAATCATAGAATCATAGAATGGTAAGGTTGGAAGGGACCTCAAGGATCATCTAGTTCCAACCCCCTGACATAGGCAGGGACACCTCCCACTAGTACAGCTCACTCAAGGCCTCCTCCAACCTGGCCTTGAACACCTCCAAGGAGGGAGCAGCCACAACCTCCCTGGGCAACCTGTGCCAGTGTCTCACCACCCTCACTGTAAAGAGCTTCCTCCTGACATATAGTTTAAATCTCCCCTCTGCCAGTTTAAACCCATTGCCCCTTGTCCTGTCATTACAAGACCTTGTAAATAGTCCCTCCCCAGCCTTCCTGTAGGCCCCCTTCAGACACTGGAAGGCTACTATCAGGTCTTCTGGAAGCCTTCTCTTTGCCAGGCTGCAGAGCCCCAACTCTCTCAGTCTGTCCTCATAGCAGAGCTGCTGCAGCCCTCTGAGCATCCTCGTGGCCTCCTGTGGACCCACTCCAACACTTCCATGTCCTTCCTGTGCTGAGGGCTCCAGAACTGCACACAGGACTCCAGGTGGGGTCTGACAAGAGCAGAGTAAAGGGGCAGAATCACCTCCCTTGCCTTCCTGGCCACGCTCCTCTTGATGCAGCCAGCACTCGGTTGGCTGGCTGAGCTGCATAATGATCCTCTTTCAGCCCAGATAATTCTATGATTCTAAGATATTAACAAGCATTTTGCTATTTGATTTCCTGTGAAAGGGAGGACTCTTGTGCAAAAAGAAGATAGACCAAACCAAATTGTTCTTAGAATTTAGAACATTGATACTGAATGGAAATTACTCAAGGCCAGATTGGATGAGGCCTTGAGTAACCTGTACTAGTGGGAGGTGTCCCTGCCTATGGCAGGGGGTTGGAATTAGATGATCTTTGAGGTCCCTTCCAAGCTTACCATTCTATGATTCTATGATACTCTGTGTACTGGGCTAGAGAACCATTTGGTAACACTTCTATCTATTCAGCTTTTCCCTCTCTAATGTGATCTTATGCAGGTGTTCCCTGCACAGTCCTTTGTTAGGAAAGGCAGTGCTGCATTATCCCTGTGTTCAGAGGAAGAGACACCAAACAGCCAGATGTACCTGGAAGAACATCCTCATGTTCAGAAACTGTTCAGAAACTGCAGATACTTTGCACAACCTGAATTTTGAGTTTGTTGATTTTGAGCTTTCACTCACATGTGTGTGAAGATGTGCAGGCTCACACCTACACTTGTGCCATTGTACATCATTAGCTACTTGTGCATGTAGCTGTTTAAATGTCTCACTGCTAAGTGAGGGAGGTGAGGTTGTGTGTGTGGAAGTGTCTTCTGCTCATGGAAATGATTGAATCTGTCATCTTTACATGCAAGTGGTCATGCATTCATATCAGGACCCATAGACATACCAAACTCTTTCTGCCTCTTCAGGAGGGAGTACTTGAACAAGTTTCCAGAAGGAAATGAGAAATGGAGAAATTTAACTCAGTCTTTCTTTTCTCTTGTGATTTATTTGTTGTTTTGGTTTGGTTTTTTTTCCACATCTTCTGCTAATATTTGTAGTGCCCCATAAACTGTTGCACAAAGGCCTATTTTTTGGCCTTCATTTAGTTCCTGCACATACAAGTTGTGCAGCAACGTTTCTGATAACAGTGCTTGATGTGGTTGTGATGGGGTAAGCATAAAGTTAAGGCAGTGTTTATGGGCAAGGCAAGGCAATGTTTATAAGTAAAGATAATACTTCTTCTAAGACCTGTCAGGATAGTTAGAAGTAGACAGGATTTCAAGCACAAAAGCTGCAAAGCAAAGTATTCCTTCCCCTCTTTCCTCTCTTTCCTCTCTTTCCTCTCTTTCCTCCCTTTCCTCCCTTTCCTCCCTTTCTTCCCTTTCCTCCCTTTCCTCCCTTTCCTCCCTTTCCTCCCTTTCTTCCCTTTCCTCCCTTTCCTCCCTTTCCTCCCTTTCCTCCCTTTCCTCCCTTTCCTCCCTTTCCCCCCTTTCCTCCCTTCCCCTTTCCCCTCTCTTACCCCCTTTCCCCCCTTTCACCTTTCCCTTCCCTTCTTTTTTTGTGCAGCTAAACTAGTTGATCTAGTAGGAAAAAATTATTTGAAATACTGCAAGATATTTTTTTCAATGGGAATATAGACTTGAGGGCATAGTAGAAGAAAAAGGTGTGTTGCTGATGGGGAAGATAAGACCAGAAATGTAGTGCAGAGTACAAAGAAGCAAAGCAAAAAGGGAGAATGGCAGAGAAAACCTAAAATACTTATGTAATAATTTCCTGAAGACTCATTTGAAGAACATCTTGTAGCTGTAAAAATTTCTGCTAGGTTCCTACAAAGAAGCCACTTTCTTTACTACCATGTAGAGTGTAATTGCTTCTAGCATGGATGGAAACAGAATACAGTGTAGAAATACAGATGGAGAATCCTTCATCAGGTTCTTTTGTGGAAGGAAATTGAGGATCCAGCCTGGGATTTTATCATCTCTTAGCTTTCCACACTTGAAATGATGTAAAATGTAAAGGAGGGGAAAAGTGGAAACGGTGAAGCTAGAAACTCAGTCTTGCTTGCAAGCAGTCAGGTTGTTAAAATCATACATCACCCTAACAGTATAAAGATCCTTAGTCCAGAAGAGAAGATTGAAACAGACTGCTAATTTCAGTGTGGCACTCATCACACTTGACAGCCTTTTGCTTAAGAGCTGGTGGTGCTTGTTTAACCCATGGTGTCAGCTGTGGAAGTTAGGCCATATTTAGTTTGTGACTTTTTAGCTTGTTCTTAATTTTCTTCCCGAAGATGCAGCATGAACAACATTGAGAGAAGCTTTACTTTCAGATAGCATTGACACAACAGAATGGAAGGTGTCTAACTTTCTTAAACAGCAGTGCCCATCCTGTCCCACAGCAACCTACAGTTTTGAAACCTGCAAACACTTTGTCCTTCAGCCCATATGAGTAAGAGTCCATCAGGCTTTCTAAGGTGTTCAAGGCCAGGTTGGACAAGACCTTGAGCAATCTGGTCTAGTGAAGGGTGTCTCTGCCCATAGCAGGAGGGCTGGAAATAGATGATATTTAAGGTTCCTTCCAACCCAAACTGTTCTATGAATCTATGATCTACACTTGCATCCACCAGAGTGGATGTTCTTTGTACCATTGGATAGATGTGGTGGTGATTTCTTGAACTTTCATGCCAGGTACACACTGCCAACTCTAACCTCTGTCTTTTAGTAGCAATGACATTGTGATAAAGACATTTTATTTTGGATACCAAGGCACAGCTAAGTCTTCAGAACATGTCTAAGACCAATTATAGTTAATGTGAGGAGATTGCTTTTGGTACATTACTTACTTTTAGATCCTTACATCACTGCCAAAACTGAGGCATGCAATTTCTGGAGTCTTTGGAAAGATATGACTGTGCAGAAAGGAACAGAAATGAGCCAAGTTCTTGTGTCCCATTTGCCTCACACACCCCCCACCCCAACACATCTTTGCAGAGTGACAGCTGCATTACATCCTCAGAAACACTTGAGTTGACCTGATAACAACCAAAGGGAAGGCAAAGTTATATTTGTGCTTCTCTGGGACTTTCCCAGCATTGATTACTGATTCTCTCATCCCTCTGGCACTTCTCTGAGTAATGGTAGTCCCCTTGCTGCTGCCAGACTCTCTGTAAACAGTTGTTCAAACACTTTGTTGAAGGTTGCCTCATAAAAAAAGAGTCCCAATGTTCAGTTTTTGAGTGCCCTCAGTTTACACTGCAAAACTCAACATCGCCTGCTAGAGACACTTAGTAATTCTCTGGACTCGTACCAACATCTCATGTCTTTTTCCTTAAAGTGTTGTTCAGAAAGAAGGCAAAGAGCTTGTCATGCTGCTGTTCTTCTCATAAGACAAATATTATTGTGGGAGCTGCACTGTTGGCCTTTGAGAGATCCAGCACTCCAATGAAATAGAGACTCTACTTGTTGGATGGAATCTGGCGTTTTCAAGCCTGCTTTTCTTTTTAATCGTGAAAAGCCTAATTTGATCATGACGGCATAATTTTACACCACTTTTGAAATACTTTTCTTCACCTGTATTATGCAGTTTCACCACTGTTTTACTCCAACAGCATTTGCTAGATGTCAGGTTGTTCTGGGCTGAGAAAATGGGAGTAAACAATGAGATATTGTCAGTTACTCATTTGAAAGCTAACTTGGGTAGTTAAATCGAGAGGAAGAACCCAAAACACCATATGAAGTGGCACAGTGGGCATGCCAAAAGTTACAAAGTGATGTTATCATTTGGTATCTTAATTAAAATGCAATGACAGGACAAGGGGAAATGGGTTTAAACTAGCAGAGAGGAGATTTAGACTGGATGTTAGGAGGAAGTTCTTTCCAGTGAGGGTGGTGAGGCACTGGCACAGGTTGCCCAGGGAGGTTGTGACTGCTCCCTGCCTGGAGGTGTTCAAGGCCAGGCTGGATGAGGCCTTGAGTGAGCTGTCCTAGTGGGAGGTGTCCCTGCCTATGGGAGGGGGTTGGAACTAGATGATCCTTGAGGTCCCTTCCAACCTTGCCATTCTATGATTCTATGATTTTATGTCACTTTCCTCTCCTTATACACCCTGAGAAAATTTCTGAAAACATAGATCTGCTGCATAGTGATTTGAAGTGTGTTAGTTTCTTCTGCTATTTTATAACACTGATGGTCCATTTCAATTAAAAAAAAAAACCAAAACAGGTAAATGTTAACTATATTATATTTGTTATATTTGTTGTTTCTTGCAGGTTCTAAAATCTAAAGAATTATCATCACCAGGACAGCGCTACATCGACAGCAAAGTAGTTAAAACAAGAGCTGAAGGAGAATGGTTGTCTTTTGATGTCACTGAGGCTGTACATGAGTGGCTCCATCACAGAGGTGACAACAAATGCTCTTTGCCTTCACTCCTGCCCCAACTGCTCCTCCATTAACTCAGCAGTGTTTCAGAGTTGTCGCACGTGTAAAAACCAACTCCACTTACTTTTATGTTTTGCAGACAGGAATCTTGGATTTAAGATAAGCTTACATTGTCCATGCTGCACCTTTGTGCCTTCCAATAATTATATCATCCCAAACAAAAGTGAGGAGCTTGAAGCAAGATTTGCAGGTAACAAAAGAAAAAAAAAGAAGGCTTTAAAAACTTTTTTAAATGTAATAATTCAAACATTTAAAAATGTTGTGATGATTGAGTAGGAAAAGAAGGAACCCTTACTGCCTCTCTAAATAGCATTCAGCTGATTGAAAACTTGCTCATTTGAGGGTCTCGATTCTCAGCTCATAAGAAGTGGTGTTGAAGGCAGAGGGGTAAAACTGCATCAGCTGAACTATTCTAAAACCAGATGGTGTGAGTAAACCATCTCCATGCATGCAGCTTAGATGTCTTGAGGTGTCTGTGTTACAGATTGCAGCGTGTACACTAAATATCCAGTTTTCTATATAGGGGAGACTCTTGCATGGTAGACCGCCTGTTGCTGGACACTCATGAGATAACTTGCTAAAAATTTCAATTTAAACCCTTTACTGGCCATCCTAGCACCGTAATGGTTCAGGCTTAGCAGAGAAGGCTGCTGTTGAAAAGTAGAGTTTGGGTGGTGTTTGGCATGCGTGTAAGCTGTTTGCAGAAGGTATGTGTGTGAGCCTGGTGTTAAACAATACTTCTGCCAAAATCCCAAAGTATAGTAAGGCAATGGTTGGCTGCTTTGCTTACAGTGAAAGTCTCAGTGTTTTAGGTAACTGTACACATACTCCCAGCTCTTCAGGAACACTAAATATTCTTCTGAGATTGGTCCTTTTTTTTTTTTTTTTTTTGCCCTTGGTCATATCAGTAATGTTTTAAATTACTCTGAGTACTGGCTTCAGCTTCAGTTTAGACTAGATGTTAGGAGGAAGTTCTTTCCAGTGAGGGTGGTGAGACACTGGAACAGGTTGCCCAGGGAGATTGTGGCTGCTCCCTCCCTGGAGGTGTTCAAGACCAGGCTGGACGAGGCCTTGAGTAACCTGTACTAGTGGGAGGTGTCCCTGCCTATGGCAGGGGGTTGGAACTAGATGATCCTTGAGGTCCCTTCCAACCTTACCATTCTATGATTCTATGATTCAGTTGCTTTGGGAAGAGTTGAGTGATACATTACAGACTTAGATAAATGTCCTACATTGTTTTACTACTAGTGAACTGTGGGTGGAAGAAACAGCAATGGTGTGGCTATCTATGTGCTGCTACTTCCAGCAGTGGAAGTCTGATTCTTAGGTGGAGTCAACAGAACTTAGTTTAGTTTATGCTGGTTATCTCAATATAGAATCATGGAATCAACCAGGATGGAGGAGACCTCCAAGATCATCCAGTCCAACCTATCACCCAACCCTAGCCAATCAACTAGACCATGGCACTAAGTGCCTCATCCACCTTGACTTTATTGTAACATATTTGCATATTATTTACACAAAGTGTTTTTTATGCTGACAGTTAGCTGGGCACTGGAACAGGTTGCCCAGGGAGGTTGTGGCTGCTCCCTCCCTGAAGGTGTTCAAGGCCAGACTGGATGAGGCCTTGAGTGAGCTGTACTAGTGGGAGGTGTCCCTGCCTATGTCAGGGGGTTGGAACTAGATGATCCTTGAGGTCCCTTCCAACCTTACCATTCTATGATTCTATGAATTTGTTGTTGAGGTTATGGATGTATGTGCTTCTTGTGAACAGCAGACAAGGTGAATATATCAAGGCCACATAAGCTGTTTCTAAGCCAGTTTCAAAACAGGAAACGTTACTTACCTGGTTTTACTGTGGTTATTGTGCACCAGTACATATAAAACTATAGCTGTATTAAAAACAACTCAAATTCTGTTCATACAGTTCTCATTTATTAAAGCATGTCATGATTTGGATCATTTGTTTGCCAGGATTTGAATGCATTTCTTGTCAAGTGTTAGCATTTTCTAATGATTGTTTCACTCCATTGGAGTTTTTCCCCTCCAATTAAATACATTTACTGTACATATGATCAAAGACATGGTGTGTATTTAAAAATTGTTAGTATATTCAGTCACTGCACTTGTAAATATTACAAGAAATGTATCTCTTTGGATGGTAGTATCTGGTTCAAAAGGATCTTAGCAACAGGCATAACATGAGCTGTTTAGGCTCCTAGGAAAGGCTGATGCTGTCAGTCTTTTGCCTGTGCTAATGTCATGATGTGAACCTCTGAGGGAGTGTTTCAGGAGCAAATGCAAAATGTGAAGTCATTGATTGCCATTACAAGAAGAAATATTTTGCTCAGTGTCCATACTATGCCCATAGAAAAGGAGAGAGTAAAATAACTGACTTACGGGGGTGGGGGGGGAAATATTTCAATAATTGGCAATGGAGGAGAGTTTGCATGCACAAGAAATTGGGAAATCTGACAGAGAAAACCAATGGGATGGAAGTAAACAGTGGGAAATGCAGGTGGAGTGTCCAGGGCAGCTTTAATGATTTTACAAGAATTTAAAAGGTACGTAACTGTTTAAAGATGGTAATACTGTCCTAGGTGAAGTGATAAAAGCATCACTGCTTGAAGTATTTGAAAGTAAATCATGCAGATGCAATGACTGAATTAATCTTTTCTGTTACTCCTTCCAAGATTTCTGGTAAATACCCTGAAATACCCTTAAATGGCTGTGAATGTGGGAGGGCTGATAAAACAAGTAACATGAAAACAAATCTCTTGGGGATCCAGGGTTGAAATTTGCTCCCACTTCCCCAGTAAACATGCTCAGCTGACACCATCATTGCCAAGTTTCTGAGAGATATATACTTTTTTTTTTTTTTTTTTAAAAAGAGATGGTTTATTTAACTTGTCAAAGAAAAAAGCAACACAATGTTTATCACCAAAATGTATTTTTTGAAGGTATTGATGACTACACATATCCCAGTGGTGATGTGAAAGCTTTAAAGTCCAATAGGAAAAAATACAGTGGGAAGACCCCACATCTTCTGCTAATGTTATTACCCTCCTACAGACTTGAGTCGCAACAGCCCAGTCGGCGGAAGAAGCGTGCTCTAGATGCTGCCTATTGTTTTAGGTAACTATGCATCCATGTTTGGTACACTTACATAGTACTACCAGCCTGTAAGGTTATAATGCAGTTGCTTATCATGTTTCTTTGTGGTTGGGTTGGCTTTAATAAAGAGCATGGACCCTATTTAACAGATCCATGAGGTTTGTATGTGCAGCGGGTAGCTACCCAACAGCCTTCAATCCCACAGAGGTTGTGGCCTTAGAAAGCAGGAGCTGAGTTCCATCTGGAATGATTTCCTGACCCATCAGTCCTATAATTACAGCCAAAGTATCACCTCCACTGTGCTCACCTACTCAGAGGCTACTCAGTAGGACCTGGAGAGAGATAGTCACTAGTCCTCCAGGGAAACCATTATGTTTATCTGTGTAAGCAATTCCTGCCGTGTCTAAGCATCTCATTTCAGTTACAGTGTAAACTACTGTTGCTGTGGTTTGGTTGTGAATTTTTGGGACTCAAACTTACTTGCCTCCCTGTAAAGCATCTATCAGAGAGCAAGCAACTGGATTGTTTTTATTTTATTCTCTGGGTTGTCTTTGTTATGACCAATATGTTTGTAATTCATTTCGCAGGAACGTGCAAGATAATTGCTGTCTGCGTCCACTTTATATTGACTTCAAGAGAGATCTTGGCTGGAAATGGATTCATGAACCTAAAGGGTATCATGCTAATTTCTGTGCAGGAGCCTGCCCATATTTATGGAGCTCAGATACTCAGCACAGCAGAGTAAGTAATGCTTTTGCTAATTTTCGTCTTCTATTTTATAACTGAAGGCTGAAACATGTTTCTGGTGACTGATATCACCACCAGTGCCCAAAGTGTGTGTTTATTATCTCAGTAATTAAGGATGATGAAATGGGGCCCTATAGAGGAGCTTGCACATGTGTTGAAGCAGTAGGAATATATTGCCCCAGGGGTTTTATTTTAATGTGTTCATCGATAGGACATGCATGAATTGAATGCCTTTTGCGAGCGGGAGTTTAGTGTAACTTTAGGAAGCTTCCTGGGAAGGCATTACAGAGCATGAGTGGAAGTTGGCATAATTAGTTCTGTCAGCAAAAGCACCAAAGGAGTCACTATCAGAGTAACAAAAGTGCTAAGTTGCACCACCCAATTATCCCCTAATTTTATGGCCTGCCATTTTTTATTTGCCCTTGCTACTGACACGCTACCGTGCTGAATTGCACAGAAAGGTGCTGATAGGCATTCTTCTTTTACTTCAAAATACAGAACCATTCTTGCACTTTGAAAATTTATATGGGCATGAGGAACCTTGTGTCTGGGATGTCAAAGAACCAAGAGTCATCTGAGATGGAACTTTTTTATTTTAGGTGTTACATGTGGTATTTTAGCCAAGTGCCATAGGATGAGAGGTATTCTCTTATGAAGTGCTTAGTGCTGTCAGCTGTCAATACCAATGTGTAGACAGTAGACCAAAGCGGTAGACATTTGCAACTCATTTGTCACAAAGCAAGAATTTCAACCTCAGGGCCATCCTAAGGATGATGAGTCCCATTTTTCTAATCTCTTTTAAAATACCAGATCAATATGAGACAGTAAGGAGAACTCTTCATGGTCAGGGGGCAGTTTTCTTTCCCTTTGGTCTCAAAAGCCATTGGGGTGTGTTCTTCCAGAGTTGACAAACCAAGGCATGGATATCCTTTGTGATATCCTTTGTGATACCTTTTGTAGCTGTCGCTACCTGTGGCATTGAGCTGTTAGCAATGTCAGCAGGCAGAGATACAAATAAGGTAAGTATGTTTCTGTGCTGGTGTGGAGTAGTAGTATACGAACTTTGGAGCAGCACTTGTTTTTAAAGGAAAGAGGAAGGATAACTGTCATGGTCACAAATATGTGGTTTGGAGATTTGCCCAAGGAGTCAGAAGTTGCTTAATAAAGTAGTTAGTGTTGCTGTCTTGAACAGATCTTCTGTCTCTCTGAGCTGCAAATGTTGCGTTGGAAGTTCTAGGAAAAGGTCACTTGGTGTTTGGCTAACACATTAATGGCATCCTCAGAAATACCTATGCATCATCAGTGGGTAACCCTACATACTTCCCTTGCAAAGAACCATGCATATGAATCCAGCATGACATAAAGCTGCTAACCTCACCACAGCTGATTCTCAGTGGCTTTAACTGCAGCTTGACTCCTGATGCTTGCAAGGTGGCTGGGGAGGGACTGTGTATGGGGAGGGACTCTTTATAAGGTCTTGTAATGACAGGACGACGGGCAGTGGGTTTAAACTGGCAGAGGGGAGATTTAGACTGGGTGTTAGGAGGAAGTTCTTTACAGTTGAGGGTGGTGAGACACTGGCACAGGTTGCCCAGGGAGGTTGTGGCTGCTCCCTCCCTGGAGGTGTTCAAGACCAGGTTGGACGAGGCCTTGAGTGAGCTGTACTAGTGGGAGGTGTCCCTGCCTATGTCAGGGGGTTGGAACTAGATGATCTTTGAGGTCCCTTCCAACCTTACCATTCTATGATTGGTGAACTTAACACATTGTAGCCAGAGAGGAAAAGCAGAGGAGTGCTTATGCTCTGAAGAGCCTCTTCCCTGGCAGTGCACTTTTGAAGCCAAATGGTAAAATGGTGACACAGGTAAAACCCTTTCGGTTTCTTCTTTCCATATCAGTAAATACAGAGTGTGTGTTGAATAAAAGGGCAGGTTCTAGGCTTGTACCTGTTCTGAGATTTAAGACTGTATGGATAAAACCTTGGGAAACTCAGGCAGATTGTATCACAGTATCACCAGGGTTGGAAGAGACCTCAAAGATCATCAAGTCCAGCCCATTACCACAGACCTCAAGACTAGACCATGGCACCAAGTGCCACGTCCAAATGTGCCTTGAACACCTCCAGGGATGCTGACTCCACCACCTCCCTGGGCAGCCCATTCCAGCAGTCAATGACTCTCTCAGTCAAGAACTTTCTCCTCACCTCCAGCCTAAACTTCCCCTGGCACAGCTTGAGACTGTGTCCTCTTGTTCTGGTGCCGCTTGCCTGAGAGAAGAAGGTAACCTCCCCCTGACTACAACCACCCTTCAGGTAGTTGTAGACAGTAAGAAGGTCCCCCCTGAGCCTCCTCTTCTCCAGGCTAACACCAGATTGAAACTGGAGAAGCATAAAAAATACTAAAATCCAGAAATCTTCATACTGCTTTCAGTGGACTTTCTTCCAAGCGCTGTAAGAGGAATTTGCTCTGCAGTGGCAGGAAGGCATAGGTAGTAGGCTGTCTTAATCTCTCCTTTTTCCTTCCTTCTTCTAGGTGCTCAGCTTGTATAACACCATAAATCCAGAAGCTTCTGCTTCTCCATGCTGCGTGTCCCAGGATTTGGAACCCCTCACCATCCTCTACTACATTGGCAAAACACCCAAAATTGAACAGCTGTCCAACATGATCGTAAAGTCTTGCAAGTGCAGCTAAAGGATATCCCCTTGAATGGAATGCCGTGTGTGTGTGTGTTAACCAAATAACCAAGGAAAAAAAGAAAGAGGGAGTGGGAAGGAGAGAAAAATGAAAACCCAGGTTCATCAGTGTTAAAGAAAAGAAGAAGAAAAAAAAAAAAAGAAAAAAAGAAGAAAAAAAAAAATCAGTACTAGTCTGAACTGTTTGGAAGTTTGTTTTGTTTTTGTTTTTAAACTGCCATCTGAAGCAAAACATTGAAGGCCTTTATACTACATTTCACTTACACATAGTGTGAGATAGACAAGAAGCAAAGTTAAAGAAAACAAACAAACAAACAACAACAACAAAAAAAAAACAACCAACAACAAACCTTTTAAAAAACAAACACTGGAAGAAATTTGTTAGTGTTACTATGTGAAAGGAAAAAAACAGGAAAATCCCATGAAGTGGAGTTGCTGTATCTGTCCCGTGCCTTACTTGATCTCTCTGTATTGTTATGCAATAAGCATCCTACCCATTCCTCTTAGTTGTAGAGTTAACGATGCGTTATTTATTTGTGTGTAAAAAACTATTCAGATGAACGTTTCCCTGTCGGCATTGGAAAAAAAGAAAACCAGCCCTTGTGGACAAAGTGGAGACCAAATAAGCTGCCAGAAATACTTATAAAGCCTAAAGGAACACGAACTCAAAAGAACCAGAAAACTAACGGTTAGTTTAGTTCCATTAAAATAGAAATCAGTTATTACAGTGCTGAGAAACTCTGTCTTTAAAGTACCTAATTTTTTTCGTGCCAGCTGCCTAGAGAGGCTTCTTGTAAGGTCTCAAACACTTGTTTTAAATACTGAATAATTTACTAATAAAGGACACTCTGTTTCAGTCTCAAAGACAAGTCTATAAGATTTCCTTTTTTTACTGTAAATGATTTAAATTCCAGTTTAGTAAACCAGTGAAATATTTAACGTGTACTGGTCTAATCTTCAGACCTTAATATGTTGCTGTATAGCTATGCTATGGGATTTTTTATTTTTTTTTTGTTCTTTCGGTATATGTAACCATACCTAAGAGTATTACAATAGGTGGGTAGTAAAAGCCAGCTTAATTGGAAACATATCTGTAGATCTCTATTTGTAAACTATTAAAAAATTAATTACTTTATGTGTAATGTGTAAATTTTCACCATATTTTTGTACTCTGTAATACTTTCAGCTCTCATGAGTTTGAATTTGAATTTGGGGCTCTTTTTGATCACTCAGAATCATGTGTTTCCCTCTAGCTGGCCAGTATGAGTAGAGTCCCTGTATTTTGACTTGCACTACAAATACATGTTTTATAATAATTGCTATACATGTGCTTTGTATATTGTTCATCATTATGACATAAGCTACCTGACTCCATTTGTTTTCTGTTTTATAAAAAGGATGGATTAAAGCAATCTCCCCCCGCTCTGCCCCTCCCTCCGTGGTTGTCCCTGTTTGTAGCACTTGAATCATAATGTGGTTCACATTCCTTGACCTTTTAATATCCTTTTGGCTGTAGGCATTCAAACATATGGGCAGGGAGTGAGGTGTTGCAAGAAGAGATGTCCCAGCCTGGCTGGGGCAACGCAGACCCTGGCAGAGAATGGCATTCACCACTGTGCAGAAGGCTGGTAAGAAGGATCTGCCTCAGCAGTGCCCTGAATGAGGCATGAGCAGGACTGCTTTGTGGTCAGGGGCTGTGTGTCAGCCTTGAACACAGCCAGGACCTACCCCCATGCTTACTCTGTAGAACTGATCCCACTCCTGTTGCAGGAAGTAGAGGTTTGGCTTTAATTTCTGCAGCAGCACCACAGGCTGGGGTGTGTGTAAGTATCTGCAGAATCAAACTTTGGATTTTTCCAAGTTCACCTTTTTTTTTTTTTTTTTTTTTTTTTAATGGCATTCACAATTTAACTTCTTTTAAAAAAAAGGAAAACAAAAACCAAAAAGGAACATGGAGTTCCTAGCATGATGTGGTTGTTACACCTTTTAAGTATCGCAGAGGGAGGGAAAAAACAAAATAAAAATTCTGTGTCACCTACTTCATTTTAAAAACAAAAAAAATCCCCAACCAAAAGTAGCAAAAAGGAACTGCTCAGCTCATTTCACAATGACTGATTTCGCACACCAAAGCTGGAAAACTGCATTAGAAACATACTACTTGGATGAGAAGGCCACTTTCTGTCGTTGACCCAAGCGGTGTCAGGAGGACGCCCCTGAGCTTGACGTTGTCAGATCCAGTTTTAAGAAGTGGAATTTCTTTGACTTGAGCAGAACACTGATGCAAAACGGAAGTGCCGCAGTGGGTTGTACATGCAGCTCCTCGGGACTTCAGTAGAACCTGTGCTTGTTGCCTAGATGGAAACAGAGCCCCACAGATGATCTAATCTCACCCGTTGACTCAGTGCAGAGGAGGAGTTACGTTAGACTTCTGATTTATTTAGTGAGTTGAGATGAACGAGTGAAGAATCTGTCCTGCTAACACTTGCTTGAGCCAGACTTACTCCAGTGAGAAGATGCACTGAACTCAGTGAAACTCCTCAGGGTAGTAAATACTCTGGATTTTGCTGTATAGCGCAGCAGAGTTAGTTTTATCAGGTTCAGTATGAGGACTGCATTTTTGTTGGCCAGGAAAGGAGACAAGGATGAACACATTTTACAACACACTAAAACTTTTCTGCTATGGGAATGCAGCTCAGAACTGGTTTTGAAGCTTGGATAAAGTGGAAGAGGAGATAGCACAGTTCTCCAACTAGACTCACTATGCGCTGGACGCAGCCGAAAATGTCAGTTTGGGTTTGGAGTTTTTCTCTAAATTTGAGTATAAAACCTTACTTCTGTGAGTTGTTACCCCAATATTTTTTTTAAAACTTTCTTTTTTTTTTTTTCCACAAAATGCACTGATAATATTTGAAATACTCTTCTATACATTTTTTTTTTTTTTTAATTATTATTAGGCATGTATTTCCCTGTAATTACCAAGGATGTTAGGCCTGATCTTACAATGTGCAGAACTCATGAGTGAAATTCCCCTCTATGGAGTGGGGTAATGTTGAGTCCTAAGCACCACTCGGGTCTGATGTAAAGCCCTCCTGAATGATGTTTAGATGGGTCTGTAACAGATCAAGGACTTTGTGCCAGAGGCCTTATGATGACAAGGAAATTGCCACTGAGCAAAGCCCTTGAGAACTGGTGGCAAATGTTCAACAGCTTGAAAGATCAGACCCAAGGGGTTGACTGGAGCTGAAGAGGAATCTTAGCACTTAGCTAGGTGGGGTAGGACAGCATTTTTAATGTGTTTAGCATCAATACAATTGTATGGTTTGGCTGGTTTAAAGGAGACAAACAGAAAAGGAACTTAAAAGGACAGCTGTGTTGTACTTTAGTGATCGATTACTTTGTATTTTAACACATTGTATGTCTGTTTTTGTGGTGCTCTAGTGGTAAATAAATTATTTCAATTATATGCTGGTGTTGCTTTCGTATGGCAGTGTTTTCCTGGTGTAGGTAATTCCTCAGCTCTGGCTCAGCTTAATCTCTGTAGAGCCTGATTAGGTGTGTGATTTTAGTGTGTGTGACCTCGACGCGGTCTGACACAGTCTGAGGTGAAGAACAACCATCCAGGGTGAGCTCAAGTCACATCTGCTCTGAGGATTGCTTTCCTCACAGCCACCAGAGTGTATGTTTTGTTCTACAGACAAGAAGTAGCTTCTGATTGACTGCTCTGAGCAGCATCGTGATTCCATGTATGTGCAGGACAGGCAGTGCCCTGGGCAGGAGCAGTGTTACCCCACAAATGCTCTGTGCCTGATCCCTGAAACAGAACCATGCCCTGGTATTCCTGTTACTGCAGGCACCACTTTGAAGGGCTTTCTTTTCTGAAAGAGGATCTCACAGTAGTCTCTTCCTCATTTCAGGAGTGCTGTGGGAGGTGAGGTGGTGATCTGTTTCATTATGCACTACATGGTCCCACACCATTGCATCCTTAGTAGAGCTCAGTGAAACTTAGATTTTTATGTTGTACAGAATAGTCTACAATGGGATGGGATGGAGTATTGGAGGAGAGGCAACAAGACACTCAGATTGGAACATGGCAAATTCTGGCTTCACAAAAGGAAAATGTTTTAACAGTGGAGGTGGCCAAGCTGCAGAACAGGCTGTCCAGAGAGGGCATGACATGCCAATCTTGAAGAAGCTCCAAAATAGTTGGGTGAGGCTCTGCACAGCCTGCTCTCACTGTGCCTGCTCTGAGCAGGAGCTTGGGCTAAAGATCCCGTAGACCCCGACCGCTCCTGTGAATCTACAAACAGCTGTGGTCCAACCCAACCACTGTTTCTGTGCTTGCCTAAAAGAGTGCAAGAAGTGCTGGTGCTCGGCTGCCTCAGCTGTTTGCCAGCACCAGCCACACAGCCACGTGGGAGTGTTTTGGTTATTTGACAGAAAACAGGATTCCCTCCTTTCTTGCAAAGTCTCTCTTCACACACTCCGCGATAGGCAGTTGCATTATCTAAGCAAATAAACATTAAGGAGCCTTCTCTTGCAGCTTTTCTCTGTCAGGCTTTCTGCAGCTCTAGTCACTTAAATAAATAAAACTGATGGGGAGGATGGGCTGCAGGGTTTAATCATTGCTTGTATAGTTGATAAAATCGTGTATGCTAATGTTTCCAGACTGGGGGGACCGATGATGAGAAAGGGTGAACATCTCCTGTTTCTGGTGCCTTCTCTGGGATCTAGGGGGGTCTGCAGCACTTCTTGGCAGGGAGGGAAGATTATGTTTATGCCAGACTGTTCAGTGTCATGCTAAATTAGAACAAAGAGACTCTGTGAATATGTGTTTAAGAATGCAACATGATATGAGCTTTAAAAAAAACAGTCTTGGGGGGGGGGGGGCCACTTGACCACAGCTACACTTAGAGTAATTTGCCTTCATTGGTTTCTCTGAGTTTATACTAGATTAAAACTATTCTAAACCCCCCAAAATTGTCAGATAGCAATTTTAATTTTATTTTTAATAGCCAGCTATGGAATTTGGCACAAATATAATCTGCCAGCCCTATTGTTGTCCAAGGTAGCCCTCACACAATGAAGTGAGAATGCTTTGCTGTACTGTCTGCATTATTTCTGAAATCAGTGAAGAACAGGAAGGTTTGAGAAGGAATGTTGACTGGAAATTTTAGATGGGAAAATGATTGTAGTGCTTCTAACTAAAGAGGAATGAAGTGGAGGGAACACAGTGTGCTGAGAGAGATTTTATAGTGTGGGGCTGAAAAGATGGAAGCTCTCCCACGATAATGAGATTTATGCAGAATATTTTGATGCTGGGCTTGCCTTTTCTTTTCTTTAAGATAGCCTCTCCAGACTGTATCAGTGAAGGCTCTGCTTGAATCAAATTGTGGTTAATAAATGTGGAATATTCAATATAGGAAAAAAACCTGAACCATGTAAATGTCTTGAAAAACTATTTTTTAGGCCAAAATCTGACTCTTAGATCAGACGGAACAGATTCTATGAGGAGCCATGAGTTCTGGAAGAAAATAAACCAAGAAGTTATGTAATTATATGTGGTTATAAAGTAGATGTGAAGTAATGCAGTTGGCTTGTCAGTGGGTATGGGTGTAACAGTAATTTCTTCATCTGTATAAAAATAAAATTAAATGGAACAGAAAGCTGATGAGAACTTCCAATCAAATTTGATATGCTCATTTAATGAAGTAACCTGCTGGAATCTAATACAGAACCCCTGGGGTATAAACCTTTCTTAAAACATATGGTGGTCAAAAAAACCCAAATAATCTGCTTTCAATGGCTGTTTTAATGCCAGCTCAATATTGGAGGAATAGAAGGGTCAGTAGTCACTGATTTCTGGTTCTCAGCACTGTTTGCACATACTGTCACCCTGTCTCTATTAAAAGATCCACACAACTCATACCAAAAAAACAACTTGCCACAAGAAAAGGAACAAGTGGGCAATAAATGGCAAGTGGGACCCAAGTCTCCTTTTGTTCAGAAGTATACTATGAGGGTCAGAAAGGAGTTCTAACATACTGTATGATGGAGCTAAATAGAGATGGATCAAACCCAAATGTTAACATGTAAGTACACATTTTCATAGAATCATAGAGTGGTAAGGTTGGAAGGGACCTCAAGGATCATCCAGTTCCAACCCCCTGCCATAGGCAGGGACACCTCCCACTAGTACAGCTCACTCAAGGCCTCATCCAATCTGACCTTGAACACCTCCAGGCAGGCAGCAGCCACAACCTCCCTGGGCAACCTGTTCCAGTGCCTCACCACCCTCACTGCAAAGAACTTCCTTGTAACATCTAGCCCAAAGTTCAAGAGTTCAGGACTCAAACCTGAACAACTTTTTACAAAGTAAAATTGATTACATCCAATTCCTGCAACTGGTTTGTAGCCAAACATTAATCACTATATTAACTCCTGGGGTGTGTAAGGCTTTTAGTTTAAGGTGCTAGAAGATCTTGCACTCAAATAGCTCTGAGCATGTCAAATGCAAATCTCATAGAATGGTCTTATTTGGTGTGTTTGTTTTTTTTTTTTTTTACCAAGCAGAGAGATGTATAAATCTCATTGCCATTCATAGTAGTGGCAGTCAGAGGCAGTCATTGTAGGGACACAACCACGGTGGTTTCCAGAGAACTGATAGTGGAATACCACATCTTAAGTCACCTCATGCTTTAGTGACTAAAAAACCAGCATTATGGGACTAGGTGATGAATATTTTGTTCATCCAATAGAACCTATGTGAAGCTAATTGATGTCATACTTTAGTGACTAAAAAACCAGCATTATGGGACCAGGTGATGAATATTTTGTTCATCCAATGGAACCTATGTGAAGGCAGCTGATGTCATACTTTAGTGACTAAAAAACCAGCATTATGGGACTAGGTGATGAATATTTTGTTCATCCAATAGAACCTATGTGAAGCTAATTGATGGCTTCATTCCGGTTTCTAGTGTAAAGTTGTTGGCAGCCTCCAAGGGTATGCAGACTAATTTAATCCATTAAAAGCAGAAAATATCTTTTATCTGGGAAAAAAATGGTGGTTTTCAGGTGGTTGGGGTTTGTTTTTTTTTGTTGTTTTGGGTTTTTTTTTTGTTTTTTTTTTGGGGGGGGGGCTGTTGATTGTTTTTTTCCCTTTGGAAAAATGTAAATACAAAGGACAAAATATGCAGCAGTTCATGGACAAGTTCTGCATTCCTCAGCAGTGTGTAACCTGTTTTTGAAGAGATGGTCTGGATCAATTTGTGAACATTTGGGAGGGAAAGCTGTATATGGAGACATTCTGAAATATATTGTTTCCTCTGCTGCTTCTATGAAACATTCAATTATGAAAAAGCCAAAAGACTGTAAATAAATATATGCATTCTTTTGTTGTTTTTTTTTTTCACTTTGGTATCCAGCTATGATGGATAATACAGGTGGTGAATCATTGCAGAGCTTGACTGTCAAATACAGCCAACTGATGTACTCAGAGTTGAGTCACAGAAAGCAGAGCAGCAAAGATGAGCACAACAGAAGGTTTATGTTAGCATAATGTGTAGTCTGTACATAGAGCCACAGGAAAACTGGACTCTTTTTTTTTTTTGTTGTACTTTAGACTTGGCTGTGCTTCCACAGCACAAAGGTCTGTTCCCATTTCTCATCTTTTGTCTTGGAAAAGGAGCATCTTTGGGGAAGTTGGAGTTTACCTAGGCATAACTGAAAGTCATTGATACATTTTGAGGTCATTATCAGTCAGGAGACATAATTTAAATGAGCTGTTAACAAGACTTTAATTAACTTTTCCTGCAGCTAAGCACTCCTAACTGCTCTTCTGACCTTTATCTCTTCTATTATGTGATGGTTTGTTTTCCTTTCGCAGCCTATAGTGTAATTTTCTCTATTAAAATATTCTAATTAACCTCAAATCAGCACAGGGGGAGGTTACCTTCTTCTCTCAGGCAACCAGCACCAGAACAAGAGGACACAGTCTCAAGCTGTGCCAGGGGAAGTTTAGGCTGGAGGTGAGGAGAAAGTTCTTGTCGGAGAGAGTCATTGCCTGCTGGAATGGGCTGCCCAGGGAGGTGGTGGAGTCACCGTCCCTGGAGGTGTTCAAGGCTCGTTTGGAGGTGGCACTTGGTGGCATGGTCTGGTCTTGAGGTCTGTGGTAATGGGTTGGACTTGATGATCTTTGAGGTCTCTTCCAACCTTGGTGATACTGTGATACTGTGATATTACTACTGCAATTTCCTTCACTGCTTCATGGTAACAGATGGTGTCTATCCAGCAAATATCCCAAGGATCCATGGTGAGATCTCAGGCACTGAACTTCTGACGTTCTCTAGTCCCAGGTCCTTTAAAGCAATACTGTAACACACCAGGTGCTCCACAGGCTGAGCACAAAGCAGGATCTCTTAACATACTCTTCTTAGCAGTGAGCTATGTAAATGATGCAAAAATATTGTGCCTTTCTCTCCACAAGACCCTCATGGATTCATTTGAAGAATTACCTCACTGAAAAGACCTTCTAATTACCTCACTGCAAAGACCTTCTCAGCTCTTGTAAGCAATATAGGAGGAATCAGTGATTCTCAGCCATGGCAGGGCAACTCTCAGAAGCTAAGGGATAGGTATATTGAGAAGTATGTGCCATGAGTTGCAGATATGAAAACCTCACCTACATACTTGCAAGCAAGAGTCCACACAGCAAGGAAGAATCAATTTATGCGTGGTCCATTTCTGTAGATACATTGATTAGAGTGGTGCATGTAAATTCAAAGATCTGTTTTAAATTGGCTGTGTACTCCAATGTTTATATAGCCTGGGTTTGTAAGCCTCTCACTTTGTTTGCTAAGTATCTTTGCACTTTCTGGACAGCTTCAGCAGTCACATTCCAAGCAGTCTCATTGATTGATTCCTGGGAGGTAAAAAGAAAAGTCGGAGACTATTTAGCTCCTGGGTTACTCCAGCTATAGCAGGTTGCTTTTGTAACTAGGTACTGGGAGGTGTCCAGAGAAGGGTGATGAAGGGTGCATCCTGGCACGTATTAGGAACAGTGTGGCCAGCAGGACAAGGGAGGTTTTTCTGCCCCTGTACTCAGCACTGGTCAGGCCACACTTTGAGTCCTGTGTCCAGTTCTGGGCCACTCAATTCAAGAGAAATGTTGAGATACTGGAACGTGTCCAGAGAAGGGCGCCAAGGCTGGTGAGGGGCTTGGAGCACAGCCCTGTGAGGAGAGGCTGAGGGAGCTGGGGATGTGCAGCCTGCAGAAGAGGAGGCTCAGGGCAGACCTCATTGCTGTCTACAACTACTGAAAGGGAGGTTGTAGCCAGGTGGGGTTGGTCTCTTCTGCCAGGCACCCAGCAACAGAACAAGGGGACACAGTCTCAAGTTGTGCCAGGGGAGGTCTGGGCTGGATGTTAGGAGGAAGTTCTTACCAGAGAGGGTGATTGGCATGGGAATGGACTGCCCAGGGAGGTGGTGGAGTCACTGTCCCTGTGTGTGTTCAAGAAAAGCCTGGATGGGGCACTTTGTGCCTAGTTGATTGGCTAGGGCTGGGTGATAGGTTGGGCTGGATGAGCTTGGAGGTCTCTTCCAGCCTGGTTGATTCTGTGATTCTACAATTCTACGATTCCGTGTTTCTATGATTCTATGTAGGAAATTACTTCTGGAGGCAAATGAGTCAAACTGTCTGGTCTTACTCCCAGCTCTCTTAATTTAGCTTTACTCCAACACAACTATTTCCAGAGGGGACAAACCAGGCTTTAAAGCTATTTGGCTAAGAATAGCCAGGTTCTGTTTGGCATGTTACTGGTGGCTTCACACAGAGCGTGTGTGTTGCAGAGTGTTTGGACGTCGGTTGCCACAGATGAATGCATCTGTGTTACGCCTATGACTTTATATTTGAGATCTACAAAAAACAATATGACAACTTTCTGAAGTAGGAAACTGATCTTATTTCCACTAAAATGGTACATTTTACAAGGTGTTCTTGTCATTTTTATCCCATCCAACAGTATTGAAAATAACATTCTTTGATACTGGATTCAATTCTTGTGCTGTATTTATTGCGTTGCTGTACTATATGTTATAGCTAGGGGAAACTCTACTCTAGTTGCTTACAGCTTTTTCAAGTAATTTTCTGGCTGAACTTGGTTATTGGAATTCAGCCCAGAGATTTTTTTTTTTTTTTCCCTGCAGAGTTTTATCAGACTGTGCTGAGATATCTCTGACTTCTGAGAGAACAGGTAAGTATATTTGCCTTATACTCTCCTATCAGAAGCGCGATGCACTCATAGCTCAGTTTGAGAGCAAAATTCAGTCATTTGCACTCTAAGTTCTTTGGGTCACATAGTCAGATTAGTGTATCAGTTTCCATTTCAAACATAAAAGCAAGTTTCTGTTGTTCCTGATTGTAAAGAAATGCTTGAAACCATGAGCTTTGTGAAACTAACACGATGACTTCAACTTGAGTCTGCAGAATAACCGAAACGGAGCACTGAGTGAAATTGCAGCTCTTTGCAGCTTTGTAATTGAGAATCTGCTCTCTTCAGAGGAAAGGCTTCTTCTCCATGCCTCCAGCACACAACAGAAAAGGTCTCCCAAATGAAACAGTCATCTTTTTCCTTTAGTACTGAAGAAAGAACAATGACAATGCCAGCTTTTCAGATTCTTGTTGAGAAAAAAGAAGAAATGTGAGGCAAAAGAAACAGCTAATAATCTAAACTGTTTCCAGACTTGACCATATTCTCTCCAGAAATAAAACCCCATATATATGCAGCATGAACTAGTCCACTTTTACAAATGAGAAGCTTCTCTAGGAACATCCCAGCCCTCTCCTGCTTTTGGTAAGAGGGCAAAGCATCTCAGTGCCAATACTCACCACCAATAAACAGGAAGGGAAGTCAGATGCCTCTTAAAGAAGTTATTAGCTGTGCTTCTCACTTCCAGTTGGGCTTTTATTTATTGCCAAGTAGTGGCAACCTGACAAGAAAATACAGCTGTGATGGCCCTTTAAGATAAAGTAAATCTCAGCAGAACACAAACTGTGTTCAGACACGTCCTGATGTTCAACCACTGCCTGACCTAAGAGAAAAATCTAAGCATGAAGGAGTCTCATTCAGAAAAAAAAACACAAAACAAAACCAAAAACCAGACAAACAAAAAAATCCCAAACAAACAAACAAAACACACACAAAAATCCAACAGAAAACCCAAACAAACAAACAAACCACACAAAACAAAACAAAAAAACCCCAACAACCCCACAAAGAGCTAGAACTGCAAGCTGCATCTCCAGAGACTAACAATCAGAACGAGAAGGTTTTATACTAGACAAAGACCTGCTTAGGAAAGTGTAGAAGCAGTGATTAGCTCTGTCAAGGCACTACAAAAACAGTGACACATCCCTAGGCTGGTCAGGAACTGTGTGGGAGTAGCTTCATCACAGTCTAGTTTTAGCTTCATCATGAGCTTGGGTTGCTTGCTGGTATGCATTTGTCTCTGAATCTTGATCTATTCCTTTGAAATATTTTCAAGGATGATCTGCCACAAAAAGTGTTTGTATAAAGGGATGAAAAGCAGCAAATGTCCAAATGAAAAAATAAAGGTCAGTCAGACTCTTTCTGTGTGAATCATCATTGCACCCACTTGTCCTGTTGGAATTATTGAAGGATTTATTTAGAAGACTGTGATTCTTCTGCTTTATTCCAAATATGTTGCAAATCACTTACTAGAGGTTGCATACTCATCATCTTTGTCCTGAAATAATTCCCAATTCATACCTAAAATCTTTGATTTGTTTTAAGGGAACTGCTTCCAGAGCCTGAAGGACCAATCTCATTCTTGTATCTCACAGGCATACAGGATGTCAGGGGTTGGAAGGGACCCAAAGAGATCATTGAGTCCAACCCCCCTGCCAGAGCACGACCATAATCTAGCTCAGGTCATAGAGGAATGCATCCAGACAGGCCTGGAAAGGCTCCAGAGAAGGAGACTCCACAAGCCCTCTGGGCAGCCTGTGCCAGTGCTCTGTGGCCCTTACAGTAAAGAAGTTCCCCCTTGAGTTGAGGTGGAACCTCCTGTGCTGCAGCTTCCATCCATTGCTCCTTGTCCTATCCCAGAGAGCAAGTGAGAAGAGCCTGCCCCCTGCCTCCTGACCCCCAGCCCTCAGGTGTTTATAAACATTTATTAAATCCCCTCTCAGTCTTCTCTTCTCCAGACTAAAAAGCCCCAGGTCCCTCAGCCTCTCCTCATAAACCTCCCCTCTCTTCCTTCTCCTGTGGTTTGACTGTATCAGTGCCTTGAGTGCATGCTGCTAACTCTCTTGTATCTGACACGTACCTCTTGGAAAAGGGCACAGCACTGAAGTGTGTCCACCAGTTTGCCATACAGACCAGGGACAGCTAGGAGACACACATGAGACTTTGAGTAAAGTGGGTTGTATTTGAATGGAAGCTGGTTTCCTCCAAGGGAAAAAGCACTCCCAGTCTCCTAAGCGCTGCTCTCCGTAGTATTTCTCAAGGTCACAGTTACAGTTACCCCTCCACAAGTCTACCTACCAGCAATCAAACAGGCTCTTGAAGGCACCTTCGTGGTGGAAACAGAGTGGTAAGGCCAAAGAGGAGTTCTTAGATCTTTTTATAACACTTGACAACCCAAATAGTCATAGAATCATAGAATCATAGAATGGTAAAGGTTGGAAGGGACCTCAAGAATCA